>VZTM01002793.1:0-25695 GCA_013400555.1 Jacana jacana | reverse complement strand
CTTGCTGTGTTTTTTTGTTTTTTTTTTTTTTTTTTTTTTTTTTCCCTTAGAGATAATGCTGTTGAAGTAGAATGTCACAAAGTAATAGTTTCCTGCTGCCACATAAATGCCATAGTAAAACCAATTATTTTATAATTATCTGTTTTATGGAAAATAAATAATGGAGCAATCCCAAAATGTTTATTTCCAAAGCAGAAGACGTTGATCCTGTGACAGCCCTCTATTATGATGTATTTACTTCCATTATTATGCCAAATGATTGATTGGTTGCAAATTGAATCATTTTATCTTACGGGAACTGATGTAGTTGAGTGATTTTCACACAATACTGATTATGTTCAATTCCGTTCTGTCCTTCTCTGTGGACAAGTCAGACTACCTTTCTTATTTACAGAATGTATGAAAAACCACTTGATTTCCCCTCCAGCTGTGGCTATTTCTCTTAATGTTTTTCAGAGCTAACTTTTTATGTTCGTTGTCCCTTCTCCTTACTGGCACATAGTTTGTCTGAGAGGGTGCAGAGATTGCTCATTTGCTACCAAGTCCCCTTTCTTTGAAATTCTACTTTTAAATCTTTCTTCTAACCTGTAATGGTATTATACAGAGCTTACACAGAAAAATAGCCTTCATACCTGGTAGGTAGTCAATTCCATAGATGAGAGCATGTGAGAGGACCACAAAAGAGGATAGACAAACAAGGGAATATATTTATTTATTCCTTATTTTGAAAACATGAAATACTCATAGTCAGGACAAAGGTAGAAGCCCCTGGCAAATTTTCCTATAAAAATGACTGGAACTGCAGAAATATATATAGTAGTTTGACTTTATGTGGTTTGAAAAGACATATAACAGCAGAACTCTGAAGATTTTAACGTCAATTTAGACAAATCTAGATGTAATCTTCTCCTGAAGACAATTTTTGAAAACTTCTGTAATTTGCTCCATAAACATCACATTTTTTTTAATTCCCTGCTATAAAGTGAGAATATGCAGAGACAACTAAGGCATTTCTCCAAAGTGGGATAGAATGAGAAAATATAATGGAAAATTCATTTCAGACTTCCACAAATTCAAATTACTTCTGTTTTCCTCCTGTTAGATAGTCCTTTTTGTTTACCTCTTCCCTCTTTTCACCCTGAAATCTCAACGTTGTTTCTGTTTTTCCCTTGCCTTTACTTTAATCCAGGCAGTTTAATTTTGACTCCCCTCAGTTTTTTCAAGTTTATGTCTTTAAGAGTAGTATATAAAGCCTTATCTTGTTGATATTTTATGTAATGGATGAAAAGTCAGCAAAAAACAGGGCATGGGAGAGAGGGGAGAAGCAAAGAGTACAAAGTTAAAACATCATAAATTTGTAAGGATAAATAAATCCATTTCCCAACACTGCTTTTTGCTCATGCTTGTCAGAGACTGAGGATTCTCAGCTCTGTATTAAAAATATATTAAAAAAAAAAAGAAAGCATGACACAGGAACCTTTTTTTTTATATAAAATGATAAAAAATTCTAGAATGTAATAGGTCTTGTTAATATATCAATGATATTGCAGTAATAGGAAAAAAGACTGTATTTTTCAGCATCACTGCTGTAGGTATGTATTTTTAATTTCAGTCACAATTTCCGGCTGTTGCAAACATTCCATTTAATCTACAGGGATCTGGGGAATTAATTAGGTACATTTTATTTCTCCTCTAACTAATCCCCTCAATTCTCTTCGTTTAGGGAGCTGAATACACCAACGACTGATAAGCCACAAGGGCCTTATTTACTTTACAGAAGGTTCTGCAAATCCCAGTGAGATGTTGGCCTGTGCTTAAATTTTCTCCACTTAGTCCTTGGGATAGTGATATTTGAATGTGACCCTTGAAACCAAAAGTATTATTGCACTTGGAAAAAGCAAATGAGAGTAGATGAATAAGAGGAACAACTGTAGCAGTTTAACAATAAACCTTTTCTACAGCCAAGTCTTTCCTGCTTAAAGGGCCTCAGAGAGGATACAAAATATCATTTAAGATAAGCAGTATGAACTGTGCCCACAGCAATTCCAAAAATAATAATTACAGTGCAATATATTTTACTTTTTCTGAACATTTTTAGAGTTGATTAAAATTACTTGTTTTCAGTCTGGTTTTAAAACACTCTTTCGTATCAGATTATCTTTTTTTTTCATCAGAGAATTGAAAAAAATTATGTATCTATATTGTGTTTCTGATGTTGAGCCTGTGCCTGCATGTGAGTTTTGTCGCAGTGGCTCTTTTGAGCATAACAAAAAGGTTAGCAGCAGGCTCTCACACGGTTCTGCTTGGTGAGCTCATAATGCGAGGGAAGAAAGTGAGGTATTTTTCAAAGGGCACTAAAGTGAGGCAGTGGCACATACTTATTTTGTCAGATTCACCTGGGGCAGTTGCTTCATGGTTGTGAACTGAAAGTATTCAACCTGGGTGAGGGCTAGCTGGCTGAATAATCACATTGATTTTGTTGAGTGTTGATTTTAATGTATTTTAATAATTTCAGGACAGGGATTATGGAACCTGTGAATTCCCTGTGAGGTTTTTATTTTTTAATGTTTGTGTGGTTTTGGAAGCCTACCAAAGAAAGAGAAAAAAGGCAGAATATTTTTTCTCTTCTGTCCATTACTGGTGCTAAGAACAAGCGCACAGTGCATCCCAGCTTTTCTTGATTGTTCCACAGCGGTAGGGACTAGGCCAGATTAATGAAAGATCCAGCCAGCCAGGCCTTGAACATCTCCAGGGGTGGGTCATCCACAACTTCTCTGAACAACCTTTGCCAGTGTCTCACTACCCTCACAGTAAAGAATTTCTTCCTAACATCTCATCTAAATCTCTTCTCTCAGTTTAAAACTATTACCCCTTGTCCTATTGCTACACTCCCTGATAAGGAGTCCCTCCCCATCTCTCCTGTAGCCCCCTTCAGGTACCAGAAGGCTGCTCTAAGGTCTTCCTGGAGCCTTCTCTTCTCCAGGCTTAACAACCCCAACTTTCTCAGCCTGTCTTGACAGGAGAGGTGCTCCAGCCGTAAAATTATCTTCATGTTCTCCACTGGACTGCCTCTAGCAGGTCCGTGTCCTTCTTATGTTGGGAAGAACATGGCAAGGGGGTTGGAACTAGGTGATCTTTAAGTCTCTTGCAGTGCAAACGATTCAATCATTCTGTGATCCATTGTATCACTCATTAGGGCAAAATCTCAGCTTTTTGCACCACTTGAAATAAACAGTGACTTCAAATGTACATCTGCCTGAATGTGGAGTGTGAATAAAATCTTCAAAAGAATTTTCTTGGAAGGCTCCCTGCAATACGGAAAACTACATTCCCAGTAGTTCATCTAAGCCATTTCTTCCCAAGATTTTACCACTAAAATTGTGAAGTGCTAGGAGACTCCTAACAGTTCTGAAACATTAATATATATATGCTTTCATCATTAGAGTGAACCACGACACTTTTTAAAAAGTGAAATCTTCACATTAGTTTGTTATAGGAGAAACAACTTAGAAAGTTTTGTAAGCCATTGGCTCTCTTTTCATAATTTCTCACATTACATACCCAAAATAGTTTGCCCGATAAATGTGCAGTATCTGTAATGTACTTGCAGCTTTCCTGACGGTTCTGAAGCTTGTGTGAGGCTTCTTTGCCAAAATTTGACTGTCGTTCTTCTGAAGTCAATTGACTGGTTCTCCAAAAGTGAAACAAAGAGCCTGTATAACATCTTTTCTCTGCATTGATCTTTCCATAGAGCACAGAGAAGCATTTTTATCCTCTGGCTCATTAATGTGGCACACTTAGACATTTATCTGGAGAGAGTAATGATGTCATCTCATGTGCTATAAAATCACCTCTTTGATTTTCCACATTTGAAACAACACCTTTGTGTTGCCTTTTCTTACCTTGAGAGTAAGGCTGGAGCTAATTATGTCTTGCAAATTTCCTTTGTTTTATTAGTTAATTAGAATGCTTCAGTAGTACACTCATCTTTGTTAATGCTATGCCTAGATGTTAAGCAACTATAAAAGTGCTGAGAGTTAGATGAACTAGCATTTGGTAGGCTAAGATCCAAATATTTCTGATGTTTTATGGTGCTCTTCATAATGTTCTGTAAAGTTGACTTTAATTCAAGAAAGCAGTCAGACATCTTTGAATAAATAAAATAGTATACTACGGTGCTGGAGTATTTCCAGATTTGCAGAAAACTACAAAACATGTAGCAGTTGAGATCCTTCTGAGCCTCATAGAACAGTGTTTGCTCTGTAACCTAGGATTGGCAATTTACCTTTCATTCCAGTTGAAGGCTATGGCTAAAAAGCAGGAGCACACACATTATGCAAGCTGGCAAAGGTATGTAAGACATCAGTGAGAGGCAATATTAGTGGCATGATCACAGGCATGTAAAGGGATAATCACCTGTCTAATCTTGATGGAATTTTGTTGCAAAGCAACCTAAATCTCCACTGAAAATTCCAGTCTTAATTTCTCCTCTACTACCAAGAGATTATGTTACACAGAAACATATACGGCTCTGAATAAGAGAATTTTTTTCACATTGTAACTAAGAACATTGTTAGCATGTCAGAAAGGTGTCTGACACAAGAACAATAGAAAGAAAAGAAACTGTCAGCAGTGTTGTGACCATATTGATTACACGCAGCTTATCTTCTCTTTATATTCTCTTCTGTCTAAAATTACGCTATTCTTTTTCCTATTTGTTTGAGAAAGAGGTTGTTCAGCAGTTATGCAGTGGAAGCCTGATACACAGAAAACACCCTCCTTTTAGCTGTAATAATGCAGTACTCTGAGGATAAAACACACGCTTCTTGAATGTTACTCTCATTTAATGGCCTATTCAAAAAATTACTGTATTTTGGAGAAGGAGTATATTTAATTTCAGTAGCTTTGGGTGAAATCTTTATTTTTCAGACTGAAATATGTGTAGGCCCAGACAGCTAGCAGAATACTTTCACATCATCGATGTTAATTTGCTTAATTGCCAAAACAGGCTTTTTATATGACAGTCTGATACTATGAAAGATATTGATAATGATGGTCAAAATTTTCCAGGTTTAATATTGGTAAAATGGATTAGTTATTTAGAAATGCTTTTCTTTTGATAAATCTACTTGCATAGAAGATTGAGCAACTCTTCCTTCTTCCTATAGTTCATAATGAAATACAACTGAGGTCAAATAGTAAACGGCAGTTGACACCACACCTCAAGAGAGCCTCCAGTAAGAAAGAAAGATGCGGTGTACCTCGACTTCAGTAAAGCATTTGACACAGTCTCCCACAGCATCCTTGTAGCTAAATTGAGGAAGTGTGGCCTGGACGATAGGGTAGTAAGGTGGATTGTGAACTGGCTGAAGGATAGAAGCCAGAGAGTGGTGGTCAATGGGACAGAATCTACTTGGAGGCCTGTATCTGGTGGAGTCCCTCAGGGATCAGTATTGGGACCGGTACTGTTCAATATATTCATCAATGACTTGGATGAGGGAATGGAGTGCACTATCAGCAAGTTTGCTGATGACACCAAACTGGGAGGAGTGGCTGACACGCCAGAAGGCCGTGCTGCCATTCAGCGGGACCTGGACAGGCTGGAGAGTTGGGCAGGGAGAAATTTAATGAAATAGAACAAGGACAAGTATAGAGTCTTTCATCTGGGCAAGAACAACCCCAGGCACCAGTATAGGTTGGGAAATGACCTGTTGGAGGGCAGTGTCGGGGAAAGGGACCCGGGGATCCTGGTGAACAGCAGGATGACCATGGGCCAGCACTGTGCCCTCGTGGCCAAGAAGGCCAACGGCATCTTGGGGTGTATTAGAAGTGGGGTGGTTAGTAGGTCGCAAGAGGTTCTCCTACCCCTCTACTCTGCCCTGGTGAGACCCCATCTGGAATATTGTGTCCGGTTCTGGGCCCCTCAGGTCAAGAAGGACAGGGAACTGCTGGAGAGAGTCCAGGGCAGGACTACCAAGATGATTAAGGGAGTGGAGCATCTCCCATACGAGGAAAGGCTGAGGGAGTTGGGTCTCTTTAGCTTGGAGAAGAGGAGACTGAGGGGTGACCTTATTAACGTTTATAAATCTGTAAAGGGTGAGTGTCAGGAGGATGGAGCAAGGCTCTTCTCAGTAACATCCAATGATAGGACAAGGGGTAATGGATGCAAGCTGGAACACAGGAGATTCCAGTTAAATATGAGGAAAAATTTCATCACAGAGAGAGTGACTGAACACTGGCAGGGGCTGCCCAGGGAGGTTGTGGAGTCTCCTTCTCTGGAGACATTCAAAACTTGCCTGGACGCGTTCCTGTGTGATCTGATCTAGGTGTTCCTGCTCTGGCAGGGGGATTGGACTAGATGAGCTTTCAAGGTCCCTTCCAATCCCTGATATTCTGTGATTCTGTGAACTGTTGAGAATCCCCAAACCTCAAGACCTCTCAGTGTCAGGCAGTAATTTACAGTTTCAAGCTCTTCAAGATCTTCACAGCAAGACCCAGTAATTATTGGCTTGGGTTTAGGCTTAGAAATTGGGCTTTTAAACTCAGAATTGCCTGGCTATGAACTTTGAACTTAGACTGCTGGCATTCTAACTTACAAGATTCATCCATGCTATTTAAAATAAAATTCAAATTGGACATCGAGTTGTTTAAAATCATATTTTGTAATTTCTCTTCACCAGAAATTTTTGATGCTTCGTGACTTAATATAGTAAAAGTAGGTTTCAGATTTCTGACTTTCTTTTTGAGTGGGTATTCTCTAATCTGATTTTGAAAATTAGAAAGATCTACTTATTTTCCAAATTGGGGTGATGAAGCTGCTCATGTTCTCACTACCTTCACCTGTGCAAGGAGATATATTCTGTAAGTGTTGTATACTTTCAAATCAGATTAAAACTCAAAATTAAGTGTAAATAAATCAATTTAGTCATCAAAATGACACTTGTGGGACTGTTAGATATTAAGCTAGATTATATGGAGGTGAGGGTTTAGGGCCATGAGAAGACTCCTTAAAGTCTCTTTTCTATTTCTGTACTATTTATATAGTACCAGGAGCAAGTTGTGTCTCTGTTATTAGTAACCTTCTGTGCCTGAATACAAATCTGCATATAATTCTGTGGTTCTTTAGTACTCCACCACATCTTTATTCTGATTTTGAGTATTTTATTTTCTTGCCTTGGAAGTTCTAATAATCCAAGTTTTTACACTTCCAAAAATCCAAATTAAAAACAAGATAATAATGAAAGACAATTCAAAGAGTTGTATGGCTCATTAAATCTTCTAAAAATGTCTGCCATGCTAACCTAAATATGAGAAACTTAAAATACCTATATGTTTAATTCTTCAGACTTTTGACAGAGATAGCAACCTCCCATGAAGCATTTCCTGAAGATTAACGAACAAATGACGCTAATGGTCCTAGACTATATTTTGGGACATCAGTTCCTCCCAAGTGGCCATTAATCCCAGGGAAGTCTCCTGCCTGAATCATCATTGCTTAATTATGCCATTAGGATATGCATGTTGATTGCAGTATTACAAAAGGGAGAAGGTGATCAAATGACTACAAGGATCAGCAGTGTAAGAGTAAAATGATTCCAATATATGTCATGGTTTTAACCATAACAGCCCTGAAATAATGTTATGCTCCTATGTGAGCCTATATTCCTTGAGTGAAGCATGAAGGAAACAGTCTGACCAAAGCAAGGAATACAAAAGTCAATAGATTTCTGCACCATAACTCTGAATCAAAATGTGCAATTAAAATGTGCATTTGATTGCAACCCTAAAATAGGTCCTGTAATGATTTTTTGAGATGGTATTATAATTCTATCCAGTGACATTTTTTCAGATTTATGTCCTGCATAATCAGAAGTGATTGCAGAAGGTAGATCTTAAAAATCAAGCTTCACAGATGATACTATGGAATTTCTTTGAAGGGAGTGTCACCTGCATCAAACAAGAGCAGAAAATCAGTAATTAAACCCAGAACTTCTTTCTTTTTCAAAATAAATACTTAAACAAGGAAGCGCTCCATTTTCACTAATGCAGAAATCTTTTTGTGAGAAGGCCATATAGATTTTACTGCCTCTAATTTTCATACAGTAGCATAAAATAGGCAGCTCAGTGTTTCATTTTATTGTAACCTGCCTAGGCATGTTTTCCATCCCTAAGTGTGTTATTTTTTACAGAATGACTACTGTAAGTATGGGTGTTTAAACAGCTGAAAGACAACTGCAAGCTCTTGGTTAATCCAGGACTAAAGTGTATCTATAGCCAGGTTGTGCATAACATAGATGAAGGTTGAAAGGTGGCTGATGCAGAAGCTTGTGTGATAATCAAGATGTTGCTTTAAGAGAATAAATCTTCAGCTCAGCTTCAAGCAAGGAGGAATCATAAGCAGTTAAGTAAAAGCAGTTGCTGGCAAGAGAATAACGAATTTACATATAAACCGTTAATCAAATTGCATTAACCCAGGGGTGTTTGCAAATCAAAAAAGCTTGAAAGGTGGGCAGGGAAGAGCATGATCACATCTTTGCTTCAAATAACAAGAAACACTCTGGTTACAGTTTAGGATTTTTATGTAAAATACATATTTATGTCCTTTATCACTGAAAAGCTTTCCATTACCCTTGTCTCAATCAGAAAAGTTGTTCTTGTTGAGTTTTTTTGATTAATATTTTTTTTTTAATCTTGTAGTTTATGCTGTCTTCACTAATACTTTTCAGTTCTGTAGAACTCTTGATTAGGTGGTCCACAGTATTTTTAGTTAGATCTTATTGTGTCAAGTGATGGAGCTTGCTTTGTTCATAGTGGAATTCTGAGAATAAGTAGAACTGTGTTTAGTTGAAACTAATAATTTGCCAAAGTAACCTAAAACTTAGCCCCCAAAAGATTTTTCCTGCTTTCTCAGCAAGAATTTTTTTTTTCCTTTATCTTTGGAAGTTACACTTTATATTTTTCTTCAAAAAATAAAACATGCTATCAAAGAAGACATCATGTCAGCTAGAACAGTTATTCTCAGTGTTTCTTGTAATGTAAAAGAATTTGAAACTTTTAAGTTCTGCCACCTCATTTGACAAGTTCAAACATAATTTAAAAGAAATAATATTGTCATCTGAATTTACATCTCTTTCAGTAAAATATATTGCACAGCTGTAGTTCATATTGTGATCAACTTAGTATTTAAAGTCTATTCTTTAGTTTGACCATCTGTTCACTTTGGACAGTATTTCATATGTATCTCACAAAGGTATTGTGAAATCTTTTTCATCCAGATTTTTCAGCTGGTCCTTGGGGCCAAGTAACCAGAATCAGCCAAGTACATGGAACAAATAGAAAAGTTTCCTCTTTAATGTTAATAAGTTAATAATGTTAATAATGGGACAGTATTGTATAGGTTATCAGTGGTCTGTTCTGTATATGTTGTTTTTAAAAAAGGATTACTTGCACATTTTTATACTGTGTTTTTTATGAATTTATACAGTCTAGCAGTGGTAATTTGGGGTTTTTGGGGTGTTTTCGTTTTTTTTTCTTGGAAGGTTTCACTAACACATGGAGTTGGTTATATTGGTAATACTACTCAGAAATTAATTGGGCTTTGTCAAATGCTAGCATCTTACAATATTACTTCAGTATTGTGAATTTTGGTAGAATATTAGGATGGTGATTAATGTAAAAAATAAAAAGAATTTTCTTTTATATGCGATTCTGAATTGGCAGTATTTTTGACTCTTTCCCAAAGGTTCAAAGTTATAGCATCAAAGAAAAAATAAGGTTAAAGAGGACCTTTAGAGACCACCTAGTGTAACCTCCCGTTCAGAGCAGTAAGCATCTAGTTATACAGAGTTGTACAGCTGAATTTTGAGACACTTCAGAAATGGAGAATCTGGACATTCTTCTGGTGCTTAGCCATCCTAAGTTTGATTTTTTAAAATTTTGTTTTCTTTTTCCTTAATATCCAATTGGAATATTCCTGCCTTGTTGCAGCCTGACACTTACCCTTTATCTTTTGCTGTGGACCTGGAGGTTCTTCTCTTCTGTGAGCTAAAAACACCCGCTGGCTCCCTCATGTAAGCATCTTATTTGCCCTCTACTGGTACTCAGTTTCTCAGTGTATTTCTTATACTGGGAGACCAAAAATAGGACTCAGTACTCCAGGTGTGGCCTTCTAAGTGTTCTGAAGAGGGGACCATCACACTCATCAACCCTCTAAAGCTTGTTCATGCAGAGAATCGGATTTTTTAGAGCTGTGTTTTGGGGTGGTTTTTTTTACCATATTACTTCAACTGATGTATTTCTATCATAGTGTTTAATAAATACAAACAAACATACAGACAGATAAGGAATGAAATTTGAGCAATATATTGGCTTTCTGAATAAAACTACAATGCAATTACAAAAATACAGAGAAGGATAACAGGATTATTTTTGCCTTATCAATACACAGATTTCATTTTGTCATCTAGAATTGGCCATCCCTAGGCTGAAAAATAGAGGAGGAGGATAATGAAAGAAATAAGAAACTTCTTAAATTTATTTGGAGTCATACATTTCTTATTTTGATGGAAACCATTTTTCTCAAACGAATGGTTTATCATTGATTTCTGTAAATACCGTAGTTGAATTATACTTTCTGCAATAACATATTGGAAAAACCTTACAGTTTATTCAATATCTCAGTAGATCTGCAAACTATGTGTTCTGCTTAGTGTAACAGCATCTAGTAAAGCCCATGCTGTATTTCAGACATCAATTTTTTTTTTGAAACTAAAACAATATTCTGAATTTGATTTGCATTTACAAAGTAGCTCACATTCATAGTGATGCTTGCAATTGCTGTACTTAATTTAGACTTTACTGTATGCTTTTTTGTGACAAGTTGATTACCAAACTGTTGCATTTAGAATTAATTGATGGAATTCTTTGACACAGTGTATCATTATTTCTAAGGTATGTAGAATTTGAGAAAGGATAAACATGATGCTGTATTCTACAGTTATATTTAGTAGATTAAAACTACTGACAGTAACAGTCACATGGATATTCCCTGTGTTGTTAGATCTTTCTGTAATTGTGATGTTTGTGTTGGTTTATCCCTTCACCCTAAATACCACAATGGAAGACAAAATCCAGGACTA
The DNA here is from genome assembly GCA_013400555.1 of Jacana jacana. Classification (NCBI taxonomy): domain Eukaryota; kingdom Metazoa; phylum Chordata; class Aves; order Charadriiformes; family Jacanidae; genus Jacana; species Jacana jacana. The sequence continues at coordinate 14,557 of VZTM01002793.1, read as the reverse complement.
GATAGATCACTGGGTTCTACCCAGCAGCCATACCAGTATCCCAATGTATAAACAGTTATTGAAGTAGAGTATTTTTTTTTCTTAGAGTGGCTAGAGCAATAATTTTCAAATTAGTCTCTGACTCTGTGTTGGCCTTCAGGTTAATCCATTTTTTTCTTATGACAATATTAATCCCTTTTTTCCAGTAGCTCATTTTTCACATTTTCAGCACTGGTAAAGACTGCAGTATGTTAAAAATCAAGACACTTCAAATTATGTCTACTAGATAGTATAATGCTTGATAGCATGACACAAATTTCATTTATGTATCTTACACCATTATTTAGTAGAGAGTAAGGTTAAAGTGTTAATTCAAGGGAGGTGGCATCTCAGCTGGGGTAGACTTCCTTACAGCTATGATTTTATTATGCCAGCTGGAACACTGGAACTGCACGTGGCCTGTTCTTCTGATTGCCCAGTGACTTCTTCTATGACCTTTATGAGGGTACTTCTGCCGAGTTTCTCAGTTAATCATTTAATTCCAGAGTGCTAGTTTTCTGATGTGTTTGTATGTTAAGAACAGACTTGTTCAAGTCTTCCAGTAGAATCTGGAGGAAGGTAGGAAATAGTTATTATTCTCCTGTGATCTGAAGCTTAATTTATTAGCAAACAAGCTAATGTAAAACTCTGTATGTACAAAAGTACATGCATGCATAAAGAAAAATTAAAAACTTGAGATATCGCTCAAAATGAAGTTAAGCTGTTGGTATGGAAACCTTAGGTCCTGTGCACTGCTTGTCTCCTAATGGTATTGGTATTAATTTAAATTTCTGTAGTACCTATCTTCAACTACCTTTTTATACATTAGTGACTTTATCTAGATTAAAAAAGAAAAAAAAAAGTCAGGATCTGAAATGAAATATCTGGCTAGAAATGTTTGGTTTTTTCTTTTCAGAGCACTTGGATAACCACTTCCCAACAGATAATGAGTTTATGCCCACACTCCAGAGTTCTCCAGCTGCTAAGAGTTGCCTTCCGTATGTTCTAGGTAGCTGAATGAACAATACAGACTAAATCATTTTTTTATTTGCTTAGTCACCTGGCAAAAAAGCATGAAGAAATGCTGCCATTAGTTTCTGAAGAACATGTTATAATGTTGATCATTATTCTAATCATAATCAAATTAAGTGAGTGAAAAAGATTGCTATTTTAGAACTTCGCATGTAGTTCAGAATTGATTCTAATAATGAGAATAAAAGAGTAAAAGATGTATCATTTCTGAATTTGGATCATCCATTTCCGGCTGCAGCTTTCCTTTAGGCATTCCACAGGAACATGCACGTATCTCAAAAGGCATGTTAAAACTGACATAATGAAAAAAATTAAGAGATTGATATTGAATGGTCAGGATCATAATTGAGCCTTCAGTTCTACTTTGCTTTTGTACTTATCGTTACTGCATAAATCATGTTGTGTTTCATTTTATTAGTGTAATGCTTTCCACATTTCCATTTCCATTTAAACCACATTCAGAGCTATTAATGCCGTGTTATTATCCAGTACTGTATCAATTAATGGAGCCAACGTGCAGAGAGGATGTAAATCAATCCTCCATGGACAGTGGCCTTGCGGACTGATTTGCTTATTCCCGAAAGCCTTCGTGGAGGAGTGATTTCTGATTATGAGGTGGAGTGATTGAGAAGGAGAAAATACCACATTTAATGGAATCCTTCAGCTTCAAAAAAGGACCAAGCCACATGTCCTTTACCTTAATGGAGGTTGAATCGGATTTTGTTTGATGCATATTGGGTTTTGATGTTTTAAATTTTTTTAGGCATGTAAGAAATTTGCCACCTAGTTGCTTTTCTGAAATATATATATCTATATCTCTAAACCAGCTGTAGACAGACTCTAAATCTGATAAATTGCTGATACCATTCATATTTTTTCATTTTATATGTCCCCAAACTGATTTGACTGCTAACCAAGCATCAAAGACTTCTCACTAGTTTGAAGTGAATTTGGTATTTTGGGATAATAGATACTATGGCTTCAAAGGAATAGGTAGAATAGCTAATGAATATGAATCATAATTATTCAATAAGTGATGCTGGTGACATTATTTAGAAAAATATATGCATGTAGAATGCATTTCAAATCTGAGCTAACAAAATCTTGTCAGGAGGGGAAAATGAAGGAAAGAAAAGTGATTTGCTCAAGAAATACAAGTGATTTGTTTATCCAGTGGATCAGTGACTGATACTTGCTGATGGTTGTTTCTGTCTCTGTCGTGGTTTTGACCAGTCGGAAAGATGATGACCCCTCCTCCCCCCGCTAAGGAAAAGAGAGGAGAGGAAAGGATTAAGAGATTCAGCAGTTTAGATAAAAACTAAACTACTTTAATGAAATATCAATAACAATAATATAATAAACAATAAAAAGAAAAATTAAAAAGAATATAAAAGAAAGGATAAAGAAAAAAGCATACAGTCTATACAAAACCGTATCAGGCTCTCAGGACAACGATCACGTCACCAGCAGCACCAGTGAACGTCCCAGGCTGGACTCGGTGACCAGCAGGAGCTGGATTCCGGATCAGGATCAAAGGCAGACCAACAGACAGGGTCCTCCTCAGACGTCGGCCATTGAAGGAAGAAAAAAAAAACCTAACAACCCCTTGATCCCTCAGCTTTTTTACTGAGCATGATGCGGATGGGATGGAATACCCCAGTTGGCCAGTTTTAGGTCACCTGACAAAATTACCTGCCCTTGGTTGTTCTAGCAGTAAGTATAAGTAAGGGCCTCTCTGCATACCATCCCTTGGTATAATCAGGTCTTATCACTGTGAGACGAAACACTCTCTGAACAACGTGCTGTTAATTTCAGACTTTAGTTAGTTAGAAGAGGCCCAGCTAAAAAAGTAAAACTACTGAACAGAAAATTGTTTTGTTTTACCTCAAACCAGGACAGTCTCTCTGGTATTAACCACCATCCCCGTCTCAGAGAGAAAAGTTTAATGGAGATTGCCTCTCCTTGAAAGCTACTTTCCAGATCTTTATCACTATTAATATGCAGCATACCCACTGGTGAGATTCAGAAATTTTTAGGAGTCCTATTCCAATGAAGTTGACAGAAATTTAAGATTTTTGTAAGAGTTGTCCTAAAAATCACTCCCGCGTGTCAGAAGATGCATCATTCATTCACGCAAACAAAAGACAAATATGAAACTGATCCATGTACTGTGAGGGGGTTCTTCCTCTGGGAATTGTGTTTAAGTACAGCACATTCTGGTATGAAATGCCATCTCATGTTTTGGTGTATGATAGGGCAAGCAAGAGGCTCGTGCTTTACGCATGCAAGCTTACTACACACATATGTGTTCATATGTACTTATTTTCTTCCTGCTTGCATTTTGTGCTTGGTTGTGGGCAATATAGGACTTTAGAAACTTTCCGTATTGCAGACTTACTTTCTTCTTTTTATTAAATGGGTTTCTGAATCCTAGGTATGGTATAGTATGTTTATTGAATGTAGGTATAAATACAGGAATTAATAGCCTGCTTTGCAAGACAGAAAAAAAAAAAAAAAAAAAAAGGGCTTGGGCATAGAACATTGCTCTAAAGTCAAAAGGATCAAGACAGGAAATTTGATGTATCTCACACCAAACCCTGCCTAAGAAGGCACCTGTTATTTAAGCCCATAAATTCTGACTTTCCAATAGTACTTGTGTTTACTTTCCACTATATTTAGCATTGGCTAAAATAAGAGTTAAAGAACTGTCAATAAAACCAAATATTTACTTCTACTAAAGAGTGAATATGAATGAGCAAAGTTCTGAGTCAGTGTGTGAAACCATGCTATTTATGCTGTGATTTCCATACTTGTTCTTAAATACTGGAGGATGCTAATATTAATATATGTGTATTACAGTTTATTATTATTATATCCTGAGGTAGAATTCTTAGGATATAACAGATGAGTTGTTTTAAGGTTGTTGTGATTGGAAAGTTATCTGGTCCATTCCTTCCTCAATAGTTTGTTTTTCCTGTTAAAACAAAAGGGGCACGAGTGATAGTCTTCTTCCTATTAGCTCATTGAAGAGGTGTTTTGAGTAATATAGTAAGGATCTTTTATTTGCCTGATTTTTAATGTAATGAAGAGCTACCCTGTGGTCCCATGTAACGCTTTGTAGTGTATTGGCACTCATGCTTCATAAAACCTGTTGCAAATCCCAACCAACATTCTTAAATAGAATTTCTTTGCCATCTGATAAAATCTTAAGAACTAGAGTTCAGTGAGGTTTGCTTTAATCTCATTGAGAGAAATGAACTCTGAATGGCTAATGCTTTTTTATATTTGCACACTCATTCATCCGTGTCTGGTTTTAATAGGTGTATCTCTGCCTTATGAAGGTTATTTTAAGAAACACAAGGCCAAGATATCTTATAGAGGTAGGCTAGGCAACATGTATCTCAGTATTCAGTTAGTTTCTGTGCAAGTGCATTTCAGTTTTGGTCAGAACAGCACCTAACAGAACAAAACAGTATGCCAGTATTTATTCTTACTATACTGTTACATCTCTTCTGAGAGCTGGAAGCTGCATGGCTTGCACTGTACCAGTTGTGTGCTGAATGTGAGATAAGGTCTGATGTCCACCAGGAGATGAGTTGGACCCGATTAACTTAAGACATTTCAAAATAATCTAATGATTTCCTTTTACTATGCACAAGGCTGGATTCCAGTTCAGGCCACAGAGCTAGCCCAGCATTTTACATTTCAATAACTACTTTTTTCTATGTCTTTCTCATGGACGTGAGAAGGCAGATTTTATTAAGTTGCACAGGCAAATTTCAGACTTATGGCAAAGCATCATCCAAAGTATGCAGAGTTTTGATGGAATAAATAATTACCTATGACAGCATAAGCAACATATGGAGAAAACAATAAAAATCCCTCGTGTTCATACCTCTTCTCATATAAACCAAGAATAACTGTAATGAATCCACTGGAATTCCATCAGTGTAAAGGTAGTGCATGGAGAAGGGGAATTGGCTTATATGAGCTCAGTGCCTGTTAATATTATAATGAAATGNGCCTGTTAATATTATAATGAAATGCTGGATGTATTCCAACTGTTAGCTTGGGAGTGATGGAAGTGAGTGTTCAGCAACACTCAGTTGATGTTCTCTACAGGAATCATCTAGAAATAAGGAACATGGGTTGTTTTTTTTCCTCATTTGCTGTTCGTGGTCTGTGTCCTTTGCTAGAAGAGTAAACTTCTTTCTATTAAGATTGTGTCTAAGTCTTCCTTAATGTCAGGCTTGTGAGTTTCTACTATTACCCTTCAGCATTGTAGGAGTTAAGTAGCACATTTTCATAAACTGTTTTGCCATATTAATTTTTTTTCTTGTATAGAAACATCAATTCCTTTCATTTTACAAAAATTAATTTTATTTTTTTTTGCCCTTGGTTTGTTTTAAGTCCTAAGGCTTCCGAGTTTATAATGTGTCAAACAAAGTACCTGCTCCAAAACACCCAGAGTATTTTAATTAAAGACTACTATGGAGAGGTAAAGGATTATTATTAAGGTTCAATTGATTTCATCTGGGATGGTCCACAGACATCAATACCTGTAATCTTCCATAAATAAATGCATGTGCATGCAGTCAGTTAGGCAATGATGTAGAGAACATACTGAGTATAATAAAGAAAACATGTTATTTAGTATTTTATGTAATATCTATTCTTAAGATGACATTTCTGGTAACAGAAGGAAAGCCATTCTTTTTAGATAAAGAGCTATATTATACATATAGATATTTTTTCTAACCTTGTCATCTCTATATGTGTATAGAGGAAAATAGGGCAGATGTTCTGTTACCAATAGTACATTCCAGGCATGAATAACCTGGATGCTTGGGTTCAGTGCAAGACTGAAAGGTAGTGCACAAAATTAAAAAAAAAAAAAAGCAAAACAAACCAACCAAAAACCCCCTAGTAATTATTTTTCTTTGTTGAATATAGATAGGAGACACATCAAGTTGAAAAAAGCATCCTGCAAGAATCAACAGAAGTGTTAAGACTAACGTTGATTTAAATTTTCATCCTTGTTTTTTCAGCCAAAGAACATTCAGAAATTAGAATCAGCTCTGGTTTTCAGCATCCTATTTCTCCTAATTTCTGTGCAAATAACATGATTTCAATGATGTGTCATATACTGTGGGTAACATGGGTGAAAAATACAGTTGGTTAAATTATTGGTAGTATTTTAAGTGTGAGCTCAAATAACTCTCTGATATCCTGACCCTCAGTTTATTACCTAGATCTGCAACATTACAATCCAGGGCAGCCTAAATCTCTGCCTGCCATGCTGTTTTACCCCCTCCCATGGTGAGATCTTAACGGAGAAATTGGTTCTGTAAACTACAGACCTTGCCAGGAGATGGAAACCAGACTGCCCTATAAAGAAGATTAAAGATTTTCACTGGAAGGCTGGCATCTGAAGAACAGGTCTGAACCTATTGGATCACTTTATTTAAGCCACTGGAGTGTGGTAATTAGACTTACGGGGAAAGGGCATTCATATTTAAAAAGACTGAATTGCTGACTCTGCTTTGCCTTCTGCAGTATGCACTGCTGAGTTCCTTCTCTGGTTCAGCTGTGTGCCCGATCACCTTCAGTGATAATCCGCTTGTATAATTTCAAGGCAATTGTATAATTCAAGGCTTGTATAATGTCAGCAGGGGCATAGATAATAGGAGAAGGTCCTCCATTTTGCACATTGTCTTTCAGGAAAAGAGCTTTATTAAACATAATGTGACATCAGCTACCTCTGTATGAAATACTGGGTTTTAGCAAATGCTGTTGATGAGTAGCATAGTCAGGCAAGTGTGCAGAACTTCTGGTTGTGTCACTGCTTAGTGCAGGGAAGAAAGCAAAATGTGAACTTATGTTGCTCCTTTCCTCTTCCCCTAATACAGTCATTTTCATCTCCCCTAAGAACTATTTTTTAAAGGTGCTTATCCTAGTTTACCAAAATCATTATCACCTAACTGGCATAACTTCTTCCATAGGGTTTTCTTAGAACTGCCTCTACTCAAGGATTCGCCATTTGGGCCTTGTAGCTTCTTTGCTAGATCATAATTATTGCATAGCATGTGCAAGATGACTCCTGACAAATGCCAAACTTCTCCAGGCTTCCTGAAAAAGTTAATGTTATTTACTGCTCCCCACTCTTCTTAATAGCCATGACCAGCATTCCAGAGCCCAATGTTATTTTGGAAAAGAAGCAGGCTCGCTCTGCTTATAAAGAACAACACCAGGGCATGACTTGCACTGGATTTCTGAGAAGACAGTTAGTACAAATCAACTTGTAATGTCGGTCAGGTAAAATACCTTCCCTAAACATAATATTCCCCACATACCTTATTTGGAGGTGCAAAATATTTGCTAAACCACTGTCTGGGGAGACATCTCAAGTCCTAATTCATCTGAGCTTTGGAAGCATTTAATTTTGATTTGCCTTGCAGGTCAAGAATCGCATTGATAAATGTAATTTATGCTGCTGTGAAGGAAGTCCCCTGTAGGTGGAACTTTAGGATGCAGAAGGGAATATTATTCTGTTTGCTAGATTTCAAAGGGGAGGAGATAATGAACACCTTTGCTTTTGACTTTACTTTTGGGAATTTTGTTTTCAATGCTTTTAAGAGTGTGAAAAAACTATTTCTGTTTGCTCTTGCTAAAAGAAATGCTGCACTTCAAAAATTGTTTCAGACTAATTAGAGCAGGGCTTGCGTTTTCCCATACATGTATCCAATTTAACTATGGGTAACTACAGTGACTTCTTCAGTACTGGTTCTGAATGTAGGGGAGAAGGAACTCTGTGTGTATGTGTTTGGTATGTAGAAATTGTTTATTTGCTGATTTTTTTTCTCAAATTCCCCAATTTTGGAATAGATGATATAAAGAAATTACAAGGGTTTTCCTGCTAGTATGAAAGTGGCTAGCATGGATTAGTTGGAGAGAAGTGTTCTTAAATACATACCTGGGCAAGTACAGGTATTTAATATAGAGGCTGCTCCCTTTTCACCAGTTCATTGCTTAAGTACCACTCAGAACACACTTGCTCTGAAACTAGGTGCTAGAATATAAATAGGGGACGAAGTGAGGAATTGTTATGGACGATGTGAATGGGCAAAAAGAGTTCACGGTACGAAGTGTTCTTGATCCCTCCTGACTTGTGCAGCTATCGGGACCTTCTAATAGTCAGGTATTCTGTGGTATTCTGCTACTTTCTTCTCTTAGGCTTCTTTCCACATACAGGAAGTCCTCACAGAACATCTCTCTGTGATTTTACACATGGTCAGGCCATATCTGCAGAGGAAACAGCTTGATCTGTATCAAATTTCATTTGTAGAGACCTTGTTAGACTCCAGTTTCTGCAGAGATGAGCGGTGTAGTGTAAAGCTGTTGTAAAATGTGTGTGCTGTGAAAATTTGGTTTTATGAACGAGGAAATGCCTTCTAGGAAACATTACTTTTCTAACAATTTTAATGTAAGTTTTTCAGTATCAAAAAATCCTAAGTTCTTGGAAAAAAGGTTAAAAGAGGAGACACTTTAAATAATTCTTTGAATTACAGCAATTCAAACCCCTTATGTCATAAATATCTATGAATTATCACAAAGATAAAGACTTTGACATGATACAGAGCTCAGAATTTGGTCCTCTGACTTCAGTGTCTTAAATGTGTGGCCTTTTTTGGTAGTGGTTCTTCTCAAAATGCTTGAGACACTAGTCCTTTTACCTCAGCCTTTCTAATCCTTCCAAAACGATGTTATGCTGCACTGTATCATTTTGCCATTGAACTTGGTAGAGATTTGTGCATCCCACTTGGACACAAAACAGCGCAATCATAGAATCATATAGGTTGGAAGAGACCCTTGGGATCATCGAGTCCAGCCATCAGCCCTACTCTACAAGTTCTCCCCTACACCATATCCCTCAACACCAATCTCTCCACTTCATCCTTCAGCTCAGCCACCTGGCTGAGAAGGTCATTTACTTGGTCGCATCTCACACAGATGCTGTCTCTGCTGTCCTCCAGTGTGAGTGCCAGGCTGCAGCACTCTCTGCATCCAGAGGCCTGGACACCCACACATTTGTGTGGGGCTTCTGTTTGGGTGCCCATGGCTTTTCGGGCAACCGCCTTTGACCTGGTATCCACCATCGCTGGTCTACTAGGAACTGGCACCTCACGTCTCAAGAGTCAGCTGGGATGGTCAACCTAGTCCCCAGACCACTTGGAGGGGCTGAACTTACCTTACACACTGTCCCACACAGGCAGATCCCTTGTTGGGGATGGTGTGGGCAGGGACTAGTCCCTGTCCTCCGGGAGCCCTTTTGACTCCTGGAGGAGGTGCTGGCTCCACCCAAGCGTGGGAGCTGCAGCCGCCGTTACCCTGGCCAGGCCCACGCTGCGTCAGCCATCCTCGAGAGAGCTGGTGGCAGCTGCCGGGTCGCGGTGCTGTCCCGGGCCTCCCCTGGCAAAGCGACTGCCCGAAAATCCCACGTACCTTGTGATCAGTCGCTGCGGTCGTGGCTGGGCCGGTTCCGAAGAGACTGACCTTGGCTACTGAGGGCTAGTTCCGGGTTCCGACATCGGTATGATGTCTTCAGAGAACTGCCAGAAAGTTTGTCCAATTAAGTGAAAGAGTGTTTAAACAAGACAGTAAAATGCAGAAAGCTTACCTTTTGTTACTGTGTAGATTATTACACTGGGGGGGTTATGTTGACAGATTTCTATGTGCAATTTTTTCTATGTGAAATTTTTGAAGACTACTTGTAATATATACAAAACAATGAAAGGCACTTGCTAAGGCTTCTGAGATGTATAAAAGTAGCAGAGCTTTCCAGTAATGGAAACTTAGTAATGGACTTAATGAGGAAGAGCACCTGTTTTACCTGAATTGTAAAGTACTGGTTGTGTTTAACTTCAGCTGTGTGGCTGGTGATGTTGCTGGGCTAGAACATAGCGAGCGTAGTCCCAGCTGCAGACAATAGACAGGCAGATTCTTTGTGAGGAAGTTTAACTGATCTCTTTTATACCATTCACTCAGACTTTTACAAATCTGCTAGTGCTGAGAAATATGGTGCAATGTCTGTCCCCTTAGAAATAGGCACCACTGGAGTCTAAATACTCAAAGTAACGTAGGCAGTGGAGAGGGAAAGTACGCACTTCCACCTCAGTTCTTATATTTATTATCATAATTTCTTAATGTGTTTTAATTGTATTGGTCAATATGAGAAGGTCATGCTGTTGCCTTTTTTCTTCTATTCTGCTGGCACTTGAAAGCAATGTATGCTTTCCACTGGACTGCGATGGCAAGAATTGGTCAAAGGTGTAGTGTTCACATTTAGATTATGAATCTTCCCATCTTCAGTATGATCTTTGAGGAAAAGGCTAGTCGTATATTTTTCCTGTGGCAAATAACACCAACATTATTCACATGACAGACGCTATCCTAACAGAAAGAAAATGACAGCCTCCTGAAAAGAAAGTCACAGTCTGTCGAGGGAGACAGTTTGGTGGCTATTCCACAGGTCTGTCCTTTGTGTAAAGGGCATGGAAAAGGATCATGAAGTGGATTTCAGCAGCCTCACTCAGTTTGACCCAAAAGCAGATTCACCGTTTTCTTTTATTTTGCTGTGTTTATCTTCTTAGATTTCTTAGCATTTTCAAATCTATATGCCTTATACTCAGTCCAATATAATACATTCTAAATCTCCACAAAAACTTTGACAGCACCTGCAGGTGTTTTTAAGAATATGTATTTAAAGGTAGCAAAACTGATTCAATAAGCTTAAAAATTCCTAGCTTTGTTGAGCCTGTGTATGTTCATTATTTTCTGTTTCTTCTCACAGAGGCAATTTCTCAGTAGATGTTCACAAGTTCATACAGGAATATGCTGATTGGAAATACTGTGCTCCACAGCCCACCGTTTGATTGAATCAATCACTAAGACATCAAGAAATAATGTTAAGTTTAAACCATGTAGGGCAATAAAAGATAGACAGTACTGTCAACTTCAGCTTCCAGTTGGGATACATTTCATCTAGAGGGACAAATGTTAATTTCCAGTCCCCTGTCTAAACAGACTAGCTAACTTGGGGATAGTTGTGCACTAAAGGTACGCCATGCCCATTCATACTGCAAGCCCCAGAGGACCAAAGTCAGGTGAAAGACGTGAAATATAGAGCTATGTTGTTTGAATAGAAAAGTCCTGTTAATGGGAATGTCTAGATGCACATTTTCCTCTCTTTTGACAGAATGAAAAATATTTCTCTTGAGAAAAATCTTGTGTACTATAGGACACTCAGTAGAAGCTAGAGAGATTCTGCAAAAAGCGATGCTAAGAGACTAAGTAGGCACATTAGTGCTGCAGCTGCAGCTGAGCCCAGTTGTTAAAAAGAGGACTGAATGAGTCAGAGCTCTTACTGCATCCAGTCATTTTATCCAGTGTTCCGCAAATCAGCTGACTAATGACTGCAGTATTTGCAAGACAGAATTTTATTAGGTTAAACTTCACAAAATGGAGCTATGGGATGAGTGAGAAAATAGTGCAAAAAATTCACAGTTGGTTCTGACAATTGGTATTGACAAGACAGGCTGACACTTAAGGTAACAAATAGTAAACTTAGACATGTGGCACAAAATATGTGGGATGAAGCACATGCTGTTATTTCAGGGGGATTAGATTAATTTTTTTCTTGATTTTAGAGTTTATGGGTTTATATATAGCACATTTATGTGTAAAATAACAAATATCCTATTTGTCCTTTATTGGCTACATTTATTTGGATAAACTTAGAGAAATCGGTTCATTACTTTCCCTGGAGATTCACGACCTGAATTACTGAGAAGATGAATGATATGTAGGCAAGTGCCTATGGAGGAAAGAGAAAACAATTCAAGAAGTCCCAACTCATCTTCCTTTGTCAGAAAAGAAATATTTATTTCAGAAAATAAGAAGCTATTACTATATTTTTGTTTGAGAGGTAAATCTCTGGCTTTTCAAGCTCACGTGAGGCAAGGTTATTCACTTGTATAACTAAAGAAGAATATGGACATTGACATAATGTGTCCTTTGAGCTGACAGGTAGTGCCAATAATTAGAAGTTAGCACTGGGCCACATAGAAAATTAATGCAGGTAATCTTGAGTGCTTGGCTTTTTTTCTTCCTTGCCTACTTCTTAGAAATGCCTCAAACTGACACTAATTTGAGAGTTTCAGCTCCCAAAGCCCCTTTGGATAGCAAGGGTAGAATGTGAGAAATTTTCCTGGGTGTCAGTAACTTTTGCCTTTCTTCAGGTTACAAAAGGTGATTGACGAGAATAGCAGTTCTGCTCTCTGCTACCGTTGAATGTGAACGGAAAATGAGATTGACAAGCAAGGGATACTTACTTTCTAATAGTTAAAAACAGTGATAGCGAGCAGGAGGCAAAGAAGATGTGATGAACCTGCTGGATTTTATATGTATATATATTTAAGAAAAAAAAAAAAAAACACCTTAGATTAAAATAAATATTTTAAGATTAGAATGTCTAAAGAATCTGCTAAACAAAATAATTTATTTCCTATTTCCCTGCATATGCGTGCATAATCTCTCCTGGTGAATTGAAGAAAATGGTTGCAAGTCAGATTTTACCCACAGAAGTGAAAAACCTGCTGTTTGCACTCTTATTATGTTAATCTGATATTAGGATCACACTCCATTTGTCCCTGTTCCTATACCGCACAACTGGGGTTAATCTGTAGCTGACTGGGAATGCTGTGTTTGAAGGAGGAGAGCAGGACTGTTTTGACAAGACTTAGGAGCAGCTTCTCTGTGGAGCATTTTAGAAAGAGGTGCTTCACTCTTAAGGTTCTTTGATTATACCTCTGTTGATAGCATTTAGCAGCAGCCATGATAAAGTACAGAACAGTTGGAGTCTCCTTCTCTGGAGATATTCGAAACCTGCCTGGATGCGTTCCTGTGTGACCTGCTCTAGGTGTTCCTGCTCTGGCAGGGGGATTGGACTAGATGAGCTTTCTAGGTCCCTTCCAATCCCTGATATTCTGTGATTCTGTGAACATCTGGTTGAATAGCAGTGAATATATTGGATTGATAATTGACAATAAGGATTTAGTTGAGCTCCACAATGTGTTCAGGAGACAATATAAACAATAGACTGTCTGCTGATTTCCATTTTAGACATCTATCTCTGTGTCTTAAATCTAGATGACTGCATTAACAAAAATATGCCTCTTTCTCTTTTTTTAAAAGAAGTCAAAAATTTGTGTGTGGGTGAAATATGTAGCAATATAATTCACGATCGGGGTTATTGTCCTCAGCTATGAAGGAACATCAGTACATCTTCTCTATGACCTATCAATTGGTCTGACAAAAGAAATCAGTCTTCCACTGTGCTTCCGGTGTTCAGTGTCTGCATTGCAGTTACCTATTACATTACTAAATGCTCTGGAGTGAATTTTTGTGATCACAGGAATAACTGGTGATGAGGAAAGACTCTGATAGTCTGCTTTTTCATGTTTTAAAATAATATTTCTGACTGCTTTGTAAGTTATCTGTGGGATCAGTATTTTGTTTTGAAGATTATCTGGTGGATTTTGGATGTCTCACTAAGTTATTTGGGTGATGCTCTGCTTTAATTTAGAAAGGGTTTAGGTAGTTGTTCTCTCTGTTGTGTTGTTTGTGCTTAGGTCCAAGCAGGTCCTGATTCTGTCTGAAAGTGCTCAACAGCCAGTTAAATTAGTCAGGTACAAAAGGAAGTATGTGAAGCATCTGCTGAAAGGCAACAGGAGCAGAGGTATTGCATGTGTGCAGATAACTACAATGATTCCTACTGTTTATCAAAAAATTCCTAAAAAGCATAAGTGAATGTTAGCACAGTAGGCAAAAATCAAGTGGGCATTCTGTTCTGCCTCTTCTGTTATGTAGTGGTTATACCAAAGGTGAATGTGCCTGGCTGAAAAAGGGTTACAAATGTAACAATTAAAAGTTGAATAATACCTAGAGAGCAAAGAAAAGAATTACATATTCAAAATAAAATTGATAACAATTATGCCAAATTCTCTACTTTATAAAATGTCTCTCCATGTCCTTGGGAAATCTGAGACAAAAGAAAGCTAATACAGGATGGACTGCACACTGCAGGCTTTAGAATTAAAGAACCAACTGAAATCCAGTGAAAGTTTCATCTGATTAATGAGTCAGACTCCAGTATTTGTCCTGAAGTAATTAGTATAAGATTACATTAATCTATCTGCACTTGTATACTGAACATTGCAATTACAAGGAGGGGTGTGCACTCTGCCTTATGTTTATGCAAAATTAAGTTCTGGGGACATCACTGCTGTCTTTCAGTCAAGCCTTAAAAAAATTCCTAAGTGCCTGAACTAATGTACATCTTCTGTTGGGAACTTTTAAATTCCATAGTAACGTGTTACTTATTTTACAGATCCCTGTTTCATTAAGTGAGCCAGAAGTTCTTGCAGTATAATTTTTTTCTCCCTGAGGT
>VZTM01002791.1:221960-262084 GCA_013400555.1 Jacana jacana | reverse complement strand
TATTTTTATTTTTATTTTTTTAAAGAATGCAAAGACTCAGGAGACCATTTAGGTTTAGTTAGTCCCTCATTAAGTCTTGAATGTTTATGCATGCAGCATGATTAGTTACATGTTGTACCTGTCACTGCCTCTGCCCTTTTGTTCAGAGTACCTAAAATATAGTACCTGCATTTTTCCTAGAGTAAAATGTGCAAATTCTTACAGAAAGTGCAACGATTGCAATTGATTTACTCTTCTATGGGGAAATAATGCCTGTCTCAAACAATAACATCAGCTTTTTCTTAATTGCATTACATTAATATCATATTAATCTGTATTCGTATCCACATACAAAGCTGTGAAGCACGTTTGGGCTGCAGGAGTGTTTTTTCTCTACCCTAATGACATACACAACTCTCAAAATGTGTTACCAGGTCTAGGAAGCTCCTTTTTACCCATTCCATTGAGGAAAGTCAAAATGGAATTAACAAAAAATAAAATAAAACACTGGCCCAAAATCAAGAAAGCTGTATCTCACCTATCACATCCCAGAGCTCCCATGTTCAGTTTTGCTGTTAATCCAGTGGTGGAGATGATGCCATGTGGGAGCTTCAGACTATTTCTTATTCCTGGCTCAGAGCATCTGCTTTCAACAAATGTCTTTTACACACATATGTGACCTTTTGGCTACCTACACTTAAGTCCACCTGTCAAGATGGCATCGTGCCTGCTCCTGAATGTGGTCCAATGTCTAGGGCAGAGAGAAGACCAGCCTCTGTGGCCCTGTTAATGTCATTTCTTTCAGAACCCCTCCCTCTTCCAGCTACACAATGGTAGAAGCCCACCATGGCCACAAGTGGCTCCCAGCTTTGGAGAACGACCAGCCACCTAATTTCCAGATGACACCAGTCTTAGACAGCTGGTTGGGGTGTCCAAGGGAACACAGTGACAGATACAATTTGGTGCTGAGTGAGGGAGATGCCCTGGCATGGCAGCCTCCTGGGCTGCAGGATCTCTGCAAATGCCAACCGCAATGAGAGCTGGCTCCTTTGCACCAGGAGGTTGTGACAAATTTGAGACCCAGACTGTAAAACCAACACTTTTCAATAGGGCAGAGTCACAGATAAAATCCTGGTCACATTTCTCCTTCCCGAGATCAGCCTGTGAAACGTGAGGCACCTTTGAGGAAGCTTTTATCAGCATGGTTTCCTTCAAAATAGATATATTTTGAAAAATTTGATTTTTATTTGGAGTGGATGAAATTTCAGTTCAGAGGCAAAAATCCTAAAGCGTTTGAAGTTGTCAAAACACGAAATTTCACAGTACAGTATTTGGCATTTGGCATAAAGGTTTGGGTTTGGTTTTTCTTTTTCTTTTTTTTTTTTTTTTTTTTTCTGTTCTTCACTGTCAGATGGCTGTTTGAAAGGCAGGTTTTGTTTTTCAACTTTTAGGCAATTGGACACATTTGCTTACTTGGAACGCAATATGCTGAGCTCTCCAAAGTGACTGTGATATTTTTTTTTGCAAAAAAATTATACCTGTTCTGTTTCAAACTGGAAAAGACATCAAAATGGCAGAATTTCTTATGAAATAGTAAGTCTCATTCTTCTTCTGCTTTGACTGGGTTCAGAACATCACAGGGAGAAATTTCCAACAGGGTTATTTATAAACTTTTGGATATGAAAACATTTCAGTGTTTTCAACCTATAGTGTGTGGAAACAAACAGAGAAACAAAACGTTTCCGTGGTTTTTGCTAACTGAAACAACAGGGCTAAACCCATGAATTTACAAAAGGGAAACAGGGAATTAAACTGCTCTTCATCATATAACACTCAGGGAGGTAGTCAGTGGAACTGCCCAAAGAGCAGGGTTAACATGAACATGAAGAACTTTTCACATTCTGCGCTAATTTCATTGGGGAACCGTTGGATACAGGATGTTGTGGAGGTCAAAAGTACAAATGGGTTCAAAATGGGATCAACAAACTTGATGGAGGAGGTCTATCCTCCAACTATGATATTCCAGATGTTACATTCAGCTCAGGAAGTCCCCGAACTGCAGACTGCTGGAAGAATTCCCATATTTCCTATGCCTCCTATAGTTTCTCCTTATTTCTCTGTTGCTGTTCAAGGAAGGATAACAGGTTAGAGGATCTTTGGTCTGACCTTGTCTTTGTGTCATTGGCTGATCAGAGAACATGGACAGACACTGTGGCATGCTAGCACGAATGGAGAGTATGACAAGAGACTACAAATGAAACAAGACAAAAACAAACACACAAAAAAGAATTTATTGGGTTTGTATTTCTTTGAAAAATACTGTATTGTATACTTTTGAAAAATATATGTTATATCAGCCAACCTTGTTTTCCAGCCTCAGTGGCATCTCTGTAGCTACAGGACACAGCAAGGACACTTTACAGAGACCTTGTTAGGAAAGAGAAAACTGCACATCAGGAGAGGAGAGGAATGAAGTTTTTCAGTTGGTGAGAACAGAGAGGGCCCCATTTGGCAGCTATTTAATGCTTATCTTAATATTGTATTTGGCACCCAGTTACTATAGTGTTTGGCAGATGATTGACAGGATTATGTCATGGAGCTGTCTCTGAAGAGCATATTTTCAGAGCGAAAACATCACATTGTTACTGGAGATGGGACCAATGCTCAGTGTGCTTGGATCAAGGGAGGGTTTTGAAAAGAGTGTTCTATTTAAGCAACCAAATATTAACAACTCCTTCCCAGTAAGATGCAAGTGAAAGACAAATAGCCATCAGGACCTCAAGGCTGTCTAGACATCTCATCATCCTTGGGACTCTGCAGCAGCTGCCATGCTGGCAGCACAGAGTGCCTATTGAACCAGAGAGGTGGCACCCCAGCCTTAGGGATCTGCTGTTGAAGTGCAAGCACTCACACGGGGCAGCTGGAGGACAAGAGCAGCCCATGGGCTGGAATACAGTTGCCCCAAAAATGCACTCAACATGTTGGGGTGGTAAGGGGGATTTTATTTCCCTAGCTAGGTAATTAAGTTTCTGTAACCTCTGACTGAATTTTATACTATCAGGTGGAGATGATAAATCTAACTGTTATCACATGACTTTAAAGCATCCCAGAAACAAAATACAGTATTTACATCTCCCTATATTCAGTACTGTTCCTCTGTCGTTCAGCAGGAGCTGGGGAAAATCCCACTCAAGCCAAGGCAAAGGCTCCCATTGACTTCAATGAGAGATGGATCTGACCCTTTGCAGAACAGCTTTATAGGTCTCCTCGCTCAGAAAGCGTAGCAGCTCTCCCAGACTACATGCCAAAGAGTGTTTCTTTATAAAGATGCTTTCCTTTGGACTTCCAGCAACAATGACACCACCTTTGCGCACACACACAGGGACACACAAAAGCCACAGAGAAGTCATCCATCTTAGAAAACGTGTTATGCCTTCTAAGCGTTTCTAAATCAAAGACTGATAAATAAAACATGGGTTCAGTGTTAAAAGGAAAAAAGAGCCCTTTTAACAGATTAAAGTGCTCACAGTGCCTGACACTGTGAAATAAGAGTGTTAGGCAGCAGGGCAGTTAAGAAAAAGGACTGCTTTTGCTGACAGGTACAAGCTGTTTTGTGTCTTGTAGCAGCCATTGGCAGAGAAAAAGCCCAAAAGCTACTTTCCAAGCAAAGCCCTCCCAGAAGGCAACAAACTGTAGAAATCTATAACTAAAGGTGTGCATGTTCTCCAGCCAAACGTTGGGAGACAAAGCTTCTCTCTGAAGAAAGAAGAAAAAGGGTTTTAAACCTGCCAAAATAAATAAATAAATAAATAGATCCACATCCTTTCTATTGCTATAATGGTTTATTACAGCAGACTGCAAGCCCTGCTGGTTTTTGGCCTCTGAGTCCTGATTCTTCGTAAAGCTCAATGCACTAGGAGAGGTCTTCAACTGTATTTAAAATTGCTCCTCAGCGACTGAAAAGAAGAGGTGGTATAGCCTGGTGTCCTCTCTTGCTCCTTCAGGACTGTGAATAGCAAGGCCAAGACAACTAAAGACTGCATTTGTAAAGTTGAGAACATTTCTCCATACAAAGTTGCATTAGCTAATTATGTTTATTTGGCTGATCAGAAAAAAACAGTCATTAAGACTGATCTTTCTTTCACTCTTTCCCTCTGAGCCTTGTGGTACCTTGATGGAGGGGAGTCTTACAGCAGAGGTCACTGAAAATCCTTCTGAATATTTTATCAATTCTGCTTCTTATGGCTTAGTCTACAAAGACAAACCCTTATGTGTGAAGGGCACGGAGCTGAGAGAAGGGGGGAGGAGGGATAAACCTGTGTCTGCCCTTGCTTTGCTTCCTGACCAGAACACAGAGCGCATTAGCTGTGGAAGTGGCAAACAGAAAGAATCTGTGTGCCATTAGAATCCTGCTATTCTTATTCTTACTAGCAAAAAAAGCAAAAAGAGCCCCAATCAATGCAAATGATTTTGCTGTTGGGCTGGTAAGGAGAAGTTTTATACACCAGCTGGCATCCCATAACCTTTTAGGACGATAACTTGCCTCCTGCTCTCATGGATTTGAAACATCGCAGCAAACAGCAAGCCTGGGTTGGAGCACAGACAGCCAAATCCACAACGTTCTTTCCTCAGCCCAGCAGTACAAGGTAGCCATGTAGTGACCACTGTGGAAAAGCCATGCTGCTGCCTCTGCCATTTGGTAACTGTTTCCACATGGTCATATAACCCACCTCCAAAAAGCCTTGGACAGCAAGACATGTGGCCAAAGGCAGGTGTGGGGAACCTATAAAATTAAATTGCATTATTTATTGGCTGCTAAGAGCAAAGTTCTGCTGTGCCCTAGGATGTCATTATGCACTTCTATTGTATGCTGATGATAGTCATCTGCAGTCTTATAATCACTTTAATATCTTTTTTAAATTATGAGAAATTAACACCTTTATGATAGAAATCCCTTTTTCACACCACGGTGTTTATATAGGGACTGAGTGGGAGCCTGGCAAACCTCACTTGGTAACCCCTCAGTGAGGCAGGCTAGACTCTGTCAGCAAAGGGAATCACTAACTTCCCCAGGATGCTGCTTGTCTTGGGTTTAGGGTCAATACTGGCACAGCAGCTGATGTCTGAACAGGGGCACAAGGGAGGAGAACGCCCCACACAACCATATGGGACTGCACCAGCTGTTGTCCCCTTTCCCTATTCAGCAGGAGAGAAAGAGGGAGTTTTGTGTCTGGCGGGCCAAATCACCCTGTGTTCAGTAGTCCTTGCTTAATGTTATGCCCCAAGTGAGCTTTCTATTTGTCTTCCATTTATTTCATGTCACTCATAATAAGCATCCTTCCAGCCTTAGCAGGTCAGAGCTTCTTGTAGCATTTCCTTGTATTTCAAAGAAGAAATGGGAAAAGGATACTTCTGCTCACAGGAAGCCATTCTGAGCTTGTTTTCTAAATAATTTTCTTTAATAAAATCCTGGCAGAAGCTTCCATCTTGATCAGAAAGACTTGGATTTTCCATGGTATTTTTTCAATCTCCTGTGCACTCATAAGGCAATGCCTTTGGCCATTACAGCTCACACACAGCCTGGGACCTTGTGCTTTTCATTTTTATTTGATTTATCTACTTACTTATTGTAGAATTGACAGCCTGTGGATAAATTGCTCAGGTTCCTCTGCTCAGTACCTGCTGCAGGGAGCAAAGTGTTTGCTCTTCCCTTGCCCACATGCCTCAGCCCTGACACGCAGTGAGCACCTCGTAGCCTCTGCTGACACAGGCAATTAACACCAATTACACGCGCAGTTTTGTAGGGTGAACATCTACCCCCTGTGAGTCTGAAAGAGACCAACTCACTTCATACAGACTACCTGATAGTCGTTAGACAATAACAATTTATGGACTCAGCTGGGCTCTGGCAGATGACCTAGGTTTCATCAGTCTCCCCTGACAGCTTCAACCTATCAAAGGTGGGATTTTTGAAGGAGTAAATGCCACCAACCATTGAGATTATTCCCTTCTTGATTTAAAAAAATGCTAGGAGATTTGGGTTTTAATCCTCCTTTCTGCCCTGACATGGGAAATGAGCAGAGTGGGAAGTAAGATCCACAGCTTGTGAAAATGGCTCTTCCTCCACCACAACCCCAATTCCTAAATCTTCTCCAGTTCTCTACAGCCAGACTTGTGGTAGTGGGAGCTGTATGGTGTTAAAGTGCATCACCAGCAGCCAGAGAACTGAGCCCCCCTGCAGTAACTGTAGCACAGACACAAGTTTATCCAATGAAAACCAGGGTGAGCAGAGAGAGTCCAGGTCCCTCTGATAGAAGAGCCCTAACTGTGGGCACACACACAGCACGAGTGCAGCGGGTACTGTCAGTGCTTTGGGATGGTAGATAGTAGTACCAATAGCAATTGAGGATGATCAGAGTTATGGAGCACATCTCTTGTGAAGACAGGCTGAGAGAGTTGGGGCTATTCAGCCTGGAGAAGACAAGGCTCCCGAGAGACCTTATAGCAGCCTTCTAATACCTAAGGGACTATGTAGTAAGCACTATGGGGAGGGACTCTATCAGGGAGTAGAGCAATACGGTGAGGGGTAATAGTTTTGAATTGAAAGAGGGGAGATTTAGATTAGATACTAAAGATAAATTCTTTGCTGTGAGGGTGATGAGGCACTGGAACAGGTTGCCTAAAGAAGCTGTGGATGCCCCATCCCTAGAGGTGTTCAAGGCCAGGCTGGATGAGGCTTTGAGCAACCTGCTCTGGTGGGAGGTGTCCCTGCCCATGACAAGGGGGTTGGAATTCAATGATTTTTAAGGTCCTTTCCAATCCAAACTGTTCTATGATTCAATGAAAAATGAAAGACTGATGTTCTTGAGTTGTGGTGGAAACATTAGGAGGGCTTGCCTGACCCCTAAAGCTCTAGTACCTCCCAGTGTGTGCCTGCCTTTTGGTACATCTCAGCTCAGAAAGGGGAATCTTTTTGCAGGAGTTTGGTGGTGAGCAGTAGAAAAACCACCCCACGAAGCTCCCTTTAATTCTGCAAAACGGGAGCTGACTTTTTACTAATTAACTGACTTACTAAACTTCTCTCAGTGTACAGATAGTGTAAAAACACTAAGCCATTCCTAACCACACTGATGTGTCTCCTTTCCCTAACACACCACTGTTTCTTTACATTTCCCTTTCTCTTGTCCCCAAGGTAACTTGTGTCAGGCTCGTGTGCCCATCAGAGGGATGGAAAGCTGTTGTCAGGTGCCAGACATGCCTCCACCACATGCAGCTGGATGGGTCCCAGACCGCCTCCTTGCACACAGAGTGTTTGCACTTATCAGGCAGTGGTGCTTTTATGACTTCTTTATTCCCTGGAGCAATCACTGCTGCTTTTGGAGTTGATTTCTGAACAGATGGAATTTCGGGAGGGTAATAAACAGGAAGGGGGCCCTGTGGGGAGTGAGTGGGGAAGCTGCTCCAGCAGAAAGGAGAGAGAGTGGAGGGGCTGGTGTAAGGGGAAAGAGAAAGGGTAGTGGGAGGGAAAGCAGGGCCGCTTTGAAGGGCTCAAACCTTTGAAAGCCCCAGGGCTAACATCAGTGAAGATAGGTTTGGGCTTTGACTCCATCCTGGCTGGCTCTGTGTCACAGAACACCCTGAAGATTTGCTCCAGTTGAGGAGAGTGATTTCTCCTTCAGATTTGTTCCTCCTACCCAGAAAATACTGAGACTTCATAAAGGAACAAACTGAAATGGATCTCCTACCCTCCAACAGACTTGAGTCTAATGGAGTGGATGGAGAAATATCTTAAGAGAGATCCTTTTGATTTCTCAAAATCAATTTGTAATTTGTTGGAAATTTTAAAGCTGAGAGATGAATGTTTGCCCTGATGCTGAACACTACAGAACCCAGCAAAACAGAGAATTTCCTTTCTCTCTTTTGGATCTATTCCTGAAGTCTGCAGATTTATTTTTGAAGTCCAACTTTTAGCTGCCACCACAGTCCAGGCAGAAGAGGTAGATGTCATAGCAAAAAAAAGTGTGAGAACTAGGAAGAAAATGAGAAAGAAACTCTCCTAATGAGAAAGGATGATAAAGCCAGCTAAACCAAGATACTCATTCCTCTGAATTTTTGTCTCCCATATCCACTTTGTCTGCATGTCTGCCCTTTCTTTCCTTTTATTTCCAATAAATGCTGTTGCCTGTGCCATGCTATTAACTTTTTAAATATCCCATTCTAAAAATTAATGTGTTTTTAATAAAATATCCCAATCACCCATGCAGAGAAAATTACTGATTAGGGTGTACAGTATATATTGATGGCAAAAGTAACTTTCAACATTCTCCAACTTCCACTATTGGGTAGCAATTTGTATCTTAAAAATAATGTTTCCTTTGTCAGCTGCATTCTCACTTATTGATGTTGAAATGATTTATAGCAGAACTACATACAATGGTGACATTGTTATGTTTAACTGCCTATTTTAGGTCTTAAGTCAGAAAGCTTTATATATTGTTATGGTAACAATATGGTTTGTCTTGCTCTTCTTTGGGTTTACTCTGGTTTTGGGATGACTTCCTTTACCTCCCCTCGCTCTGTAATGAACATGTTTATTTTTACAGCTAATCACTTAAATCACTGTATAACTTTTGCTGAATAGGTATACTGGAAGTTCAGCAGTTCCTACAGTTTCTCATTTTTGCTGTGCAACTTAACAGCCAACATTCGATATTCTGCTCTCACCTCTTTCTACCTTCTTTTGCACCTATTTGCTGAAATGAAGCTCAAAAGGTGTTGATTTTTGAGGTACATCTGAGGTGTAGTAGCTCAGCTTCCTTAAAAAGAATTCAGAGGCAAAGAAAACTTTGATCTCAGAGCTGTGATTCAAGACAGTTTGTAAATTTGTCACCAACAAATGCCTTTCCTCTACTACTGCTCTATCAGACAAGTACCACAAGTTCTCCTCCTACCATAAAACACACCACTATCTCCATTGCAAAGGGAAGAAAAAGTGGCCAGATGAAAGAAAGTAGCACTGTGTTATATCAGAGGAGAAGTTTTGCCTTGAAAAGGAATTGTAGGCAATGACTCAGAACATCCTCAGGGTCCCTTCGACCCACCTGAGGGTCACAAAGGCACTCTGATACCAGTTTCCTTCTCTGTTTTGTTCTTCTAATTAAAATCTGACCACATAATTTGACTCGTTTTGTAAAGGGGTTTGGTTTTTTTCTTGCCATTCAGAAAACTAATTTTTCCTCCTCATGGACTTTCCCCTAGACTGAGCAAACTGAAATTCACTCCAAGTAACCAATTTCTGAAATTAAAGAAGCATTATTCCCAAATCTTCTTGAAGGGGAAAAAAACAAAGAAGAAGAAAAAAAAAGATTTTATCTTTGCTTTAAGAAAAATCAGTGATGCATGAAATTGAAACTAGCTTTGCTGGATGAGGTGATGAGTAAAGATGAAGTACTCCTTTGTCTTCTGAGGGGACGAGCAAGCAGATCCGTAAGACCAACCCTTTGGCCTTTTGAGACTGCCAATATTGTCTTTTTCTGCACAGAACATTCCAAGTCTGAGACGGGATACACAATCATACCCGGATTACTGGTAGGCAGCAATGGCTTGTTAGATTGACTGTGCAGACTAGGGGTTCTTGAGGCTGGGGTTCGATCAATCCCTGCTCTGGTTATCATCTTTTGTGCTGTGTCAGCCTTCTGGGTTTCTGGAGGAAGCCCTTTGCCCTAGGGAATATCTCACACTATGTGATGATTCCATGCCTGATGCTAGGAGGTGTTAAACAGACTTCAGATGAGGGTCTCTTGACATTTACAGTGTTAAGTCTTACATCATCCTCCACCTATATCCTTAAATATTAATATCTTCTGGCTGGATTATCATCTGTTGCATAATAATGTTGCTGGGCAGAATTAGATGCTGCTCTGGAGATCCCTACCCACCCAACCCAGCTAAAGCTTGTAGGGGTCATTCTTGGGTCATTCTTTGGAGCTTGTTTTGTGTTGTCATTGGCAGAATTTCTCAAAACAGTAAAAGTGAAATCACAGGTACTGCTATTTCCTGCCAAGGAAGTTTTCAGAAGCTCAGGAAAAAAAGGCTCTCAAAAGGCTGGCCTGGAACCTGTTACCAAATTTCATCTATGGACTTCCAATACAGTTCCATATTACCTTAAAGACTAAAAAAGCCTCACAACTTGATACACACTTTATGAATTGTACAGGGTTTTCTTCTTGGCCAAAAATAGTTTCTTTCAACAAAAGAGAATGGAAGAAATAAACTGAGACCAGCAACTCTAATGGTCCCTTCTCCTATTGCTTTCCCAAATATATAACCAATGTTGTTGACACTCCACCCTTCTCCTTTTTAAATTCATCATTTCCTTTGAAAAAGTTTTATGCCTAAAATACTGAAAAATCTCTACTGTGATTTGCAGTTTACCTGTGCTAGTGGTTCCAGCTGAAATCAAAGACCCCTTTGTGTTTTGGTGTTGTTCAGTCATAGCAAGATTCAGTCCCTAAGATGAATGCTTTATAGATTAATAAGGCTAGACCAATGAAACAGGTAAAGTGTGGAAGAGAAGAAACCGTTGTTGGGGTTTGGGATTTTTTTCTGACAATACAAATAGGAATAAGATACAGTTATCAAATTCCAATTAAATGTAAAAATTCAGCATTCCAGACCAGCATGCAGCAGCACCAGACTCTTCAATACAGAAACTCCTCTGAGGGTTCTTGGGATACTCAAATAAATAGATTTTGCTTATAGACCTTTCGTACTTGCTTTTAAGAATAACTTCTAGTTCACTGCATACAATTCACACTGCTTCCTCAAAGGACAGAGCACTGGCCCTACTTTTTGTTCCTTCTCTTCAAATCCCTATTCCCTTTCCACATCCACTTATTTGTTGAGCAGACAAATGACTGCCTTTTTTGCTAATTGGCCATATGACACACCCCGAACTTGCAAATTGGCTGCCACCTCTTGGCATGAACAAATAAGGTGCTGAGTGTTTGTTGCCTTTCTACATAGCACAAATCTGAGCTGTTGAGATCTAACTGAGCTCCAACTTTCACAACCCTTTTAGGATGCTGTGTCCGTCTGACAAATTTACTTGAGTGTGGCCAAATGTTACTGGGGGGAGGACTGGCAAAACACAGGGGCCATGCAGTTGTCTTTGCTATAAAACCTAGGCTAAAAAAAAAGGATTTGTCCCACTTGCAACAATGGAAAAAGAATCATTGCCAATCCAAAGGCCATACGATGTTGTTTATTACAGAATTGAATCCTAGGCAAGTGAGCACTGCTGAAGAGCTTTATAGGTAAAAGGGAGCCCCATTGAACACTGCTAGAAAGTGATGTAAGAAAAACCAATCCTCATGCAGATCACTAAAAGAGAAAACAGGCAACACTAGTCAAGTTTGATTTGACATCTCATTCCTTGTGTATTTGCTTTATACAAAACGCTTTTCATTGTCTTTGTTCATAGATAATTAGTTTTAGGCTGTCAATGACATTTGTTTCATGATGTAATTAAAAGGAAAAAGAAAAAGGAGGGGTGTGGGGTGTGGGCTGTGTGGCAGTGATGGTAGACTGTCTTGGAATTAATCTCAGCAAATTTCTCTAAAGCAAGAAGATACACCCAGGCTATTTCTTAGCATTGCTCCTTAATCTGCCATTGTCAGAATAACTGTGCTGGGGGAGAGGGAGGGAAGGCATTCACACTATCACATTGGGTCTGAAATAGGACTTAGACACCCTCAAAAAGTCAGTTGAAAGAGAATCTTTTCCTACGTAGGGTTGCTGCTGGTTCCTCTGACATCTATTCCTCAGTGATTTTGTCTTCTCCCAAGGAGACAATCAACACTGCACAGGACACATGGGCTCACCTGGAGGTACAGATGAAAGCCTGGTGGGTGTGTGGGGACAGTGTGCTCAAGGTTAAAATTCAGGGTGAGGAATAGCTCTACCTTCAAGTGTAATTGGCAGGTTTAGTTGTCTCCTATTCTCCCTCTCTTCAAGCATGTCCATTTTTTGATGTCATATGTCACTGAGTAGATTCTCTGCTGGTGTGAGCGAAGACAATCGTGAGAGTCTTGCTCTCCCTGCTCTCTTACCATGTCTTGTGTCTGAGGGTCTTGGTCTTCTGTTTGTCAGAGGACACTAAGGGACTGCGTTGTGGTTTGTGTAGGCAGCATTTTCAGTGAACTAAACAATCTGATCTGTGCTTGCTGAGACCCAGCCTCACAGACCCTATCAGTCCTTTCCTGTTTCATTTTCATGAGCTCCCAAGAACTGCTGGGAGATGAATTATGCATGCTGAGCACCGTGCTCACACACCACTTACATCAGCTTTAAGTCCCTTGCTTAATACTAGCCTAGTCCTCATTGCACTCCCGTGTTACTGAAAATGCAGACTAACTCAGCAATGACAGGAGCAATTCTGGATCTTAGCTATGTATAAAATAAAAAAGCACCTTATTCACCTTATTCTGCCTAGATTATGGGTTGGGTTTTTTTATGTTGATCCTTTGACATTTTCCCGTGCAACCAGAAAGGGAGTTCAGAGCTCCTTGTTTATTTGTGTAGTCACAGCCTTTTGCAGTTCAAGGATACAATCTAGTGTAATTTTATGGACCGCATGGTGTCTGAGATGTCCCTAAAGCTCAGCAAGTATGAAATGCAGCTTACCCATGCCACATGCAACAAGGGCCACATGTGGCAGTCTAGGGTGACACAAAATGCCTGTGTTGAGCTCCATAAATCATTCCCTAAATACCTTTCCTTGATCTTCAAGCGAGTTGAGAGGAGGCTCCAAATCTCTGAAGATGTACAGCAGCATTTCTCACAAATGACTGGTTAAAAAGTGGTAGCTATATGAAACTGATGTCAGTGCTGGCTGACCTAAGCCACAATGGACTTTCCATGTGTTGAGATTTTGCAGTGTAAATAACAAAATCTAGAGATCCTCTGCCTACCACTTCTATTTGCATCACTCAGGGACATGACCAGCTTCGGACTGAGAGCGGTGCAGGTGATCATGCTTAGCTGCAGAAACTAGCTGATGTGGTTGTGCTGTTTCCAGAACTGTCTTTGCATGACTTTCCTCAGCTCTTCCAGTCCAAAAGTCAGTTTTCCCCAAGCCACAGCCCTGACCTGCACTGCACTTAGGGGTACAGGTTGTTTGAAGTGGAAGTCCCCTGAGTCTCCCACAGGGCCTCTACACAAGGCATAAGTCTACTCTCAGTCCTAAAGTTCATATAATGTGTTGTAAGGTGCCTGGAAAAAGATTATTTATTTTCTTAAAGAAGCTTACTTTTATTTGTCAATATACTTATACTTTCCATGTAAGGGGATTTTATGTACCAAGAGAAGGTTGTTTCCCCCTCCTCTTTTCGTTTAAGGGCTAATACATACGCAAGCTAATTTGTTCTGGCTATTATCACAATTTATTTCTGTTGCTACAGGGCAGCCAATAACTTTAATAAAGGAGGTTCCAGTTACCCAATCTTCCCAGTTAATAAACTGCATTGAAATACCCAGAATGAATTGGCTCCCACATGCTACAAATACAGAAAATTACCATGCTGTAGTGTTATCACTACCACACAGGTACAATTAAATGTGTGTTATGCATGGAGCTGCCCAGGACATTACCAGTAATGTCAAATGCAATTAAAAAGGAACTATTGTGTGTCTCCATCTGAAAAATCAGCCTGTTTGTATCTACTTTACACTGGATTACTCACCGGATAGGGCAATATTGAACCACTTGGTGCTTGGGATTCACAGGAGAGAACTAAGTAAACAAAGGAGCACAGCTTGGCAGAGCCATGGTTAATATTGAGGAGCTGAGGCCTTCCACCTTGAATGAAAGCATGAGAAGTTTATTTCCTGCATCACTGGAACACTATTTGTTCGTTAATGTTGACCTTATTGGACATAGGCATTGTTCAGAGGGTTGCAGGTTTTGCTCAGCCATGTGCACTATCCTTCTCCTATAGAAGTGACAGTTTTGTACAAGTCCACTGCTCTCTTTAATAGATATCGTTCCATCACGTTATGCTCTAGTTCTTCTCCCTTTATCTTTTAAGTCTTTAAGTTTTAGTCTTCTTTTTATACCCCTTGTCAGCCCAAAGGTACCCCCTGACCCATGCAATTGCTACAGTAAAACTGTTGATATCTTCCTATAGCTCAGCTCTTGGAAATAAAATCCTCTCTTGAGACCTATCACTATATTAAATAAATGTGAGCTCAGTATTTTGATTACTTTTATTTGGCAGTTTCTTTTGCTTACAATGCAAGACTGCAATATGCTTGGACCAAACTCAGTGGTGACTGAGAGCTGAACAAAGTCGTATTAAGTCTCTGTAGTTGCACTAACCATCCTTATTCCAACATGTAGAGACTTACTAAGTCAGGACAGCATTAGGGAGGGAACCTCTGAGTCAGATATCTTAAAACAGAAAGCACATTACTTTTTGGTGGTAGGTTGAGAATTTAATACCTAAAATTCACTATCTGCACAATAGAGGATTATAGTGGGACAACATCGTTATTTGCTTTGAAGTTAACGGGATAGTGCTGGTTGAGAGGAGACCTCCAGGGGTCTCTGAGTGTCCTTCACATGACTACACATTATCACACCTCGACATGACACTGTCCTAATTGCAGCAACTTGTGTGAGTGCCTCCCCTTACAAAGCAAAATGAGCCCAGGCACAGATGTTACCCCATGGTTTTGTAGTAGTCCTGAATGCTTCCTCCACAACCCCCACTCCCACCATATTTTCGACTATGTGATTTAGGGTATCAAATAATCACCATACTTCCTATAAAGAGTAAGAATCACATTGTGAACCTGCTACTGCCTTAAAATTTTGCATTGCATGTTGGTCCTGGTGTCTGGTAGGAGGCTTTGCCAAGAAGGAAAATAAAACAAAACATTTCTAAGACCATGTCCTTGTACAGAACAAATCCACCCAGCTTCATCCAGGCAGCTAGAGCTACAGCGCCTTACCCCCATCAGTGTCAAGCTTGTACATTTATTCTTTCCTTACAAAGTTCAGAACAATTGAAGTGGTGGTCTAAACATCAAAATAATAGCTGTTCCATGATATTATTAAAAATCCATTCCTTTAAGAAAGCTGTGTTCAAGCATTGTCCCTCTCAGCATTGCTGAGGGCTACAGTTCCTGTGCCTATAGGCTTCCTGGGGAGCATTCCCAGAGTCAAAGCAGCCCTTGCTGATCAGGGACTTGGTAGCCAATTCTGAATCTCCTTGTGTTGGAACTGTTGACCAAAATTTAGATCCAGAGCTCATCACCCCATCCCTGGGACGGTGTGTTAATGACGTAGCTGTTGCAGTGGTCGGTAAGCAACGCTGTCTGTGAAATGGATGAGCCCTATGCAGGGAAAGGGAGAATGAGACGTGGGGGCCACCAGTTGCAAAGCCCATGCTGACTTTGCTTCAGAAGTCATGCTACTGTGGAGTTACAGTCATATCGAATGCATTGCATACCATAATATTGGTTGGGAGCAATTACAGCATGCATAATTGCTGCCTTCCTTTCCCCACACCATTCTCCTCAGCCCAAGTTTCATGAGCACATGTTATCCTGCAGGGTGAAAGCTAATATAATACGAGTTAAAGAAAATTGCACGATTCCCTAATGTCCACATCACACAGATTGATTTGCATTTGCTTGTAACTGAAAACACATGGCTAGTCACGGTTTAAGGAAAATAAAAAGGATTACAGCAACCCCAGACCATGACTGAAAGGAGCTATTCAGCCCCTGCATTGTATCATTTAGCTTCACAGTGGAGCAGATACCTAATCTAACATACAACAGGCCATCTATAATCAAAGAGTTTGCTGCTCCCTGGTATTCCTGGAACGATCGCTTAAGCATTTGGCATGACAGATATCCAAGGCTCGTTTGGCAAAGGGAAAGTAGCACCAAAGGGAAAAAAAACAGGTAGGGAAACCCTTAGGAAGCTGATTGAAATTGTAGGTGACAAGGGGATTGATGGCAACGACAATTAGGCAGCCCCTGGGAAGTAGATAACTGTTAGAGATACAAAAGCTTGGTTCGGTGTGGGACACCGCAGTTGTCCCCTGGTAGAGACAGAGTGACCTGCTCCTCTCTGAGACGGCAGAGTGATCTCCAGCAGGGCTCCTGCTCTGCACCTCATTGTAATGCAGGAAAGCCCAGTGCTGAATATTTTCCCTGTTCTCATACCCCAATGAGATTGTTCTGCTACAACGCAGTCAGTACAGTGCCTGAGAAAATTACTTTGTGAAACGCTGGGCTTCAAACTATTACCTTAAGTAGAATCCTTAGGCTGAATTTAAAGCATGATGTGATGCAGGTGCTTGTGTCCTTCCCTTTCCTTTTCTTTCTCACTTGATTTTATTTTGTTTTCTTTTAATTTTATTTATTTATAGAAATTCATACAGACTGTGGATTGTTTGCTTTTCATACCTCTGGGCTCATCAAATTGATGGATAAGTCTAAGTAATGAATCCCATGACTGCACTATTGAAATTATCTCAACCACCAAAATGTCTGTTTAATCTACATCAGAGTGTCTGTGCTCCTTTTGTGCCCAGATAAATCAGCTAAGCATAACAAAGTACCTCCAACATTCATTTCCAAAGATCTGAAAAGCGGTTGGCTTGTCTTAGTGTAGTTCTACGGCTGGCAGCTGTCTGGCAGTGTTTCTGACAAAAACAAAAAGGGGTGGAAACTTCTCTTTCTAAAAGAAAAGAGTTATTTTATTAAAATCTGAATTCTGGAGGTTTTTTCTTCTTTTCTTTAAATTTCTGTTGCCAGTCAGTCAGTATTCTCTCTGAAGGAAATGAAGATGCCCTTAGAAAAAAAGCATGTTTGTTTTCTTCTTTAATTGTCCTTTCTTTTTGAGTAGATGGGATGTATCTGAAACAGCCAAAAGTCCACAGACATGGGTAGACTTCCAGTCTTGCTGCAGTGATGCCCAGGCAGAAGAAACACTGTGAAAGCAATAGCCGTCTTGGTGCCCACATACATGCCCACACAAGGTCATGCTCCCATCCAGGAGCAGCAAATTTCTGGAGTCAAATTTGCAGCTGTGGCTGCCAGGAGAGGTTGCCTCCCAGGCAACATCCCCTCCATGATGCTGAGCTGAAGCATGGGCAGACTTCTCCATCCCCTGTGGTGGTGTTGTTTGGGATTCAGGTTCACCCAAAGCCATGCCACTGGAGCTGGCCCATGGACTCCATCAGAGGAAAGAGGTTGGGCAAGGGGACTCAAGAACCAGCTAAACATGAGCTGCCCAAGCTCTGCAGACCCAACAGGACCCATCCGCTGCCCCCAGCTGCCTCCTTGCAAGGCAGCCAATCTGTCAGCCCTACATACATTGAGGAGTGGTTTGTAACATAAAACAAATGACCTTTTAATCCTTCCAGGGGGTTGAATGGAACTAATAACAACGTTAAACTGGTTTCCACCAGAGTTAAGTTGTCTGGGTCTACATTTCTGGATTCCATTACCAATCTACATGAGAAAAAAAAAACACACCAAACCCCCCTAAAATCCAAACAATGTTTTTTTCTGCCTTTCATTTCTTGAGACAATGGAATAACATGTAATTGTCATTCATTAAACAAATCTCTCTGTGTAGGATACAAAGGAACCACAAAAAATGACATTCCCAAATGCAGGGATTCATTAATCACAAGCACAATAAATAATTATTTTTGAAAAAGGAAACACAAAAGACCTCAGAACACGGAGCATACATGGCAGGACATAGCAGCTGGGAGCATTGTGGCCCTACTAATGATGCCTGCTCCACTCAGAACAATCTTTTCCAGAATATGTCCTATTGGGTTTTCTATTTGTTTCAATATCCTGTTTGTTTGTTTGCTTCTTAGAGCAGTCCAACTGGCTGTATTACTCAGTAGGATGCTAGTAAAATTTAATAGCAAACCTTAAAAAAATGTTTATTTAATTGTACCATAGAAATGTTTGGTTAAAGAAAAAATATTCCCCCTTCAGCCGTATGGTTTGTGTTTGAAGTGCTTTTGGATTGGGCTCAAGGCAATTGGGAGTTTGCCAGGAAGGGGTGTAAACAAGGGAGGCGTGGAGCTTTTTATTCTCAGAGAATGTATGGCAGATCTAGGGAGCAGCAGTGCCAGGATGTTTGTGCTTTAAATTCAAATCAGACACACAGGGAAAAAAAAAACAAAACCAAAAACAACCACAAAAAAAACCCAAAGCCCCCAAACAAACAAACAAAAAGCCATTACTTTTACTTGGGAAAGATATGGAATCATAGAATAGAATCATAGAATCATTCAGGTTGGAAGAAACCCTTGGGATCATCAAGTCCAACCATCAAACTTGCTCTATAAAGTTCTCCCCTACACCATATCCCTCAACACCACATCTAATCGACTTTGAACCACATTCAGAGATGGTGACCCCACCACCTCCCTGGGCAGCCCATTCCAGTGTCTGACCACTCTTTCTGTGAAGAATTTTTTCCTAATATCCAGCCTAATGTGCTGGGATGCCCTTGTTGTAGAATTTAGATAAGGATTAGGATTATATTAATTTTTGTGGTTCGTCTACCTGCCAGAACAAAGTTGATCCTTGTACACCTCCAGTACTGCAGTCTCTGGACTAACCTGAACAATTTTTAATTCCTCCATTTTTTTCTGGAATATTTTCTTTTATCTTTAATGATCTGCTAATCAGGAAGATTTGATTATATACAGCAAAAAAAAATATTCTAATTTTATGTTACTGCTTTTGTAAGTAGCTCTAATTCAAACCAATATTTGCTGAAGCCTTTTATTTTCTTCTTTTCAAGAAGATATGTTGTACTGTCAAGAACTAGGTCTGGAAGATCCTATTTGAGATTGTCTAGTCTGTTTTTCTACCCTCAAAACAGAATCAACTTACTTGTTCTTGAAAATTTTAGATGATGGAAAGTTCACTACCTTTCATGGAAACCTCTGCTGCTGCCCAGCCTTTACCACCTACAGATTTTTCCATCTCCTTTCTTGCAAGTCAGGCAGTAACTCATCGATCTTTGTCCAAGCCATAGAGGATAAAGAGAGCAGTTCCTTTTCTCTTTGCAGCAACTTTTCACAACTTTGGCATTTGTCATCTTTTCTTTCCTAGTTGAGGCCACCAAGTTCTTCCAAAAGACACGCATTTTTTAGATTGTTGACCATTTTTTGTTGTTCCCATTTTGGTACCCTTTCATGGGCCCACCTCCTTTTTAAAGTACAGTGCCAAGGGTATCAGGTGAGAAGCACTGCCTTTGCATAGCCACGTGGAAGGACTAATTCATGTGACTTTTTAATGTGCACCTCTCCTGTTTACAGAGCCCACTATAATATTTATTTTTCTCAGTCGTGTGACAATGTTGACTCAAGTTCAGCCTGTGAACCTTGGTAACCTCCAGATCCTGTTTCACGGGACTGATGCCCAGCAGACGTTTTGCATCCGGTGTTTGTACAGTTCATTATCTCCACTTAGGAACGTTCACTTTTCTCTGTTTTCATTGAACTACATCCAGTTTTTCTCAGCTCATTTCACCCATTTGTCAAGCAGATTTTAGATTCTAATCCTGTCCCTCATAATGATTGCAGTTCTTCTGTGCTTGATATTTGCCCATTAAAGACCTGCTGCCATGCCTCAAATTAGGGGGTGATCTTCCTAACCCGTAAGCCATTTAACAAAGTCTATGTCCAAGAGCTATACGACACTTGTCACATGCCCTGGATACATGAGGGCAAGATCGGCTTCAATCGGGCTCTCACAGGTTCTCAAGAAACCCAGTNAACTACATCCAGTTTTTCTCAGCTCATTTCACCCATTTGTCAAGCAGATTTTAGATTCTAATCCTGTCCCTCATAATGATTGCAGTTCTTCTGTGCTTGATATTTGCCCATTAAAGACCTGCTGCCATGCCTCAAATTAGGGGGTGATCTTCCTAACCTGTAGCCATTTAACAAAGTCTATGTCCAAGATCTATAAGACACTTGTCACATGCCCTGGAAACTTGAGGGCAAGATCGGCTTCAATCAGGCTCTCACAGGTTTGTCTCATTATGAAGATGGCTTTGGGCATAGAGAAAAGTGGCAAATGGCCCAGGCCCATGGCTGTCAAAATTTTAACCAGAATTTCAGAATTTGTGTTACCCAGGAGCCACTGTACCATCGCAACCCTGCTGCTAGTCACCTCCTCCCCAAGAGATGCAGAGAGAGAGCTGTGAGCCATTTGTAGCACAAGAACCACGTAGCAACTGCCATGTATATATATATATCACATATACATATTCTACCATGAGCACAGGCACATTGTTACTGTCACTTATGCCTCTATATCTTACATATTATATACATTTCTATTTATTATATATGTACACACTTTACATGCTAGGAAAAAAGGGTTTAAAAAGCCCTGCTCATTTGACATAAAGAACATTAATGCTACGCAATAAAATAACTGCTGTAAGGGAATTTATAGTACAAAGCCCTCTCTTCTCACTCCAGCCAAATGCATATTGCATCTCCCTCTAGTGGCTTAATCTACATGTCCATCCTCCAATGACAAGTCTATGTATTGGTACTAACTTTACTTTCTTGTCACGGACAGGAAAGTAGCTCGCTCGTACGGAAGAGAGCTCATTTATGAGCATATCTTTCTTCTGAGGTATCTTCTGTTCCCTTAGTTCCTGACAATCCTCAAAGTCTGCCTGAATTCTCTACTGCAGCACAGCCAAACTCTGACTTTTGCATACAGAAAGCCATGATATACATAAGCAGGAAAATGTGGGGTTGCCAGTCTAAAATTAGTTTGGTGGTAAGCTAGCAGAAATAACAAGACAGAGGCCAAAAGTAAGTCTGTCAGGCAGCTTTGTAAAGTATATTTGTATTTTTCTTTAAAAGACTGCAAACAGCTCAGAGAGTAAAATGGTTTTTAGGGTTTTGGGTACCATACATATGCTGGGAAGCTTTACAGAGTTACAGCAAAAGCTGCCTCTCTGCTGCATACACCACATACATAGGTGGCATGTTTTGGAGTGGTGGCTTATGCTCAGATACTAGTCTAAATCACCCCCACTCAAGCTATGTGTTTTCAGACTTGCAGGTAAGTCATCACCTAGCTAATCAACTATTAAATGAGACGGTCATGACTCTGAGTAATTTCTCCCTTCTCTTCCCATCATTGAAACATGCCATATGCCTCTGAGCACAACATGACCAACCCAGAGGAAAGCCAACAACTTAACTACCCTCTGTGTTCATTAGACATTCTGCGCCTCTCTCCAGCCCCCATGTCCTTCCTCCAGAAGACACATAAAACCAAGGTCTTGGGCACTTTTGTTAATTAACATTCCTATAGTCCTTTTTTTTTTTTTTTTTTTTTTTNTTTTTTTTTTTTTTTTTGCAAAACTGGAGATAATAGTCCTGGTGTGCTGGCCAACTTCCAGTGTGCAAATTACATTCGGCTTACCTCGAATTCTCCTGGCAGCTGGAGGTGGCTGAGGTATTAGGATGCTCTCCGTCCTTCGCTGTGCTGTGCACACAGAATGAGCCAGGCTGGGGGCTGAGCTGCAAGGGGACAGGGAAAAGCTCCCCTTTTGAAAAAGTCAAAGGCGAACGCAAATACGAGGAGCTTATCCACTGCCAACACGGAAAGAAATGAGTTCATTTACTTCCCACTGACTAGTCTCTGGCAATAAATTAGCAAGTTTTCCCATTTTTCTTCATTTTTTTTCAGTACACAGCTGCTCTTATAAATCACTAGACATAAATCTGAGAGAGGAGTCTGTAACAAAGCTGTAATTAAGTCTTAAAATTTAGGTGTCATTTTATTAGTTCCTGGGTCTATATTCACATACTCCATGGTCCTAGATGAGGCAGTCCTCTTCTGATTCAATACAGCAAGCTGAAAATTAAATGTGCTTATTAAATCCAGGTTGTTTTTTATTTTAAATAAAGGTTGAGGCTCAAATACTTGCAGTTTAAATTCCTTTTTAACACTGGTATGAATACAAATTCTGGTTAAGATGTTCAATTTGGGCCCTCAAGCTGTTGTTAGAGACTTGTCACAGAGAACTCACTTATCCCAAAGTGAGAAACACTGGACCAAAATTTTGCCACGTGCTTGCTTCAGCATAGCTTTTGCTTCTACTCTGTCATAAGTCTGTATTTCTATCAGGGATGAAGACAGGACTTGAAGAATCTGGATGGATACTTCAGGATCCTTTTGGATGGTGTCATGCTCCATCCAGGATGTGGTTATTCCCCCATAGCTGTACGGGATATGTGTAGATGCTTCCTTAAAGCCTCAGCACCCAAATCCAGGAGATAGACTGTAAAATTCCAGCAATGCATCCTTTTCTCTCACCTGATTTGGAGAAATAAGTGCAATTACTAGATTACAGAAGATATATTAACAATGGCTTTATAAGCCCCCTGGATCCTTTGCCTGGTGCAGAGGTTCCTTAATTTTCAGAGGTTCCTAAAGGTTAAGAGTGCTGGGACTGTTCAACCTAGAGAAGAGAAGGTTGAGGGAGGATCTTAATGTAGATAAAGACCTGAAGGGAATATACAAAGAGGAGGGAGCCAGGCTCTTTTCAGTGGTGCTCCGTTACAGGATCACAGGCAATGAGCACAACCTGAAACATAGGAAGTTCCCTCTGAACATCAGGAAGCATTTTCTCGGTGTGAGACAGAGCACTGTTACAGGTTGCCCAGGGAAGCTGTGGAGTCTCCATCCTTGGAGATATTCAAAAGCCATCTGAACACAGTCCTGGGCAACTGTTTCTAGGTGCTCTTGTTTGAGCAGGATGGTTGGACTAGATGACATCCAGAGGCACCTTCCAATCTCAACTATTTCACCTCATGGGTTGTATCAAATGTTTGTGTACCTTAGTCTATTGTCTCCTTTCTTAAAGATGCAGATGCTTCAGGCAGGGGTAATAATAAGATGGTAAGAGTAAAGCAGTGTTTTCTTTCCCTCCTTCATTCATCAATCTGAAGATTGTACAATTTGCATGGCACCAGTCCAGCAGAGCAGATGAGGGGACATGATACAGCACAGGAGACAACAGAGTGCAAGGATGATGAAATTTCCATGAAGTCCACCACAAGAAGTCAGAGTGAATATTGCAGATTGAACTCTGAGGTACTCTGAGGCACTCTGAGGCCTAGGACCCTCAAAATCATGCAATCCTTTTGCTTCAAGGAAACAGATACAAAATGTTCTGATAGACAAGGGTCAAGATTAAGTGAAATTAAAGGATTCTAGAGGACAGAAGAGCTATTTCCTGCTGAAAACCCCGAGACTTCCTCATTTGATAGTTCATTCCTTCGCTGGAGTCTTATCTTACAACTTTTTCTAAGAAGCTGGACAGGGCACCTGCTAACTTGTTTAACTTGGTTTTGGTTTGTTCATTAGGCTGCTAACAAAGAATAGCATGGCTGTGCTTGAAGGTTTAGATCTCTGCTTATTTCAAACTAAAGTGAAAATGTAAATCTCTGGTATTAGCTTTTCAAAAAAAAGTTATATTTATGATAGACTTCTATATTTATCTACAAAATAACTTTATCTGTCATTGGCTGTGGATACCTTCTGGATCTTTGATTATTATGATTTGTTTGTTTTATCTGTTTCACAGAGATTTATGTTCTGAGACTACTCCAGTGGCACTAACAAAGATTTGATAACCCAGGTGATAAACCAGTTCGGCTTTTAAGTTTCTTATTAGACTTCATTACAAGTGAAATTAATCACTGCAGATTTAATGCAAGGCGAAGGCAGAGGCAGTTATTTGATGGACTGTGTTCAAAAAAGCTGGGTAAGCTTTATATCACTCTATATGATAATAAAAAATTACGGTGTAAGACCAAGGTCATATCATAACACACGAACAATAGCACCGTGTGCTCATGATGCACTGACAAAGGATGCTTGTTCAGCTATATAGCTCATACTGTAACCTTTCTCTACTTCATATGCACTCCTAACACATTTGCAGTTCAGCTCCCTACCTGAAAACAGACAATATTTCAGCGATAGATGGTTACATTTAGTTCCAGTACAACTCAAGAAAAACCTGTCTTACATGCCTACATGAATTTGGGATTTTCACTAGCACAGGTCTTGTCCTAGATCTATGTTCAACTAAAGTGATGATGTGATTACTTGTATATATTATAATTTACATTCTTATTTATCTGTCTTGCTCAGTGCTTTAAAATCCCTTGAAAGCTCCAAAAATAAGGTAGATTCTGCAGGCAAAAGAGAACAGCATGGTTTGTTATGTTCAGAAATCCTCTGTCAATGGGAAAGAGTAATCATATTGAGAAGCTGTTCTGCTCAGTATTGGAAATGAATATATCACACTTTTTTTTTTTGCTGTTGTTGTTCAGAGCAGGAAAATATGTGTTAAATAAAATATTTCCAGTTAGTATCTATTGGTGCATGAAAGGCAGTAATACAGGCTTGTCTGGAATGAGCTGAAGGAGGAGTGTGTCTAACTTCATCTCCGATGCAGGGAAAGAGAATTGTTTTAACAGTGCCCCTATTCCTGCTTGCCCACAGAAGACTCAAGCAAAAGAGAGTCACTTACACTTTCACATAGCCACACATCTACTTAATTCTACCCTGCAGTCCTGGCAAATGAATATTACACAGCTGAGACCTGAACGGAGGTTTCCTGGCCCAGTAAGTAGAAGTCATTGGACCATAAACATAAACAGATGTTTGCGCATGTGTGTGTTTCACTCAACGTAGGTAGCTGGGTTGAGAGATGTAACTTATAAATACATAGAGGATGCAATGATGAAATTACAGTAGGAAACTCATTATCTCCAATTCTGCCTCAAAGCATCCTGTTCTTCATAATTTTTAAGGTTTTGAGTTATCTCGTTTTGGTAATGCTAAAATGGGAGTATACTAAAAATAACCATTATTTCACCCACTAAATAACTAAATTATCATATAGATGATACAGTACCACAAGAATAGTGAACAAGATTGTTCAGCTTTTTGTTGTCAGGCACTGGAATAGGTTGCCCAGGGAGGTGGTTGAGTCGCCATCTCTGAATGTGTTTAAGAGTCAATTAGATGTGGTGTTGAGGGATCTGGTGTTGGGGAGAACTTTGTAGAGTAGGGCTGATGGTTGGACTCAATGATCCCAAGGGTCTCTTCCAACCTAAATGATTCTATGATTCTATTATTCTAAGATTTGCACTGTCCCTTTTGTCATTGTCACTAGGAACAGGCTAAGCAGCTGGAAAAGGTGAAGCTTTGTGACTATGGCACTTTTCAACCGCAAGGCTTGACCACTTAATGCTGTGGAAATACAGGGCGAATCAGCAATTAGAGACCACTAAAGTTGTGTTCAGGTGATTTGATGCAACACACATGCTATCATTCATCTCTCCCTGTAAGATGAGATAAGATTTGAAGGTCTCAGTTGTAAAACAGGAATTTAAGTGATAAAAATATTCTAATGTGAGCAGCACCAAAGCAAGCCTACACAGCTGCTTTGCAGAGTAATTTCATGCAGTCATGGGTGAATGTGATTTTTTTTCTTTCCTCGAACATGCAGGAGGAGATGACAGA
This sequence comes from Jacana jacana, assembly GCA_013400555.1. Lineage (NCBI taxonomy): Eukaryota > Metazoa > Chordata > Aves > Charadriiformes > Jacanidae > Jacana > Jacana jacana. The sequence goes on along the minus strand of VZTM01002791.1, from coordinate 236,476 downwards.
TTTAAGTGCTTCGTGTGATTAAGTAGACAAGGTGGCCATTTCTCTGCATTTATGCAGAAGCAATAAAAAAGCGTGGTCATGCACCAAATCCTAGGGTCAAAACTGCAGTTACTACTCAGGCAAAACTCCCATTGACATCTGTAGCTTTTATTAAATGTGGGCAGTGAGCCTTCTTTCATGCACTTAGTCTGTCCTCACATGTTCTTAAATAGCACCATCAGGTGGTTAAGCAGGGGAGGAGGAAGAAACGATACACATAGCCATCTGAATGCCTAAAAATGCTCCCTTTTGTGCCTCCAAAACCATGAGTATTCATCATAGCAACTACAGGGTAGTAGGACAGTCTGACCCATGAGCTGGCATGTTGCAAGAGGGTCTCTGCTGGGACAAATCATATTGGCATGAAGGCATTCAATGAAGTTTTGGGCAGTTTTGACCCATTTGTTGCTTAAAATAGCAAGTAGCTCAGCAAAGACTAGTTGCAGAGTGCATGAGCTAAGTGCTAAAGCTTGCATCTTTAGATGGTCATGTAAAAAAACAAGGACACATGCTCTGTGGTGTTGTATACTTGCTCACTGACCCTATTAAAAGTGGTGCACAAGCGATAGGAAATGGGGTTAGCCCATTATGTTCTTTTTAATGCTGAACTTTAAGCTAAATGGATTGTATCTATTAAAATTAATATAAGAAACAGGAAATATCTTTTCCATATCAGACCTTTTTTCATAAGTTCAAAACTCACACCAGAGAGAGCAGGGAGAAGGGAACGTGCCCTCGGCCAAATGTGCCCTCCCCACCATGGACACCCACAGCTTTAACCAACTCTTAGGTGTCCAAAGAAGTTGCACACCAAAGCACCACACGGTGCTCTGAGCCTGCTGACACTTGCAGGGGCTAATTTCTGACTTGAATAATAACAGTGAAGCATGATTTAGCCACTCGACATTTACAAAAAGGTGCTTGTTAAAAACAGTTCCTCCCAACTTAATTAACACTAAAACCCTTTAGGTGTTCCACCAAGTACATATTAAAACAGCTGTCCTTTTCCCTGGAATGGAAGTAAACTAGAAGTGAGCTTCAATAAAACCAATGGACTATGACTTCTTCCAAGCACAACTGTAATGAAATGTTACTGCTGCAATATCCAGTTAAATAAAGCCTGGTGATCTGGCGAGGCCAGCTGCAGTGGCAGATGCAGACAGGATCATGGGCTTTAAACAATGCTATCACTGAATAAACACAGACGACGAGATAGCATTTCTACACCTCCCCAGTTTCCACAAAATTAGTTTTTGTTATTCTAAGTCCAAAAGCTGATAAACCTCTCAGTATAAAACGAATGTCAGTAATTGTTCCATAAATGGTATCATAAACTACCGTTAGTCATCAGTCAGGAACATTTGGAATTATGCGTCACCCACCACTGGAAAGTGCATTGCGTATTTAAGGAGATTTGATGCTTTGTTGGTGAGAGAGACCATCCACTGGTTTATAGTTCTTTACTTGCATGGCATGGTTTCCTTCTTAAGATTGATAATACATGACCTAATGGCCACATCCAAAATGAATTCTTCCTTATGGAAATAGCCCAGAAAATACCATGTTATGAACTGACTAAAGGAGTAAGTTAACCAATTTAATACAAATATGTGTTTTCATGTGGCCACAAAGAGAGAAGGTACATCCTATTCGATATACAGACATTTTGAAATGGAACACCATACCAAACTGATGTCAAAATTTAAAAATCTCTCCAATTTGTCTATTGCAAACAATGTGTCATAATAATGTCAACAAGGAAAAAAAAACTAAAATAAAAGTCTAAGAGTCAAAATGGTCTAAACTGAGAGTCTTCCAGTACCCTATATGCCCACCAGTGTTCAGATGCATATTTGAAATTAGCAGCATTTGTTTCCTTTTATCTTCTTTAAAACTGAACTTTTTCCCCCATTAAAATTGCCTTGTCAAGATAAGAATCTGTGTGGTTCTAGGATATAAGAATGTGGTTAATAACGGTGGGGATGATTTGGCTACACTTGACCACATTATATGATGGCATTTGGCCAGACAAGAAGTTCCACTGAAGTCAAAAGGCCACTTGGGACTTGGGTAATAAAGTCCTCCCATGCCATAATGAAGATGGCCCAGTCCTACCCCTATGCATTTTATTGGATCCTATTTGGCCGGCATCTGAAGAGATTAAGTACTCCTATTGTGGAAGATAAATCATCACAAATTCACCATGTCATCTAAGCTCATTTTTATAGTATTTGCGGGGAAGGAGCTTTAAGCTTAGGTAAATATTGAAGATGACACTTTCACTGAAAATAACCAGTCGCTGGGAAATAAATGAAATGTGCATAGATATTGCTTTTAAAGATGAACTTGGTTGCCAGGTTTTTAAGGGCGCGCTGAAAACAAACCATTGAAATGAAACTCAGTTTATCTTCAGGGATTCACATGGAGCCCATGTGAGAGTGCTGTGAAGATTTGTCAATGCCTCGGAGCCCATCAGGCTTCTCCAGAAACCAATATCCAAGCTGCACAATCAAGAGCAAGAGGTGGCTGCAAGTGTGAGAAAAGCTCAGTCTCCCTTTTCCTGTTTCATATTCTTCCCCCTCTTTGTTGGTTTGCACCAAAAAAACCTTTATCTAGCTGTAACATCCCCATCTTCTTGCTGGGAGAATCACAAAAGTTCTGGGAAGTACTTTTAATTACCTTTTAATATAAATGAATAGGAGAAAGAAATGGGGGAGCAGAAGAGATCCCATCATTTAACGTAACTCTTCTATAGTAATCAGTTTGGGACAACAGGTACGGACACATGAAGGGTAAATATATTTTATTATCCTTTGGGCCAGACACAACAGTTTCTTTTTTAAGAATAAACTTAAGGGAATGTTTCCTTCCTTCCCTAGCATCCTATTACTGGATTATAAGAGGAGGACGATTGTTTACCATTGCTTATAACATATCACCAAACAATTAAGCCTCCTTCAAGTAACATGATGGATTTGTAATGAATTTGCTTAGCAAAGTAATTCATGCATAGATCCTTACCAGATATCAGTTACCTGTTTCACAAGATCCAGGATATCCATCAATCAAAAGGGTCCAGACAGTTGTTAATTTAGAGGCACATATTTCTACTTAAGCAGATTTTTTGACAGAATAATTTAGTGACAACAAAGTACATAGCCCCAGACTTTTCATAGGATCAGAGAATGGTTTGCAACCTTTAAAGAATCATCTAGTCCATTCATCAAGTGGCTTTAGGAATCCACTTAATTGCGTGATCATACAATAAAATTATCATTCCCAATAGCAACCTCACAGTTTTTCAGTGACGAAATGAATACGTGACCTTACAAATTCTTCATTGCAGGCTGAGAAGGAACTGACACTTCCTTAGCCCCAGCTTTCCTAAAGATATACCGGCTGTGTCAAGAGCAGTGATTAAGAACCATACAAATGCAATAAACAGTTATTTCATTTTCATGCACAATAATTTCTTAATCCACTATTTCCCAGGAAAGATGACCTGGTATTGAAGAGGCCAGCCTGAATCTCGAGAGAGACACATTCAGTTCCTGGGTCATTCTCCCTGATTCCAACCTTGTAGCTTTATTTTTATCATTATTATTCCCCCCCCTTAATAATCCAAGAGAACTAGTTCAAAAGAAGCAAAACAGCTCTCAATTAGTGTTAATCAACTCTAGTTGTATTGCAGTATCCAGCTCTAAAACTGTTGCTTTCCCTGTACTGCTAATGCTGCCTGCTTCTAGTCAAGAAGAAGAAGTACTAGTAAACAGAACGATCACTTCACCTGTTGTTACAAGGTAAGTTCAGGCAGTTTGGGGCTGGTTTCCTATGTGCATTACCTGACAGGCCAGAGATTGATCTACACCCTCAGCTGTGCACATGCATATCCCCACAGCTCAGAGAAGAGCAAGAGGATAATCTGCAGCTGACACACACCAGCAGGACCATGCTGATGTGCTGGGAAACCCTGAGCAGATTTGCTAACTGGAGAGAGTTTAGTAAATCACAGGTTATCCAGGTTCATCCAAATTACATCAAGGAATCATGCAGAGTTGTCAGTTTAAGAGCCTACTGCATGCTGCTGTACTCCCTGCATTGCTGATAAAACCTGGAAACATTTGCTCTCCGGATGGGCCACAATCGTGGTGATTTTTCTCATTTTTCAATTTTCATAATTATTTTCAGTAACGTTGGTTACTGAATCAGGGTTGCAATTTTTTCGGCTTTGTCTTTATACACAGATTGACTGACTGCTCCTCCCAAGGACATTTCCCTTGCTGTCAGACAATGACAGGATCAAATAAGGGGGGTTTCAACCCTTTTGCTTCTTTACAATTAGCGAACAGATTGAATGTGGAAACAAAGCATCTTATTTATGCCTTTATTTCCCCCACTACAGCAGCTTTCAGATAAGCCCAACAAAGTATTCTGTAGCACTTCACGTAATCACCGTTGTGGTAATGAAATTATGGAAATTTGTTGAAGAGCTGACAGCCTCTGGCTACTGTAGCTCACGTTGCAAGTGGCAAGTAGCCATAAACAAAGGAAGCCCGTGGAAGGCTGCAGTTTTGTATTAGGCACCTCTGCTCTAGGGACCAGTTTTCAAAAGGCACCCACGGTACAGCTTGCAAGTACTCAGTGTCTGCAGGAAGGATCTATAAGTACTTAATGGGTCCATTTGTGCACCATCTGAGCAGCCTTTGAAAAAGTCTTGGTGCCCTTTGAACGTACTCCTCTGAATATCAAACCCGTTATTTAGACAGTTTCAGGGTGACTTGAGCCGTTCTGAACAGCACAACCAGAAAAGCCGTTTTGCAGAAACGTAGGTGTGTGTGAGTGCTCGTTCACATTTGGCTTCTGCTGAGGTGAAAATACCACAGAAAGGCAGTGAGCACTAAGGGAAACTGCACTGACACCGCAGTTCTCCCACTTATGAGACGAATACTACATACTGCAGGAATATTATTGTCAAGCCAAAGCCAACAGCATGGCTGGAAAGTTTGGGCTCAGCATGCCTGGGCCTGCCCTTTGCCTCACAGTCTGGGTAGATACCCAAAAATTCCTGTTATAGAACTGGGAGCTGCTGAAACATCCTTTCCAAAACCAGTTTCTTCACCTTATGCCCTCCCAGGTGTGCTTCTTCGGCATATGTGAGTAGCACATCAGAATGTAACAGAAAGTGAATTTATTTCTATATGATGCTCCTGAGACAATATCAGTAATCCTTCTCTTCATTATTTATTGTACTGGTGTTGTATTTCTTTATATTGAACTTACCATCATCTGCTCAGAGAAGTACGGAAGAGCTCATCTCTCGTAAAATAAGTAAAATTATGGCTATGTTTTCCTTCTGCTGTCCCTCCCTAATGGGACTGTTGCCATTTTGAGTAATGAATCTCTACTTTAATTCCTCCTTTTCTGTATCAACAAAAGAAGAAACTGGACTATAAATCATTCAGGAAAAAAAATAAATAACTTTTTTTTGTTTGTTATGCCTGATTAAGTGTTCTCTATGTTTATGCCCTTCTCAGGAAGAGTAAAATAAGATCTGGATTCGAGCTTGAGCTGAGTTCATCATTTGTTTTTATTTTAAAATCATGAAAAGAAAGGGTTATTGAAGAGGTTGCCAAACACCTTTAGAGAAGGGTCAGGCTGCATGTCCCTCCAATCCATACTTCAGCTAAACAGGACCAGTCAAAATCAGTCAAAAGTCAAGCAATCAAACAACAGTAGAGGCATATTGTTGCAATTCAGTATGATCAATGGGTATTATTGCATAGAAAGAACCTACCCTAAAAACCAAATGAACAAATAAGCACACAAAATATGGAAACTCGATTACTATGAAGGTAAAGTGTTATGGTTGTGCTTCAGATCATCTGTGATAAGTTGCTGGGGGAAAAAAAGGAGAGTGAATGTTTATAGAAGACCATTAATCTATATCTAGCTACATTAATCTATTTCAAATTCTCAGTCTTTGAAAAAGAGGAATCTCAATAAAAGGGAAATATACACAATTTCTGCCTTAGACCAGCAGCAAGTTTCTGTTTCAAGGTGGACATGAAATCTGGATTTTCAGGAACTCAGGTCTCCAAAAAGGTTTTTTTTTTACACCCTCACACATTAATTTACTACCTCAAATGTGAAATTTACACATCCTGATTGTATTGTCCAGCAGGTCACCTGGGGGAAATGCCATCAGGGTGTTCATGGCATGCCCTGATAGTATGGAACTGAGGGCTAGCAGCTGCACATGTCGGGTTGCCACCTCGGGAGGGAATACTGCCATCACCAGTGTGAGGGAGTTGCCAGTGAAACATCCCTAATGGAAAGGGACAGCTGAATACATCAAGGTAATGTTCCTACATGTGCTCTGGCTTGGTGCTGCTGCAGCCTAGGGTGGAAGAACAAGTTAAGCGAGCCTGTGGAGCAGCAGCCCATGGCAATGCAGCTTGGGACTGATGCCCGGTGAGGTGTCCTGCAGTTTTAGCTGCTTCAAAGGAAAACACGAGATACTGACATGCATTCACTGTGCTTAGTCAAACAACAGCAGAAACTGCTGAAAGTGGAGATTATCCTAAATTACCCCAGGAGATGGTAAGGATCCTTGTGCAATCTCTTATTCCTCTCTTCTTCAGCTGTTTGAAAGTTCGGTTGATAACAATCTGGTTCCATGGCAACAAATGGGTACGTTCCCAGCGAACTCATAACTTAAGTAGTGTTTTTTTGCACTTAGTGCCATGTAACTGATGTGACTTGAGCCCAGTCCTGCATTCGGTTTGTTGGATCATTATTAAATTCTCATTGTCCCACTGAGGTGGACATTGCAAGGCTGGAAAAGCTATCCCAGCAAGTAGAGGGGCTGAACCCACGCTGCACACCCACTTGGCTGAGAGACCAGCTTGCATGGCCAACCTTTGCTGCCATTCACGTGTCAAAAATACAAATACAGGCTCATTCCTGGTCAGGCAACATCACCAGGGCACACTGGGCTGGTTTCTCACAGCACCAGGCAGGACAGGTCTGGTGGCAGGTCATCCATGAGGCTGTATCTGGAGAGAAAGCAGATTGCACAAGTGCCTTCTGCCCCTCTGGGGACAAAACTTGGAGGTACGTGGTCACAGGCACAGAGTTACTATTCTCTACTGGACACCTTTGTGGGCAATCTTCTATATACTTCTCCTGGAATATGATCAACCTTTTAATACACTTGGAGAAGGACTTTTGATTCTGCTTATTTGCAAAAGAAAACAAACAAACAAAAAATCAGAGTGAATAACACTGTTCAGTAATCGGCTGCTTTTCTAAAAAAGAAAAGAAGGTATTAGTTTGTTGCTTTCAGTGAGGTATCATTTCTGAGATACTTTGTTTGTGAGCTGTGGGTCTGATTGGCCTGAACTTTGCTAGAGCTTCAGCCAGGCTGTGATCATTCTTAAGCTATCATATGCAAAATACAGCATTTTGTTTTTGACAGTTCCTGTCAGCTGCTGAGACAGATTCTTTCCTGATAAAACAGGAGCAATGAGCTTTGACAATCTTGTAGTCAAATGTTTACCCATTTGTCCATGTATCAGTCTGCTTAAATATCTTTATGCTCACTCTATCTCCGGGCATGTTTGTTAAGTAGGATGCACTGCTGTGTAGATATGATATTCCATCATCTGCAAAATATATTAAAGATGGAAGGTTTAAACCAAAGGTTAATGAATAGCTGTAAACTCCGAGAGTCAATTCAAGAGCTTAGAGGGAAACCCTCTGCCCAATGGCTAAGTGTATCCCTAAGGGGAAATAAAGTCAAGACTCGGTCAAGACCAAGAGTGCATTCAGAGCTCTAGGGAAAAGGCACTTAAAAATATCCTATGAAGGCTGCTATTTTCCCCAAATTTCATGAGTATAATTTAGCAATTTGCTAGTGAGGAAGAAGCTCATTTTCACTGCAGTCACTGCTCTGCTCCTGTTAGGTATCTTGTAATTTTAGGCAGCCACTAAACTCACAGAGGATTCACTGGGTCTTGTTCTAGGCACAAATATCAAGAAACACCTGAAAACAGGAAAAATGCTAAATTATGTGGGAAGAGGTTATTCTATCAAATTTATTTAGTTGATCAAGACAAGGGATATAAATCAAGGAGTTTCAATAAATGTGAATGGTTTCCTGGACACCTAAAGATGTCATTCCAGTAAACATTGCTCAATGGTATTTCTGGTTGCCTTTCTCTTCAGTTGCTCTGATTCTGAGCAAATTTGTATATGGGTTGACTTTCTAAAATAATTTCTATATTGCCATGTGAAACTGAAATGGGAAAGATGAGGGATTAATAAAGGAATTATAACATGGATAAGGAAGAGGCTGAAGACAGAGAAAGAGAGAGACATTTTTGCTGAGACCGGAACTACCGTCCTGAAGAGAGGTTACCAGTGAAATTCCTGATGGAATGATTCTTGGAACAGATCTGACTTGATGTTTTCTTTGAAACCATTGACATAGATTTAAAACTGATTCTGATATTTGCTGATGTTGGAGTGACTCTTAATACCAGATGGAAGGTTTGTGTGGTCTTCAGAACATACTCCAATCCATAAAGGAATATGACAGAATGCAAAAATAAAAAGAGTACATGCCTGTGCTGAAGGACAAATTAGAAGGGCTCCAACGTGAGCTAGGAGCTCCTTACCTAGAAGCTGCAGAAGTGGGGAAAAGACCCGAATGAATCAAAGATGTGGTAGAAGGAAGGATTCACAGGAAAAAGCAGTATTGTATAGTTGTTAAAAATGGTCTTTTTTAATCAAATCCTTCTCCTGGTCTGAAACAAAAGCAGTAAGAATGAAGCAAGAAGTCTGGTGAGCATTACTACAAAAAAGCGCCTGAGATGGTAAGAGTGTCTTAAACCAACTGTCATCAGATCAATTAAAACATGGAACAGCACCCATCTATTATCTCCCTTAGATATGTCATTAATAACTATAGAGGCCTTCAGTGCAGTCGCAGCTGTGAAGAAATAAATGTAATGCATTTGCTGTGATTTGGGCAGGGTACCTAAGGACTGGAGAGTGTTGCTGTTTTACAAAGAAATGTTAGGATATCAACTAGAATAAAATTTATGAGTCAGGGTTGAGAGAGAAATTTAATCTGAATTAGGTGATTAAAGGAATTGCTAAAACGATATGGTTTAGTCCATTTGAAAGAAAAGCACATTTAGTGTACCAAAACAATGGCTGAGAAGTAGGTGGGAAGTGGGATTGTTCCCTGTAAAAATATTGGAGGAGTAAATGCTAGGAAAGAAAGGGAGTGATTTAAGATGAAGGACAGTTCTTGCACAAGAAGTGTAATCATGAAATTGAAAGAATCAGTCTGAATGAAACAGATCCCAAACTGAAAATTTCTCAGGTATTCAAGAAAGCAGATTCCTCAATAGCTGTGTCGTGGGATGTGTGGGGCAGCCCTGACCTCCTGGTGTTTTACCTGATCCATTTCTAAATGAGATTCAACGATACAATGTCTGAAAGATCAGAGGATGGAGCCAGTGATCCAAATATTTCATACAGTTATGTTCCCCAATTTTTTTCCACCACACAGGCAGCAAGAGGTATTAAGGCTGCTCATGTTTGCAAGGAATAAAGCAAGGGTTGTGGGTAGGAATCTAATGAAAGAGCAAAGACAAGGAGCAATTATTTAAGTGATCAGACCCACAGTGCCGGTATTGAATGCTTACATAAAGAGTCAGAGAAATGGGTTTTGGATCAGCTCTGTGTGCAAATATGCCCCCACAACTGATTCATCTGGCAGGGGCAAATAACTTAGGTGGCTATCTTTTTAAGTCACCTTAAAACTATGAATTTTCTGAGTAAATTATTCAGGGTGAATTGTTCATGCAACTCTTCTTGTGATGTATGAGAAGAATGAATTTAACTATTTTGAAACCGTATACGTGCTCCTTTTTTAATCAGTGAAATTCCAGAGATAATAGAATTTATTCATGAAATTTACACTTCAGTGGTGTAAGAAAATGGTATAAAATCATAAATGCAAGATCACAGAAAATACTGAAGCAAGTGCTGGCCTCTAATTCAGCTGAAGATTTTGTTTGCGTTGTAAGCCACTGTAAAGCTAAGATATAGTTGCTGTACACAGGGAAGCACTTGGAGGGGCTCAAGTTGCCATGTTGGTATTTGACAGAATAACTGGTGAAACCACTGTCCCTGGGATCCCCCCTTTAAGAGGCTGGCCCATAGACCAGGCAAGAAAATGGAAAAACTCTTTTTACTTCCCATGGGCTTTGAACAGGTCCTTTAATATTATATGATAGTTTAAGAAATTTTGTTGAATTTCAGAAATGCTGTTCACTTCTGTAGCAAGATAGACATGCAGGAGTTGGTCTTATTTAATATTTGAAAGAAAAGAACATCTAACATCCCCAAGCAGACTTCATAGATTATGAATCAAAAGTTATCTTGTAGGCTGGCCTTGAGCAGAATACTGGCCATGGGACTTCTTGTTTGACCCAGTCCTTTGGAAAGACGTGATCATATTTTTTTCAGTGACAAGGAGTCAAGAACAAACCTTGCAAGTTGTTACAGTGAATAATTCACTATCTCATCATACCTTTTACTTCTATGTAAATTTATCTAGTAATCTCCGGTTACGTTACGTACCCAGACATAGACTACCCTGTTCCTTTTGCTGTAGACCCTTCTGTTGTCAGTCATTTTTCATAATCATGGAGCCATTTTTAAAGACAACTTCCTAGAGTTGAAGTAGAACCTCCTTTCTTCAGTGCTGAATATCTGGTTTGCTTGTTGTCTGTATGAAAACACACAGTTTTTTTCAGTGACCCATTTACCATGTTAGCCAGATCACTCCCTATCAGTAATTTGTCTTCTTTGTCATTTGTCATGTCCCCATTCTACGTGTCATCTGCAAATTCCATCAGCAATGATTTTAAGTTTTCTTTCAGGTCACCAGCAATATTCAAGAGTTTAGGAAATGAACAGCTTTCAACAGCCTGTCACCAGAAATTCATGTACTTTCTAATGATTTCTCATCCATAATCATACTGTGAGGCAGCCATTATACCCATTTTAGGTGCGTCGGGTAGATTTTAAGCATTCTTTTCACTTATCAAATAACACAGGTCTCAAACCAAACACTTTATGAAGCCTGAGTACCCAACACATGAACAAGCCCTGGCACAGTCACGTTAGGGAATGGGTGACCGGAATCATGTTATAACTACTGTGTAGCACATTTGCCTGTGTTTCTGGGCACCAACAGCCAAACTACAGCCCTTTGAATATCTAGACACAGTATGTTACATCAACATTGTGACCCTTGTCAACCAATTTTATAGAGCCATAAGCTTGTAGTCAGTTTGACAAGACTCCTTTCCCACTAACTCAGCCTTGTTATTTTAGCCTCCTTTCCTTTCTAAGTTAATTGAAACCAATACTAGCCAGCCATTATTTTCTTGGGAAGAATGTCAGGGTCATATCACCCACTCTATTCAAAATATTAAACCAGCTTTAGTTTCCCTTCAGCCTTCTGGATCTTCTCAATTGACAACATTGCAAGCTCCTCAGACAGCCCTTTTCAGGCTTTTCCTTGCAAGTAATACAGATGCAGTATTCAACTTTAATTTAATTTTCTGCCTTTTCACCATCAACGGCAAATACATTCCTCCTCATTGGTTAAAATTATCCTTTCTTTCTAGTAAAATAGCAACACCTCAATTTCTTTTGTTCTTTTGTTCTTATTAGCCTTAATTCAGCAGGCTATGTATTTGTTCTTTTTGTCCTCTTAACAGTTTTCTACAAACCCCAGTTTCTAATTTCTGTTATTTTCTAGAAATCTTCAACGTTTCCATAGGATTGTAAAAATATGTTTATTAAGACATCTGTCTGTTTCCCAACTAATGGACTGTTGGATTGTTTGGTTTCTTTTTTCAGTGTGCTGTGATTTGCACAGATATATTGGAAAACAGCCACCATTTTCAAAGTTCTCGGACCTTTATTCAGGTTTTCTGCCCGGGATATGTTTGGTTCAGTTCCCCGCTGTTTTCCCTTCATCCTCCAGTACTGGATGAGCAGTTCTGCTAGGGCAGGTGTGCAACATAACCAGAGAGATCCTGGTAGAGGATCACTAGGAACAGAGCGGGAGGACTCTGAACAAGATGCGAGGTAGGGCATGGACTGGGACACAGGATAGCAGAATTGGGAGAACAGGGCTGTGGAGAGATGTTCCTCCAATATTTCTAAGCCACAAGCTTGTAGTAGTTTCTCCATTACATGGTTCTGCTCCAAAAAATTCCTTCTGGTGATATTCTTGCTCTGCTCCCTGTAGCAAATGAACACCTAATGTCTTCAGACAGAGTCACTTTTGATTTGCTATGATGGTTATGATACCATATAAAAGGAAGAAGGTTCTCCCAATGTATTCTCTCAATACTGGGAATCATTCAGAATCAATCATAGAGCTAAACACAATCTAAATCCATGTGACTTGAAGCTTCAGGAAATGTTGACACAAATCTCTGCAAAAGCAAGTCACTATGTGACTTTTCCCAGCTGCTTGTAAAGGGAACAAGTTTTATGATCAGCTTGGTTTGCCTTTGTGCAGAAGGAGGCTCCTCTCTCTTTTTCTCCCTCCAGATTGCCTTGGTAGACAGAGACAGTGTGTCTCTCTGGGAAAGGAGAGACCTGTGGACACAAGGGCAGCTGTAGTGCAGATATGATGTCAGATGTGTTTTAACACAGCTGGCAGAATGCTATAAAACCGGGTTTTAGTGTTTGATGGAGGAGGGATTTGCATGAATTCCAGATGTTCACTATGTGATCAGTCTTCCTGTACATACACAAGTATGTCCCCATGCAAGTGTAAAACAAAGCCTGCCTAACCTAGGGAGTGGATAAGGGCATGCTTGCTTCATGCATGTGTAAAACAAAGCCTGCCTAACCTAGGGAGTGGATAAGGGCATGCTTGCTTTCCTGGAAGCCTTTTGTTTGCTTTTCCATTCAGCTCTCGTGTGTCAGGTCATACACAGTTTCTGTCAGGCTCATGGCATTAATATAAGACTTTATGGCTGCTGTGATGATGTAATACCTTGATTTCACTGAAATTGAAGAATTTGTACATAAGAAAATTAAGTTCCAATGACAATGGTTGAAAGTAACCTATCTGAGCCTTTAGAGGTGGACACAGATGCTCGTATTTCAAGGCACAAACCAACCTTTGAACTGGAGATTAGGAAGGAGTCTTCCCTATAGGCAGGTCATGCTGTAATTGTTTCTAAAACCTTTCTTGTCACATTCTCTAATGTAACTGCTGCTGGCCAGGGTCATAGACAGCGCTGCAAGAGCTGGATTCCTGGCTTGAAATGGTGCATCAATTCCTGCGTTCCTGTCAGTCACTATTCATTTACTTCATTATAACTAAGATTGGGATCAGGCCCTTTGTATTTCCCAGGCAGCAACAGTTTCTCTCTTTCCAAGGGCATCAGCATTTCGGTGTTAAAAAGCCTAATGCCCTCATGTAGTCCCAACAGAAGCTGTACACGAGGACTGTCCTCTGTGGACAAGCCTTTTATTTTCATTCTCCACAAGTGATATTACAGCTCAGAGCTACTTACACTGCAGAAAGGTGACCAGTAAATGAAACAGAAACTGGGAGATGGAAAGTACTGCCGTACACAAACCATCAGTTTTAATTGGAGGGTTTCAGGACACCAAAGCCAGCAGATTTGATTTGTTTGGGCTCACTGACTCTGAAGCTGGAGCAGAAAGGGAGAGGGCATTAGGTTTGTTGCTCACCCCCTGGGAGTTATTGCACTTGAAGCTGAAAGACGTTGGTCTTTCAAGCCAAATTTTCCAACCATTGAAGATTTAGCATTCAGAAGTAAATCCCTTGGCTCCAACTGTTGTCATATTTTAAAATGTCACTCTAGCCTAATCACATTATAGCCAATATTATCATCGAAGACTGGAAATGGTGGGCCCTGTTTGGGAACTAAATATGCTGTGATTTACTGAGGCCCACAAAAAATGACAAGTCTTCACTTACTTTTTAACCTTGATGTGGAGATGGACACAGTCTGGGTAGCAGTGCTAGAATTTGACAGCTCTTCTGAAGTGAAGTCCACAGTACAAACAAAATGTCTCAAAAGTAGCCACGGCATTGGCAGAGAAAGCATCAGTGTCAAGTTGGGAACGTGGTTCCCAGGCTGGTACAGAGCCCAAAAACCTTGCTGAGCACCACACTGGGACAGGTGGCTGGTCCTGATGCAGTAGCCACAGCAGTGTGTGGACAAGCCAAGGGCTGAGTTGGTTTGTCCTGCTTCTAGGATTGCCAGGTGCTGTAGGCATAGAATCATAGAATCATAGAATCATTTATGTTGGAAGAGACCCTTGGGATCATCAAGTCCAACCATCAGCCCTACTCTACAAGTTCTCCCCTACACCAGATCCCTCAACACCACATCTAA
>VZTM01002791.1:127925-221808 GCA_013400555.1 Jacana jacana | reverse complement strand
TAGAGCATCCCTGCCCTCAACCAGATCAACACTCCCACCCAACTTGGTGTCATCTGCAAACATACTAATAATGTTTTCTATACCCCTATCGACATCATCAATGAAGATATTAAAAAGGAAAGGCCCCAACACTGAGCCCTGAGGAACACCACTTGTGACCGGCCGCCAGCTGGATTTAACTCCATTGAGCACCACCCTTTGGGATTGTCCTTCCAGCCAGTGCTCTATCCAGCAGATTGTACGCTCATCCAGGCCATGAGCATGGCCTCAATTTCATCTTCCCAGAGGAACCAGGAATCCCAAAACAAACCTGCTGAGGCAGAGAACCAGGAATTAGGATTCTTGCACTTATTTATGATCTGATTATGGCTTGGGGTAACTTGCTGAACTAGCGTGAGTCAAATTACTCACCAATAAAATGCAAATAACTATTCCTCACAGGAATGCAATGAGATTCCGTTCACCCTTTTCTATTGCTTTGCGGTCCTCATATTAAGGCATTTATTTCAGTGCAGGTACTTTCCGGGTGGTTATTGTCTGAATGAGATGCAAACAAGATTTGTTTTGTTAAACATTCGCTGTCACAGTACTTGAAAACCTCAGTCTGGTTTTAACAGCTGACTATTTTTTCTCTTCACGCAGGAAGAACATCCTGAATACCAAATAATCCGTGAAGTGTGTTTAAGCACAATATTACTGGAACAAGATTGCTGCATCATTTGTGAACTTTCCCATGGGGAAACAAAAAGGCAAAGCTGCAATAAATCTCCAGGTAAATCTTGCTTTAGTGGAGATCAGTCAGAGACATCCTTCATTCAGAGGCAACTAATTTATTCCTAAATCCAATAGAAAATATAGCTATCAGTGCCAGGATTTTCCAGGGGTTGAGGAAATTACTATAGGTGAGCGAAAGTAATTTTTTAGCCCTCTAATGACAAAATAAAATTGCACTATTGTTCATGTTGGCTGCAAGGCAAACACTGAGCAAGCAAGAGACCTCACGGTGTCTCCATAAGGGCAAAATGCTCCTTATTGCAGGAGGATGTATGCAATTCCATGCAGTGACAAGGATGAGAGTCCTACAGAGAAGAACTCATAGGGTGACATCTAGATGGTCTTGTCTCTCTGTGGGTAATTGAATAAAGGGGTTTAGCAATGAGCAAAGGGAAAATCCCTTATACTGAATTATGCCCTGAAGGAGGAAGGTTGGTATTTAATGAGGTTTCTCATTGTTGATTTTTACCATAAGATAATTTAAATGGTTCTGAATGAGTCACTGTTTCCTTACCGGTTTTAAAGTTAAAAACTCCTGAGCCAAAAAGTCATGATGTCCAAATAAAAACAAGACAGGGGGTACTGCTGTGCTTTCAACTCTCATGAAGAGCTCACTCTGCTACACTTCTTACAGATTGCACTTGCAAAGGGGACAATATTCAGCTCATCATTTTGTGGGTGCCTATAATACAGCTGTCTACATCACAACTGGTTTTCTGAGGTCCCATCTAGTCAATTCAGTCAAAGAGGGCAGCCAGTGATTCAGATTACCCCAAATCAGGCACCTGCATTTCATCATGTGAATCACACCTTAACTCTCCTGAATATATTGACCAAAACTTATATGGCAGTGATGAGAGCTCAGGATGATGAGCTTGGGCCAGACAGACAAGGGGTAATGAATGCAAGCTGGAACATAGGAGATTCCAGTTAAATATGAGGAAAAATTTCTTCACAGCGAGAGTGACGGAACACTGGAAGGGGCTGCCCAGGGAGGTTGTGGAGTCTCCTTCTCTGGAGACATTCAAAACTCACCTGGACACGTTCTGATCTGATCTAGGTGTTCCTGCTCCAGCAGGGGTGTTGGAATAGATGATCTTTCAAGGTCCCTTCCAATCCCTGATATTCTGTGATTCTGTGATCATGGTGACCTAGATTTGAGCCAGTGAATTGCATCCAAGAAGCCTAATGCTGGTAATGGTGACAGACTAGCTGCAATGAGAGAGCAGAGAGCTCCCTCTTTCCTGCAGAAGTTACACAGCTGAGACTGTCACAGATGGGAAATGGAGCTCGTCCAAGGCTTCTCAACATGGTATAGAATCATAGAATTGTTTTGGTTGGAAGAGCCCTTTAAGATCATCAAGCCCAACCGTTAACCTAGCTGCCAAGTTATCACTAAAAGGTCTCCCTCAGTTCTACATATACACATCTTTTAAATACCTTCAGGGATATGACTCAACCACCTCCTTCAGACACCTATTCCAGTGTTTGATAACTTTTTCAGTGAAGAAATGGAGTACTGGTTTATTCCAGCTACAGAAACACCATGAGAAATGGGCAGACAATAGAATAGAATAGAATAGAATAGAATAGAATAGAATAGAATAGAATAGAATAGAATAGAACTATTTCAGTTGGAAGGGGCATACAATGATCATCTAGTCCAACTGCCTGACCAACTCAGGGCTGACCAAAAGTTAAAGCATGTTGTTAAAGTCATTGTCCAAATGCTTCTTAAACACTGACAGGTTTAGGGTAACAACCACCCTCTAGGAAGCCTGTTTCAGTGTTTGACCAGCATCTTCCTGAACAAGCTGAATGCTTCCTACAGAGATGAAGAATCAGAAGATATGCCACCACATGTTGAAGGCACAGAGTGTGGGAAGTGGCTATCCCTGCTGGGCAAGGTCCTTCTTCTCCTCGCTGGGTATCTATGCTTTACACACCCCAACCCCTCCATCCACAGTGGATCCCATCAGTAGGTCCAAGGTCATGTTTGCAATCCCCCCATGAGCTTTAGATTGGCTCTCCCTATGCCTTCCTACCTTGCTCATACCATGTTTAACATGCTGTGGTAAAGCAAGTTTCAGCAGCTGTTTCAACATAGGCATCTTAATGCCATGGGAAAAGGTAAACATGAAGTAAATCTACTCTGGGAAAGCACTAAAACCAGCATGTAACAAAAATTTTCATTTTGGGGGAAGGAGGCGGGGGGGGGATGGACAGGGCAGTTGTTATATGTTTCAAGAAAAATGATGAAGTTTCCCTGCAAAATTTCATATTTTCTGTGAGGTTTTGTAAGAAATTTTCTGGCTTGGATCCTTTTTGGCTGGGGGGGTAGCGAAGGGAACTAAAGCAGCAGAAAATCTAGTTCATTTCCTTCACTAGCTCTTATGTCTTCTCTTCCTTCAAGAAACAGGCATGATAAGGCCTCAAATTGTCATAATCATGTCCTTTCACATTGTCATACAATTTAATTAATACTGAAGAACCAATTTGGATATCAGTTACGACAGCGTATATCCAGCATAGTTTCTCCAATGTCAATGACATTCCAGCAGTACAAGACTACAGCCACCTCAGAATGATCCCTGAAGCCTCAGTTATTCTCTGAAAAATGTAATTTCTACTGATTTATCTCATTCTGAATTTCAATGAAGCCTGGAGTATTATCTCTCAATTCCAGTTTTAAGTATTGATAGTAACCTGCTGTGTGACACGTATAATATCCAGCATTGTCTCTTTTACCATACAAATCAGTTTCCAGTAAACAGGAATGAACTTGAGGCAAGTGTGAAATGAGCATACATTCGGTTGGGCTAGAGGGCATTTTGTCATTAATGTCTGTAACTCTCGTAGACTCGAATTCAAATCCAAATAAATTCTGCATCATGCCAATTTCTTTGGTAATTTGCCGACATCATAAGCCATCAGTGCGACATAGACACATATAACAGCACACAGGGGAGCCCAGAATTTATGTTATTTCTAGAAACGGTGGATTTGGTAACTATCCAAACTAAATTCTTGTTTAGGGTTTGCTGTCGCCTTCCACTGCTGCAACACTAATCACTCGGGCTGTTCCTCTGCTCTTACTGTCATGCTTTCACAAAAGAGGCAGCTGTGTAGGAGGTTTGGGTGCACAGAGGATCAAGCCTTGACTTGGTATGTAGCTGTTAAAAATGCTTAGGGCCATATTCAGATCAACTTCGGAGAGCTGCAACTCCATTAAGTGTCATTTAAGGGTGTATTTAAAAGTAGAATGAATCCTCTCTTTGGACTGCCTTTTTAACCCAGTGTCTTGATTTTAAACAGAATTTTGAAGAACTGTAAGTGAATCCACCTCCAAAATTACATTGCCAATAGCAGCTCTCGGAAATGTCAGTTAAAGATAACTTTGAGTCTGACATATTGTTAAGTTCGCAGCACTCCCATGTCAGTGAGAATGAACTTCTCTGCAAAGCATCATTAGCTCATGTCTCGTACTGTAGGCAGGAGNCCCCCCCCCCCCCAAACATTACATTTCATAGTAATGACTGGGAACATTTGTAGAAACAGCCCACTGTGTTTATAATAAGGAACACTAACTCCCTTAGTAGCATACATGATCCTTCAGAGATTTTTGACCTCCACAGACAAGTCTATTAATGAAGACTGCAAGTAAAAGTTTGGAGAGACCCGGTATCTTGGCACATCAGTTCTGCTTCTCCTCTATTGCACTGATCAAATCTCTGCAGATCAAAGAGAAGGCAGAAAAAAAAGTGCTATGTAACCTCTACAAAAATGCAAACAACGTCATTAGGCCAGACATTAGCAGAAGCACAGCACTGTCACCTCTCCAAATTAGTGAAAATGAGAAGAGAGGAAGGGACACAGACAAGCAAAGAAAAATTAATAATATTAGGAGAAATAAATGAAAAGGGAAAACATCCTTCTACCTCTCTGCTTTTAGCATTTTTAAACAGGATAAATTCTTCAACTCCAAATCCATCGGTTTGTATCCTGTAATTACTGCCAACCATATCTATTCAGGTGGGTATTATTCTCAATGCATAAACATAAAGACTCTGATGCTCTTGGTAATAAGTGTGACTGAAAGAGGAATATCATTATCTGTTGATTTATATTTACCATTCCTTGTCCAGGTGCTTCCCTCCTCTGTTAAGTATACTGGAGATTATATGCAAAATTACACAGCTTAATGGGCTGAAGAAGTTTGATGACAACACTTAAATTGCCACTATTTTTCCAGGGTTCCTCCTGTGGATGATCTGTTGCCATTCACAGAAGTGTTTTCTGAGAAACCAATCGCAACTTTGCACAGTTGTTTGCAGCAAGGGAAAGATGATGAAGGGAAAAGGCTACTTTTACTATTTCTAGAGGGAAATGGAAGCCTAAAACCAAAAGACAGAAAAGATCCCGGCAAGTTTGTGTGTATTTCTATGCATTTGATGCAACCAAATAACTGGAGGACTAATGTTTGGGTTTTTTAATGGAGCATTTAAACCCATCGTCAATGGCTCAGAAAGCATACAGATCCCAAAGAAGTCAAAGACTCAGCTGAATCAGAATTCCAGTGTGCTGAGGATGCAAGTAACCAGCCCAATGTTGATCTAGTTGCAAAATTCAAGAGGTAATTACCACAAATGTTCTGGAAGTCTCTATGTACATCATTCTAACCTGCCCCAATCACAAGGGAAAACAAAGCATGAATCTCTTTCAATGATACGTAAGGGAAATACACGAGATACTGCTCAGATGATGGGTGCTAACCCATAACACATCTGCAATTCTGTTGCTTTTACTGGTGTGTTTGAATTCTGGATCCTCTTTAGATGGTGTTTTCAACCTATTTTCTTTGGGTTGCCCAGTGGCAGAATGGTGTTTACTTTCTGTTTCATGCCTAAACAGGCAGGCCTGGCTACAGATTTTTGTCTAGTTAGTGTTAAAGCACAAAAAAAGGCTGAGGAAGAAGTCTGGCATAGCAACAGTTAAATTCAGGACCACTTTGCAGAGGAAATGAAACAGGTGAATGATCAGGGAATGGTTCAGCCTCCTGGAATCAATGACAAAGTACTAACAGGAAAGAAATGAAAACTTCAAAACTCCTTTAACAAAGGGTTCCAAATATAACCACATTATCTCAGGTGTCTCTGTGTTTCTGGTGCTGTGTCAGTCAGCAGAGATGTGTTGCATCAGATTGCAACATCCCAAGTACTGGATGTCATTTCAAGTAAGTGCAATGCAGCCTAGCAAACATCAGACTTAATATGATTCATCACCCTGAACAATCAGGATGTTGAAACTCTCTGCAATCTGTGCTTAAAAATAAGCAAGGGGTTTTTTTTTCCTCTAATCTATAGCTGTAGAATGGAAACCAACATCTCAGATGTCAAGTATGTTGGAGACAAGCCAGATGGTGGAGGGGAAAAGAGGTTTCAAAAGAAATAAACCTCACAGAGACTTTTCACTCTTTAGGAATAAAATTTAAATATCTTTCCAGGTGGAAGGATAAATTGGTATGTCAGCTGTGTCAGTGGAGTGCAAGGAACTGATCAGTCCCTCTTTTCCACAAATGTCCCATGTGTGCCTCAGTTTCCTCCAAGGGGATATAATATTTTAGTGTATCATGAGGAGACAAGGAAAATAAATACAGTAGTGAATGTGAAGCACTTGGATCCTGTGCCAAAGAATGCACAGAAAAATGGGTACAAATTCAGGTGGAAGACTGGGTATGTGTAACTTACATTGTTTCTCACTCTGAGGCAGATAAATAAATAAATAAATAGACAAACAAAAAGATTCCTGAACTAACACTACTTTGGTTTGTTTTCTGTCAAGTTACTATGAGTAGTGTCTTTGCCTCATCATGCAAATGCTAAATATATTGGGTTTGGGTGATTCAACAGCAGCGCCAGTTCAAGACAGACAAACTAAGGTGTTTCCTCTTCCTGAAACTTCAGAGCATGTGAAGCTCTGTCTTAACTAGAAATAATTCTTACACCAAGAAGAAAATCAGTTGGGCATTAAAGAGCCTCCACTGCTCACAGGTTACCAAGTAATCTGGTCAGTGGTGTTAGAATTACAAATAGAAATTACAGAAGATTACATTTACACCATAACGTCACTTTAGTTTAGTACTAGGACATGGTTTCAGGACTAGAAATGATGCAGGGATGTCTATTTCTGAATATTTTATTTCAATGAGCTGACAGAACATACTTTTGCAATGGTCTCACAGCATGTACTGACATCTATAATCATTACTACTCTTTTGCTATTAGCCTGGATTAATAATTCATTAATGTCTTTAATTTCTTAATAATTTCTTATACTTAAAAATCCTGCATATTTTAAAATTAGGAAAAAAAGAATAAACTTAATTAAGGCTTTTGAATCAGTTAGTGTAAAACTAAATTAAAATGTGTGCTAAAGAGATCTGCAACCATGATTTGAAGTAAGAATAAAAGGGAAGGAAACCAGAAATCATTTCCTGACTTTGTCTTGCAGCAGATCAACACATAAACTACCAAGAGGTGCTAGTATATTTTAATTAAGAGTAATTTCAAAGAACTACGAGTGCTAAGAGTTTCAGAGCTATCTGTGTTGTATCGGTTTGTCCTTGCTGTCTCATATAGCCTATGTTAAAGAAATGCTCAGTATAAGAACTGACAGTCTTTTCCCTTCGAAAAGACACTCTCAGTCACCCCAGCACTGACTGTAGAGAGGTACAGGTCCAGAAGGGAGAATTACCCTTCAGGACTGATCACAAAGTGACTTTTAGTGAAAGGCAGCTATTTCTCTTTTTCTACAGGCGTAGGAACAGTCTATGGGTTTGGTACAAATGAGGGCACAAGACAGAAGCAACCAGCTCTCCGCTCCGTGTTGAGTGTCACGGATGTCTCTGCTGTGACTGAGCCCTTTTGCTCCAGAGAGGGTGGACATGACCTCATGTGAGGCTTGCGAATGACAATTACTCTGCAGTCCCTGGGGACACAAGTGCCACGTATGAATGTGGCAAAGTGTTCACTGCAGAGTGACAGTGCACAGAGCCACAAACCAGACCAGAAGTTTCCATCTGCTCTCACTGGGTCGTCCTGTGCATAGCAAACCATAGATGCCAGACAATGTCATTAAACAAGCAACTGTGGAATCAGCAAATCTGTTCTCCAAAACTCTTTTCCTTGTTCTGGTTTAGTGCATGAGGGAGACACAACAACCATATTAATGACTTTAGGCAATGATTTTTACTCCCAGTAATTACTTGTACTGTTGTCTTGGAGACTTTGAAATGACTGCAGCAGCTGTATTTCATGGTGCACACTGGTACAGTAGTGTTTCCATTTATTATTCATAACATTTGCCTTTCTTCCACATTTTTTTATGTTAATGTTCATTTGTGTTGGCTTGGCTTCAGAGCTTATGTCCCTGGTTTTGGAAGTCACCAGAATCCTAAATCCACCTAAGGTCAGAAATTCCCTTACACCCTTGCTCCCTTGGTTCATACCACCTCTCCTAATATATCGCTTGCCTCATAATTTTAATGGCCTTCTTCACGACTCAACACTGCACATTGATGTCTTTCTTGTACTGGGAAGTCCCAAACTGGGGAGAGAACACCAATTCTGCAATTAGTAGGGAAGTGTGTAACTAGCATCACACTGGCAAACTTTAACTCTCAATGCTTTCCTTTGAAGTTAAAGTAGGTTTTGACCAGTCTAGAGCAAAGTTGGAACTCACGCCTGTAGGTACAAAATGAGAGGCTTTAATTCCTCCACATAGTAGCAGATGAGATCCAAAAGCACTTGTGCTAGAAACAGACCTGAATTTGGGTTGTTTTTTTTCTCCATGAAACCATAGGATTTAGCACTGTGTGAACTTATAAATGCAAATCAGACCCTAGAAATTGGAGTCACTCTACATTTGAGCACAGAAGGAAAGGAAAAGGTATCAGTTCACAGTGATTATTGCTTTCCTTTCCATGGCTGACTTTTTAGGTTGCTATTAGGTTTTGTAAATGTAGAGCTAGTTTGACAGATTCTAATGCTTTTCTTGTTCCCATAATCAGTGCAGACAGATACAAGCAGAGCTAACTTCGAAAGCTGAGGTCACCTTCATGCATAAGTCACATTTAAAATGTGCCATACAATATTCATTTACATTAAACATAGCTGTGCTAGGGTTCTGGGGACTCAGCTGGAACTCAGCCTGCAGAACAGCCTAGAGCCACAGTGAGTTTTTATCCTCGTTCTCCTCTAGATCCCAGACCACAGGACCAAACATGCCCTCAGCAGCCCACAGAACTCCTTGGGAATAAGCATTCCTAAGGAAAATTAAAAGTCAAGCTTCAACAGGTAGATAAAGTGGCTGAACAATGAAAGACTCAGTAGCAAGACCAGAAGATCCATGAGCATTTGGGATACATCAGGTGGACTCCTGGAGCTCTTCTTCTGGTTTAGTTTTCTCTGAAGGCAGTTTGGTTTGCATGCTCCAACTTTGTTAGGTAGTGCAAACTGCACTCCACATAAGTGGGGATGACGGGAATATTCATTTCAAAAGCACTCTCTTGATCTGAGCTGAAGTAGAAGCACCAAAGGGTATCTCCATGGCACCACCAGTCCAAGGACATGAAGTAAGAGGAGCAGAAGAATCTTCCCAATCTGTTAACACAGGACACAGTTATTTGACAGCAGTCATCAAGGTTCATATTTTCATCATGAGCAGGAAGAAAGTGTGCTCTGGAAGCTCAATGAATATGTTCTAATTTTCTTCTAGTGTGCACTTTAGACTGTCTTCTGCACTAAGCAAGACGATGTATAAGATGTCCAAGACTATTCTTCACATTGTAAAAATCTCAAAGCCTTTGGGATCCAGTGTAAAGTGTGTCTTACAAATTGGACTTGCTGATTGGGATCAATAGCCAGGTAGTTGTTTGTTACTGGAGGCTGACAAATGGTGAGAACTTGGGTTTTTTTGTTTATATGTTTTTTAATGTTGATACACACGGCTGTATATTGTGTTGATAGACACGGAACAGTATGTATTAAACCTCACTACTCTTCACAACGTGGTTTTTGTAGGTATAAAATGCCATTCATCTAAATTACCTGCTATTCATTAAAATTATGATCTCTAAATATTGCTAGGAACTTGAATCGTAGTCCTGTTGCTGGAATTTATTGAGTATGGCTCTAGTTTCCACTGTGTGAAACACTGTAGTAAAAACACAAAGCAGTGCATCATAGCTGTGATATAAAGGACAGGCTATTTATGATCAGATACTGTACCTGTTATGTGGAATATCTGTTCAGAATAGATGTGACAGACTCTAGAGACAGGATCAGTGAATCACTGAGCTCTGTGCTTCTTCCAGTCTCTACCCAGGATGATAAGATACACCTGTATACACTTGTAAATAACTCCAACATCAGCTCTGCTCTTCTCAGGGACGAGTAGAGAGAAAGTGAGGCCAGATATCAGGAGACTGCAGTTATTACTAAGGAACTACTGAGCCAGGGAAAAAAATGCTCTAATTTCCTTTCTAGAAATGGATGAATATATTTACCACCAACAGTTTGCGATTCTCTCAAAAGTTTTCATTCCACCAGGCACAAAATAATGTTTGCGAATAATCCTCATTCAATCAGGAGGAGTTCATCGTGTTGGCTGTTTCAGCTCCGTTGTGTAGCACATCGGTCAGACACAGCCTTTGTGCTCGCTGCCCTCCCCAAAAGCTTTCCCTCTGCAAATGTCACCACTGGTCAGTGCATACATTGTGTTCCAGGACACTTCCAGTTGATTTATGGGGCATACATAGAGAATCCATTGCAAATCCTATCCACAGAGGCCAGTCTTCTACCTGCAAATGGGTAGAGAATGGGGACTTCAGCTTTACCTGTGAGGGTTCCTGGTAGCTGTCATGGGTTTTGTGGAGGTCCCTGCTTAGCCAACAGCTGTGGGGTACTGGGTCTACTGCTTCTTCACCAGCTTTACCACCAGCCTCAGTTCATCTCACAGGTATAACCCAAAGCAGTGGCTATGAGACCAATAAGCCACCGACTTTGAGCTGGGCTTTCTGCACGTGCTGTGCAACATGTGGGTCTAAGTCCCCATTTCTCTGAGTGGATGTGACATTTTGAAAGCCAGACAGAGTTAAATCTAGAATTTATATAACAAAGAGAGTGACTGTGTTTCATAAAGTTAAAAAAAGCAGTAATGCAAAGATGTCCAACTAGAGACAAGTCCAAATAAAAACCTGCATTTGAACAGAGAAACTTTGGGCTTATCTGTTGGCCATCTTTCCCTACGTTAATAGCTTTCTTTTGCAATTGTAAAAGCTACTAAATATATTGCAGTAGTTTTTGTAGCTGTCACAGGAATGGCTGGTGGTTTTGCTTCTTAGGGATGTTATTCATCCTTCTGTCTATCTCTTAATGGACTGATATGACTCTATTCATACTGTACCTTGTAATCTTTAGTGTAGTTCCCCTTATAACATCCTTGGGAGGTAAGCATGTACTGGGAGTGCTTTTCCCATTTTACAGGAGAAGTGAGACAGGAAAAGAAAACTGGACAGCTGGGTTTTACAGCACATAAGCATCTAATGCTCATTTATAAGAAAAAAAAAACTATAGAATTTTTTCAGATTCATGCGTGCAGCCTGTGGCAGATCAAGGAGGTGCACATGTCACCTTCAGCCTCCAAAGTGGGCTTCTCACACCACAACAATCCCTCTCCAAGCAGAGGGGAGTTCAGCCCCAACAGGCAATGATACCAGTGGTTTTCCATTTCAGCTTGGCAAATCACCTACAAGAAACCTCTAATACACAAAGATTTCCTCCTACAGGGTTCAGTTACAGATCACTCTCTCTGGCAAATAAATCAACTCAGATTTTTTAGACAGGACTGCCTTTTCTAGTTAAAACTTGATCATGAAGAAAATAACTAAGAGGAAAAAATATAGGAAAAACATGTGCAAAACCCATTCAGAAGTAATCAGCAGCATTCAGTCCTCAAGTGAAGGGCAACCTAAAGAGCTTCATTCTGTTTTTGTTTTTTAAGTGTCCAGACAAGTCATAGTTGTCTAACTTGGAATTTTTTCCTTGTTGCTATATCTGTGTATGTCTTTAGGTAAAAAAATAGAGCCAGTAGAAAATACTCCGAGGGTCTGTTTTAGCAGCAAAATATGAGTAATTTTTTTAACAGATAGCTTCTTGTGGAAGAATGAAACAGCATTCCTCTATCAAGTAGTTAAGCCATTTTGATAGACTGAAACATCCTATTTAGCAGCACAAAGGTGTTCTTTTTTTCAGTTCAAATTGTGTTGTGTAACATGGATGATGACATCAGGAAAAGATAAAACAGGCAGTTAATAAAACAGAATAAAATAAACTACGAAATCCTGCACTTCAGCTTTGCAGATTCTGGTTTCTTTTGTTTAGGTTTCATTTTGAACAAAGAACGAACAAATATTGGAGTGAAAGCATTTCCCACTGGATAGCAGCACCTTGATTTATAAGAGTCACTAGTAGGAAAGAAAGGGTTTCTCCTTATTTGGTGATTCTCTTATCATTTAAGTTTGCTCTAAGGATATTATTTTTAATTGAACTTAAGAGAACCAAGAGCAGGATTATATATCAAATAAAATTTAAAGAGACAGTTTCAAGTTTTCACCCTTGTCAAAAGCACTTTTAAACTTCCCCCTTCTCTAGAATTGCTTCTAGATGTATGGACTCTAGTCATACAGCAACCACGTCTTCTTTTCTACCTGTCTCTCTTCCATCTCTCTAAATGACCATCCGCTTACAGCTGCTATTTGTTCTATACGTGATGACTCTGGCCCAAAAAGTACCTTGAATGTAACTAACATATAAGATAGAAAGCCCCCACTGTTTCATTGGGATGACTAGCCAACTACGGTGGAGATACTGCCTTTGCTTTCAATGGCACCCCCTCTCATCCAGGTAGCAAAGAACAGTGTTGCGATTCATAGTGGCTTATTATACCCTTGCACGGTTACATATACTGCTCCATTTCCATGGGATACTTCTGTGGACACGATGCAATTGCTGAACATATGTATCTCTTTTACACTCATAACAGTACTGCTGCAGTCAGCAAATACTGACAAATTCATATTTTCCAATCAAAAAGAAATAAAGATATAATATACCTCTTTTTCTTTTTTTCGTACGTGTGTTTTGCTGCAACAGAGCAGTGATGATGTTTGAAGGGAAATCAGNTCCTTCAATTTCTCGTCATAGGATTTATTCTCCAGGCCTTTCACCAGTTTCGTTCCCCTCCTCTGTACTCACTCCAGCACCTCGATATCTCTCTTGTGTTGAGGCACCCAGAACTGGACACAATACCCAAGGTGTGAAGGATCAAAATCTATTTACTTTTACAGTCGACTGTTAGGAGCCAAGCTGGATGAATTTTACTGCTCATAAAGCTAGTGAGTTCTTGATTTTTGAACTGAGTTAAGGTAGTTTTGGTTATCTACATTCCTTCAACAGTTGGTGACTCCACTACTCTTTGCATTACAAGAAAATAGCATGTGACAATTTCTTTCCCACAGACTTTACACTCTGAACAGACACAACAAGGAGGAAAGGAATGATGATTTCCCACAGGTTCCTAAGAGAAAACTAATCTTTGTATTAAGTGACTTTACCAAATAGGTGGGAAGCTACTTTTGTAAGTAGAATTGAACACAGATCTTAATTCCCATATCAGCTATGCTTGAAGACTTAAGCAATTACTTTGCTGAGGCACAGGACACCGAAACCGTGCATAGTAAGTGTGTATTAAATGCTAACTGAAGAAAATGAACTTTAGGTGCTTGCTGTGTGCTTGCATTATCATTGCCTATAGTTAAGGCTGACAAATTGCCTTGAAAGGGTTCTTTTAGCTATTACTCTTGCCAGAAGTGCCCTCAGGCTGATGTTTTTGGAGAAGTCTTTAGATAAAAATAGTTCTTACATCTCCGAGAACAAAGGAAAAGAGAAAAATATACTTTAATTTTGCCTGTAAGTTAAAAAAAGAAAGCCAAAAGAACCCCCATCTGTTTCACTGACAAACTTTTATACTGCTACAGGTGGGAAGATGGATTTGAAAATTAGTTTGGATCCTCCAGTGTCAAGCACACCTTTTATTTACTTGGTGATTATTGATTTTTTAATTTAGTCTATATGTGCTCATAAAAGACTTGTTACAGTTTGAAAGCTAAAGTATCTGAATACTTCTGCCCTGAGCATAGCCCTGGCTTTTATCTGTTAAAGAAATTCACAGGCAGCTCCACAGAGTAACTGAGCATTACTATCATGGCTGTAATGGCTGAGCAGAATTTCCCTACAATTTGTTTCAGCTCACAGCTGGAGACTGCTGTGGGAGAAATCTTAGAAATTGAGAGAAAAGAGACGTGTATTACTTACCACTGGAGATGCCCACGCAGTAGAGAAAAAGAAGGAAAATGTGAGGGGAAATGGGGAAGCAGGGACCTTTTGCAGAGGTATGGGACAGAACAGGGAGGGATAAAAGCCAATAAGAAAAAAAAAAAAAAAAGAAGAAACACTGATATATGACTAGGACAAGATTTCACTCCTATGTAAAGCTGATTTGGCTTTTCCTGATGTGTTCATGTATGACACACAATACAACAGGACCCCAAAGGCATGTTCCATGTGAATACTTGCTTGCAATGTTAACTCTTGTTCAGTAGATTGCTTGGGTTGTTGATGTGTGCCTCTGTCCACAGACCAGTTCCAGCGCTTCATCCTTCTTCAAGATGAAAATAAATAAATAAAATGTCTTCAAACAAAAAATCTGATGCTAATGATGTCTAAGAAAAAGTTCTTATATGTTTCATTTTGAATCCAGAATACAAGCAAGTAGCTGCTCATGAGCAACTGTTCACAGAAATATCTGGGCTTATTTCAAACAGAAATGGTAGCAACCTGTCATTTAACTTTTCTCTTTGCAAACGCATTGTTTGCATCTTGCTGGGCCAGTCAAATGGATGGCTAGCCTGAGATGCTCAGTATTTTCATTGCACTAGTTTCGCAGTTACACAATGGGCACCAATTTGAGCCAACTGCCTTAATTAAATAACAATAATGTGTAAAATCTCGATATCTGTGATGCAGGACAAGCTTTAAGAATCAGGAGATACAAAGGCAAATTCTGATTTATTGGAGATCAATAAACAAAGGAAAATCCAGAGCTACCTGAACATCTCCAACAAGTGGTCTGGGTTTCTTTCTTGGCCATAGTGATGTTACTGGTGCCTGTGGATATTTCTGTCCCCAGAACGTGACTGCTTTCCTTCCCTTTAACTTTTGTTTAAAATCCCAGGCAGAACTTCCAGTCTGCTCTTCTCCTAAAGAGATAATGTACTGCTGCATGTACTCCTGCTCAAGCCACTATAACATAATCCTTGAAAAGGATCTTCAGTGAAAGCACTCATTTTTGTTTTGCATAAAGATGATCTCAATAGAATTTTTTTCCTATTCTTTGACCTGCTCTGCAGATGGTATAGTAAAAATTATTACGGATGTTAACATTTTCCCTGCCAATTCCATATTCAAAAATAAACACTTCATTACACAATCAGTGCACAATACACTGTTAAAGGTGATTTTACATGATCAGAGGCAGCAGGCCAATGATGGAAAAGTGCAAGTCTATTGTTTTGAGGCAATACTATATCTGAGCCAATGTACGCTAACAGGCCTTCCCACCCAGAACTGCTAAGATAAAATAGTTGGCAGATTTCTGTTATTTTGGGCACGTGCTTCTCCACATGACACGGGCATGTCAGCCAGCGAGATGTGCGCTCACCCACACTGTTCACATCACTTGATCCACGCTGCCTGTCTAGGTTTCCAAAACTTATTTTTTTCCTTTACTGATGGCAACAATGTGGCTGACCCCAGAGGAAGCACTTTATGAACTAGCTTTCAGTCACTTCTTGTTATTTTTTATTTGTTTAAAACAGCAGCTTATGCCATCTATTGTCAGTGGACTGACTAGGAGGGCATGTCCCAGTATGTCCCACCCTCGTATCCAAAAACTACATGATTGATTTCCATAGAGCACAACACCTAGTGGAACAGCAAGATTTTTTTGGCTGTTTTTACTTTTAACAGTGTTTTAAGATTCATGCCTACGCTTCCAAAAGCCCGTTTTGACCATTCACCATAGACACACATATGCAACTGCCTGAAATCTCCTCTAGATAGTCTGGCAAAATCCAACTAGGCAGTTTCCAAGACTACATGGCTGTGTTTTAGCCAGCTGCTGCAGGCTAGATGTACATGTGCCACGGCTTTAAATTTCAAAGTCCTCATCCAGCTTTCCCTTAGCTTGCCTTATGTAGCCAACCAGCAACAGACTTAGAAAATGCTGTCACTTTCTAATGACTGTAATGAACCTACCTCAGCCTCCTTCCACCTTTTTCCTGCTTCTAGACAATGCTATACTTATCCATCCTAACTTCAAGAAACTTATCTGAAAAACTAGCATGTCTCATGCTTCTTCCTGTTCTCTATGCATCATGCAGGTCAGAAAACACTAATGATGCTGAGCAGATGCAACAAGAGATCAGTCCCTTGACTCACGATATAACTTTCCTCTATAAAGCTAGACCAGGGTCTTCATGGTCACGTTTCCACCTTGGCCTTTGCAAACTGGGCATCAGAGATGGGTCACTCATGGTTTATTCTCTGGCTACCTGTTGTCATCAGGGCTGTGCGCTTTGTGACAACTGCCTTAACTGGGAAATTAAAACATGCAGTGGTTAAATGGATATTATGTCTCAACTTGGTGCTGTTGAATCTGGGTTTTGTCTTTCCCGAAGGTCACCACAAGAAATGCCAGTAATTTTCACTTATAACAAAATGTCACATCAATTATCTTTCAGAAAATGGCTCATTGCTCTCATTGCTCAAGTGGGTTTCAATGTACATTGTCCACTGCTGCCTTTTCTGTCTTCCCCCACGATGTACACAGTATTTGTGGGAGAAATCCAGGCCTGTGGTAGCCAGTCTCTTTGAGTATTTATTAACTGTATTTTTTCTTTCCATTCCATTGGCTCCAACT
Source organism: Jacana jacana (assembly GCA_013400555.1). Lineage (NCBI taxonomy): Eukaryota > Metazoa > Chordata > Aves > Charadriiformes > Jacanidae > Jacana > Jacana jacana. Next base: position 204,936 of record VZTM01002791.1, on the reverse strand, counting down.
CAACAACACACTGGAAAGAATAGATGCAGTTAGTTACATCTTCAGCATGACAAAAAGACAAAAAGTTGTACCTCAAGTATTCCTTCGTGTTCGTTGATCTGGTCACTGCTGACTGAGCAGCCTGTGGAGTCCCCTCCCTGGTATCCCTAATTTTGCAGGTTTTGCCCATTGGTGAGATTTATTTTTTCCTGCAATTATTCAGATTAACCACTTTTGAAGACAACACATATTTTGAGAGCATCTTTATCGTCTCCTGTTAGCTGGAGCACTGTGGAAGCTGAGATGGGCTAGCAGCAATGGAAGCACCTCTCCTTTTCCTGGTTCTGGCCACAGCTTTGCTCTGGAAAGGAGAACCGTGAACTTCATGGATTATCCTGTCCCTAAAGTGAGCAAGTCTCTGTGGTGCATCATCACTACAGAAGTAAAAAAGTTGCCGAGTGCTATCAGTCCCAGGCCTGGGATCTTTCTTCTTGAGTACAAAAGGCTGTTGTGTGCACTGAATGATAGATCTATTTCTTGGCTGCCTTTAATTTGCTGTCATCCAAGGAGATGAGGGTGGTCTAGCACATCTGTGACCTCTGGAGCATGGAATGCATTCTATATTTTCAGGTTTAAGTGCTCACCCTACCCTTCCAGCCAAGAGCTTAGCTCAGAAGTATGGTTTGATTTCAAAGTCCCGTCTATTGATTCATCCACATGCCTAACTAATTCTCTGGCTCATCTGAGGCATGTTTAGCATTCTGTGCCTAGTTCTCAGCCTTCACAGTTGTTAAATGTGTTAAAAAGCTCTTGATGTAAAATCCATATCACTTCTTGGCTTGCATTTCCAGAGTCTGCAAGCAGACCCTGCTGTACTGACATTGTTCGTTACAACTCAGGAGTTAGTTAGCAGGGTTAGGGCAAGTCTGCAAATGCCATTGGTGGGATTTTGTTCCTGCCAGATGAACCATCTCATTCAGGCCACATCTTGCAAACCAGTTGAATAAAAGCAGGAGTCTCTGGGTCACCAGTTTTAACCTGGTGTGATAGCAAGTGTTATCCCATCTGACATTGAATTCCCGTAAGGAAAGTCACAAAACTCTTCCGGTCGTGATTGACATCTGTTTGTCAATGTGTCACACTTCTTTAGGACCTGTGGACTGGGAATCAGGGTGGGAGAGCTTTCCTCAGTACTCTGTGGAATCCTTCTTTTGACCAACATGAGATAACCGGCTTTGGTTGCCCCTGAAGGTTCATTAAGAAAATACTAAGACTCCTTGCTTTTCATCTCTTGCACATCCTTATTAACCTTCTTGGCCAATATTGAAGTCTCAAATCAGTCATCTTCAGTGGCCATTCTTTCAAGCCTAACTTGGCCAGCAAAAGGATAATAGTGGTTTTCCGCCTGCTTTTTTAGGTTTTACAGACCTCTAGGGTACCTGGGATTTTGCCTATGTACACTTCACTTCTGCATTTTCCAGAATTACTGATTTACACCTGCTTGTTTCAAAAAGTTGTTCGATTTATAGGATACTCTCTTTACTGCCCAGTTGTCCACTCAGGGCAGCCCAGGTTTCACTTTGTGCTTGCTGGCCTATTCCTTGTTCCATGTGGTCATGGAAACAACTTTCCATAGGGTGACTGAGGATATCTCAAAAGTGTTTGAGATATCATCAGTCTTATGTTTGGCTATCTTGGAGCCCAGGCAAAGAGAATATTCATTTTCCTGAGCATTATCTTTTGGGTTCTGGCCTTCTGTCTTGTATTCCTTCTTAATGTCACTTTCTTTCTAATGGGTAACTTTACTTTGGCATCTTTTATTGTGCAAAGACGTGCAAACAAGTTTATACCAAGCACATGAGTTATAACTGACATCCAGAACACAGCAGAACATCTCAAATTGTGGCATAACACTGTATCCCAAACTTACATGAGATTTGAGCATCTGGAATTGCACAAAGCAAGATCTGGTCATGCAGGCACTGAGACAGAAGAAATTAAATACAGGCAGAGACCTAGGTGGCAATGTTTCCTCCTACAGAGGGAATTTTAAACAAGAGTATTTGACTAATGTTTGTAGAGATGAGGCTGGCTGAATGCCAAAACACAGTTTTCATAACCTTTAAACCTGAAATATGTAATTGTTGCAGGAATCAAAAGAAAAAATAGTGACAGGTATGAACAAAGAAAATCAGTGAGTTACCTCAAAAGGGGAAAGATTTATGTTGCAAGTAAGAGAGCTAAAAGAGTTGAGGGAGTTAGAATGGAGCCAAAAAATAATAATAATAATAATGTTGAAATTAAATTATTTCCCTAGGTTGAAAAGAAATTTCAGTTATAATTAAAAAGCCTATACGCAAGTGACCTGCTGTCATCTAGAAACAATTATAATCTTTCAGTGGCTGAGAAAACAGATGCAGTCCCTCTGTATAGCTAAATTAAACCCAGTTCTTCCTCCCTCTTTGATAAGACATCCCAAAGTGAGCCAGCTACACAGCTATTACACACTAATTAGTGAGACAAGGCACAGCCTCAGATTGCCAGGCAACCAAGCGGCCACAGGGCCACAGCCCATTTCCCGTTGCCTCTCTGCCCCCTTGCAGCTTTACTCCATTTCAGTAAAATCTAATGACAGTGCAACAGCAGCCACAGTGGCCTAGAGAGGGACATTTCGGAGAGAAAACTAGTATCTTGATATATCTTTATATAGCTGGGAAAACTCAGCAAACTTTCAGGCTCTTTGACCTTTCCCAAAGACTTGTGTGCCTAACATCTTGTCCCTTTTCCCAGTTATGTCTTTTACTTTAATAACGGGATCATAGAATCAAGGACTGGTTAGAGTTGGAAGGGACCTTAAAGATCACTGAGTTCCAACTCCCCTGCCCTGGGCAGGGACAGCTCCCACCAGAGCAGGTTGCTCAAAACCCAATCCAGCCTGGCCTTGAACACCTCCAGGGATGGGGCAGCTACAGCTTCTCTGGGCAACCTGTTCCAGGGTCTCACCATCCCCACAGGGTGAGGCACTGGGATTTTTTAGCCCTCCCCATGACCTTTCTTCCTTTATATCAGAGCCAGGACAGTCTGAGGCCATTCACTCTCTCATAAATCCATGGAGTAAGAGTAAAAATTCTATAATTTTAGCAACCAAGATGACAGGTGGAGCAGAGATGAGCTGCCACTCTACATTTTTTTGCATTTCAAATATAAATATCTTGCTGAGCTTTAGCAATATTAACATACCCTCTTTGCTGTCAGAGGCTGCCCATAGGATGATCATTTTGTAGCACAGACGGAAAGTGAAATGAGATGACCCTATGATGGGAGTGGGGGCCTGAAGTCATTTCTCTTACACCATAAAGCTGCTGAAAAGATTAGTAATTGGAAACTGCACTTAGGAGGTTGTTAATAGGATTCACCTCTCTAAACCAGTGCCGTAGCTGGTAGGGTTACCTCTGAGGTCATTAATTAGTTGCTATTTTAAATGAACCTTTTTCCATGTAACTTAATCTCGCTAAACTTTGTAACTTCAGCATTGTCTCCATTTCAGGCATATGGCTTGCCTTCAATGAGGCTGTTAGCATGATAATTCCCCCCTTGCCAACAGCAATCAAGAAGTGATAAAACAATTTGGAATCTTTATTCATACATTAGATTTTCCTATCAAATAGATACATTTGCATCTTAAATGTAGATTATTAAAAAGCTGCTGATTTCGGGATGATGTCAAATTTAGTGAAGAACACAGCATGCTTACTTCTAAGGCTCGTCTCTGCTTCGCTTCTTTTCCAGAGGCTTAGAAAGACAGAGTCACTTAATGAACCTTTGTTAATATGCACATTTATATGATCTGATTGGCCCCTGCAGCAGCCTAGGAAAACCTGTGAAAAGACAGCTGCCGGAGTCACAACCCCCCCCCTCCACTAATTGGAATTATTAATTGTTTACAGTTGCATTTACTGCAAGGAAGAAAAAAAATCAAAGGAAGTGAGAGAAAACCCCTCTATTTTTAGAGCAAGGCAGGCTGCTTACAAAATGAGAGAAACGGCGGCAGTTGGACCTGTAGCTGTTAAAAGACATACAATCAAGTTCTAATTATGTGCGGTTTTTTATATCACTCATAAAATCATAGAATGATTTGGTTGGAAGCGACCTTAAAGCCCATCAAGTTCCAGCCCCCCATGCCACCTCCCACCAGATCAGGTTCCTCAAAGCCCCATCCAGCTTGGCCTTGAACACCTCCAGGGATGGGGCATCCACAGCTTCTCCGAGCAACCAGTTCCAGTGCCTCACCACCCTCACAGAAAAGAATTTCTTCCTAATAGCTCATCTAAATCTCCCCTTTTTCAGTTCAAAATCAGTACCCCTCATCCTGTCACTCTACTCCTTTATAAAGAGTCCCTCCCGATCTCTCCTGTAATCCTACAGGCAGGATCAAAGTATATGCTTAATGTTTTCTATTTAAGGATCCCTTTCTGCCAGGTGCTAGACAGAATGTAGGTAGATGACTAAACAGTGTCCACAGAATCACGGAATTTCAGGGATTGGAAGGGACCTTGAAAGATCATCTAGTCCAATTCCCCTGCTGGAGCAGGAACACCTAGATCGTGTCACACAGGAACGCGTCCAGGCGGGTTTTGAATGTCTCCAGAGAAGACTCCACAACCTCTCTGGGCAGCCTGATTCAGTGTTCTGTTACCCTCACCATGAAGTTTTTCCTCATATTTAAGTGGAACATCCTGTGTTCCAGCTTACATCCACTGCCCCTTGTCCTATCATTGGAGAGCAAGAGAAGAACCTGGCTCCATCCTCCTGATACTCACCCTTTACATACTTATAAACATTAATGAGGTCACTCCTCAGTCTCTTCCAGGCTAAAGAGACCCAGGGACCTCAGCCTTTTCTCGCATGGGAGATGCTATGTGGATATCAGCCCAGCTGAGTGACATTTCAGAAACATGATTAATCCCTCAGACATTTGCATTTGCTAAACCTACCTGTAAGTGCTTTGCTGATTTGGATCCAAGGATCTTTGGGAAGTTCTGGCACAGGGTAGAAGACTGGGAGCCAGCACTGGAGCTGGGAACTGCATCCAGGGCTGCATCTCAAGCCAGACCCTTCTCAAGGCTGCCCTTCCCTTCACTGTCAACCTTCACTACTCAAAGCTGGGGCCAGACAAAGGCAGGAGCGTGGGGCGGGGGGGGGATTTCTGAAGTGAAAAGGAAAAGCTGATGATGTAAAATATGGAAGTATTGTCAAAAGCTGGGGTATTCCCTAATGGGGGAGGGGACTGTGGCTCCAGCTGGGCTTGGGCCAGAGGATAGGGAGGAGATGCTCTGAGCTGCTGCTCTGGGATGAGAGCTGGGACTGAGAGAAAGCCTCCACTCCCCGGAAGGGCTTGCCTGAGGGGGGAAATGAGTGGTTTGCATTGCTTTTGAACTGGAGGACCCAAACTTCAGAGTGCTGGGGGCTGCTTTGACAATTTGCCAAGAGCCCAAGGGCTGCCCCTAATCTACATAGGTGTTTGCATAAGTGCTTTTTGTGGTGATTTCTGTTGTTTGCTTTGCTTTGTTTTTAAATCAACAGTAGAGACTGTACTAGGATATATCCTTGCTCTTGGTTTGTTTTGTTTTGTTTTGTTTTGTTTTTTTAAAGTTTTAAATTCTTGGAAATGTTATTGGTATGTTAGCATGGATTTACAGGGCAGACAGCATCTGATTTTGAGAAGAAAGAAGAAAGCAGAGCACAGTACCATCGCTTCTTACCCTCTGCCATGTGGCAGCCTGCCCTGTGGTCCCATCTCAGGGAGCAAAAGCCCTTGTTCACCCCAAAGGGAGATCTGTGAGGTTCTACACATAGGAAATTGCATTTAAGCACAGTAGAGTAATGTTTAATACACATGGGCTGGAGTGAGCATTGCAAAATACAACAGAGCCTGGGCCAGTATATCCTGGTTTCACAAATTATAGGAAAGACTGTGGGACTGAAGAGAGATTCAGACATTGCAGATGTTTTAGCTGGTCTTATGCCTGTATGTTTCTCTGTGCTTCTGTCTCTCAGCACATCCATGCTCCTAGGAAATGTCCCAGCATATAAAGCAGCTATTCTGGCTGCTTTGTCTATTTGCCTGCATTTGTTTTATCTTCCAAAAGAGATTATTAGAAACTGCTTGTTGATTGAAAGTTTGGCTGCCCAGCTTTATATTCACTATGTAATACAGGGAGCAGTTCAAGAAAATTGCCTCATGAACTTTAAATACTGGGCAAAATACGATGTTATGTCTGCTGGATTAATTTGAGTGCGATAAGCACACTGTAGGACATTCCATATCACCGAGATCTACTCAGGCTGTGCTGAAGTCAAAATAAGTCTCTAGTTACTTCGAGCAACTGGGTATTTGCAAGCCCTGCCATGTAATGGCAGTGGGTAGGAAATAAGACTGAGAAAAACCATCACACTTTGTTCTCAGTTCTGTCATGGATTTTTTCTGTGACTACGAATAATCTTCCGTAATCCTTAGAAATTGCCACCTCCATGATGTGCCTGGGTATAAACCTCCTGTCTTCCCTAGGGGTCCACAGTTTCTATTAGGGATTACTTTGCAGTTTCTGCAATGGAAGGGCCCTCTCTTGCAAAGAGGAAGGTCAAAGGAAGAACTTCTCTGGGCAAGGTGGTAGGAGCTGGAGAGTTTATTGGTGGTGGGAATGAGGGGGAACATGACCTAATGAAGTTCAGTGACAAACCACATTCTTGCCTCTCAAGCAGTCCTGGAAATTCTCCCTCCTTTTAAGTCACACCCAAAGCCACTGTGGTTTTACTTGTGTGTGGCTAGTGGGGCAAGCCTTTAGTGAACAAACCATAAAAGTTCACTAACTACCCAAAGAAAAAGGAGAAATGAACAAATGAAAGAAAATTGACCAATGTGTTTAAGACAAGACCATTTCATAGTTTGAAGGAAGGCAGGAAGATGAGTAATGGCAAGTAAGTGCTTGAGGCTGGTAACACAAAGACTTTTTGTCTGTTTAAAAAGAATAATTCCAAGGTCATCCTACCTCATTGCTTTTCCCCAGTGGTATGTCCAGGTTGCAAGCCCCCCCAGCTCTAAACGTGCAGGAGCTCTGCAGATTGCCTGACCTTGCCTGAGGAGAAGAGGGACCTCCAGAATGCATGAGGTGTGGAGCGCGGTTGACGAAGGAAGCCCCTGCCCTCCCTGAGCAGCTCCACGCATGCTGCTGTGCAGTCATGCCTATGAGATGTCCACTAGCAGATGACCTTCCCGCTCACCACACTTGCTCACTGTGGGGTTGAACGTTTGTGGCTTTCTGATGTCTGTGCCTGTGAAGATGACGAAAGTTATACACTCCGATCCTGACTGAATTTTGGGCTCAAAGTTCTCCTAAGTGCCAGCCAGCTGTACGGGGTTTGTAATACTTGATCATCCCACCTAATCATCCAGGTGGGAGCAGATCACAGAATCACAGAATATCAGGGATTGGAAGGGACCTCGAAAGATCTCAAAGTCCTGATTTCATTTTGTGTTGGACAACCTCACAAAGAGTTTCCATGCAGGTTTGTGTTCAATTATCCTTTAAAGCACTTTTATTTTACGCATAACCTTTTCACCTTTCCCAAACGTGATGCCTTAATGCTGTGATGACTGTGACTCAAGGCAAGTAGAACAAAAACATTATGTTACACAAGGCCATGGCAGAGTCTCTGGAAAGGCACTGAGACCCCCTTTCTCTTTCTGCAGATGCCCCGAGAAACTCTTCAGTCTGAGAATGCTCCTTATGCGTATTCAAAACCACAAAGGCCTATGCTATTGGAATATAAATGCCTCCACTTATGCCAGCAATCCCATCACAATTCCCAGCTGAAACTCCTGCAGCTGCAGTTTCATAGAATCATAGAATGGTTAGAGTTGGAAGGGACCTAAAGATCATCCAGTTCCAAATCCCCTGCCATGGGCAGAGACATCTCCCACCAGACCAGGTTGCTCAAAGCCCCATCCAGCCTGGCCTTGAGCACTTCCAGGGATGAAGCATCCCGTTCCAGTGTCTCACCACCCTCACAGGAAATAATTTCTTTCTAATAAAAGTGCCGGGACAGCCCAAAGGCAGTCACCAGTGACTTTGGATGCCATGACGCTTATGTTCTTATAGCCTGGCACATGCAGGCAACCCGTTCTCTCCTCTACAAGCTATTGGTACAAAGCTGGTGTGCATGAGGCAATGCACTGCAAGCAGACATAGATGACAGTGTTGCTGACAAGCCTGACAGTCTGGAACCCAGATATTTTTGGATTATTCTGCCAGGAGAGATGCCAGTGAACATCTTTTTTTGTTTGTTTGCATTTTTTTTGTTTGTTTGTTTTGTTTGGTTTGGTTTGGTTTGGTTTGGTTTGTGTTTAAGAATAGATTAGATGTGGTGTTGAGGGATATGGTGTAAGCGAGAACTTGTAGAGTAGGGCTGATGGTTGGACTTGATGATCCCAGGGGTCTCTTCCAACCTAAATGATTCTATGATTCTGTGATTCTATGGTTTGGTTTGGTTTTCCAGTTACCTGCATCTTCCTACAGACCAGATTCTGGTGGGCCTGAGAGGTCTCTGGCAGTTTCTGTGATTCTGGGCTTTTTCACCCTTGCAGATTACATTCATTACATTATTCCTCTCCAAGAAGGGGCCAACTGAAAGACATGGGTGTCAGGTCTTCTCTCAGTTCTTCCACACTGCTGTGGTGCAGGTGGAGGGAGGTTGTCTGACAGTTGTAAGGGAAAGAACAGTAATTTCAGGCACGTTCTATAAAACCACTCAGGTGGCAAGCCTGCCTGTGCAAGCTAGACATAGGCAGAGGTTTACAGCTACAAACATGGGTCACCTGTCTACAAGGTGTGCAGCCCTAAGGAGATTTAAGATCCCATCTTGGTCAACTCAAAATAGGGGCTGATAAAGCAAGGAACTCATTTTACTTATCCTGTTACTTCCTCAGGGTATGATGACATCTCTCACTCCTGGAAAACCTGCCATTCCTTGTTACTTACTTCCTAAAATAACAGTTACCTCATGAGGTTACGTGCCACATTCCTTCTTTATCTTGTACAGAGCCTCATTTCCCCTTCACCTCCCTTTCTCTGAACCAGGAGCTGCTTGTCTGTCCTTCTTACAGGTAATCACCTCCTTGTCTCTATTGGTATACCTTGTTTTCCTAGACGAGCTGGGGCCTACAGACCTGTAGATAAGTCCTGCTCTTGTTTACTGCTCCCCACCTATTCCTTTCCTAGAAGTGGTCTGAACATCCTACCAGGCTTTTCTGTGCTTGCCTGACTACTAGAAGCATGGCACGGGCTTTTAGCCTTAACAATAAACTTCCTATCAAGAATTAAATCCTGCTAAGGATCATCTTCCATCTACAACCAGAGCATGCCATTTTGCATACAATAGCAGCTGGGTTTCTTGGGAAATTAGCAATGCAACACCATGATCTATGTGTAAATCAGTAACAGATTTATTAGCCACCCACCTTGCCTTAGATTGTAATGACTCTGATCTCATCATTGGAAGCCCAAAAGAATAAATCACAGATGCCTTGCAGGTTCTGGCTTCAGTTTTTCACTGCATTTGGGGTGAAACAGATTTATGAATACTTCAGCAGTACAGGTTAAAAGCAGGAATTCATAGGTAGTAACGGCTGTTGAGTAGGGCTGTAATGATCGGTATTGATTAGGAACCTGGACAGTATTTGTATTCTTTCCCATATGTTGTAGCAAAAATGTACAGAATTTCTCCATAAATATATTAAGATGTCCTTCTTATGGTATTAATAATGCATTAGGCTCTGAGAATGAACATTTACTGCAGTTTAGTAGGTAAGTAGCTGCAGATTTCAAGTTTCTCAATTTGAGAGGAGGGATGATCGATTCCTGATATAAACAACATATGGTTTATTACAGTAAAGCATACCACTGTTTTGTTGTTATTGGGAGGAGCCTTTCAACCCCTTTAAATTATATGTTAGAGGAGATGCTTTGAATTGCTGAACCTATTTAAAGATAAACTGTTTGACTTATTATTATCTGGCATCTGCACATACAATGTCAATCAAAAAGTCCACCAGTAAGAAAAGATTATTCACATCCTTGAACTGTTTTAATATACCATTTTTTCCCTCTAAGATACTGAAAATATTCTTCAGTCCTCACCATCTCAGACTTGAGTAAATACTCCTTCAGAAATAACAGTTTTCACATCAAAAGTTTAAATTGTGACCCAGTCAAAGAAGCCAGTGAAGTCAATGAAAATGATGGCCTTCATTAACAGACCAGGTGATTCCAAGTGCAGCAATAGTGTGTGGTGTGTCCTGCAAGAAGCAGGGACAGCATTGCTCAGTCCCGGTCTTAGAGTTTAGGCATTTATAGTGGCTGGTAGGCTGATAAAGAAATTAGCCTTACAAATATTTTAAAGACTTTTGACTAGGAAAGACTCTTCAGGGAAAAGTGATGTTATTCAACATCATGATTCTTTTTCTGTGCTGTTGCTGGGTAGAAAATGGATAGGTGTTATGGTGCAGGTTGCTGAACGTGTCTAAAAAGTCTAAGATGCTCAGAGAGAAAAAAGTTCACCATTACAAACTTAAGTAATTAAATGTATTTCATCCCAAATAGATATGTAAGATTTTAACAACACAAGAGACACAAAACCTAATCCCAGTAGAAGGGACTGGAAGTAGAATGAGAAGATTCTTCACTTCTAATAGTGTTTGTAGGAGCAGTCCTTAAGGTTTTATTGCTAGAGCCTATGTACGGTTGTGAAGACATCTTTTCTAGCCTGTTAAATTAGGGCAATATTTCATGCTATTATCATATTCAGTGTGGTTGTGACATTTGCATCATGGCTATACCCCATACACATTTAATACTCTTCCCTGCTGCCACAGTGTCACACCAGGGTTGTGGGAGGGTGGTGATGGCATGAGCAGTTGCATGCTAGCCATGGTATCATGGTAGTGAGAATAGTCCCACGGTATTTTGTATAACATTGACACCCTGGCTGATGTTCCCACTGGCTGGTGGAAATAAAAGCTCCAGGTTTGGACCCGAGTTCTGCAAATTCTTATCATAGATGCAGAGAAGAATAGGGCTGGAAAAACTCACCCAGTGCATCTCCCTGCCTCAAGGAAGGAGGAATTGCACCTCAGTCATTCCTGATAGCTGTTTGTCTCATCTATCCTCAGAGACATTCAATGCTGGAGACTACACAATCTTGCCAGACAATCTGTTGCTGTGCTTCACTGTCCTTGCTACTGAAAGTGTGATATTATCTGCCAGGCATTTTGCAGGGGACAGTTTCTTCCAGTCTTTAATTTAGGATGTGAGCCACAGTTGAGAAATTCACCCCGAAACATTCTTTCCCAAATATTTTGGGTGCTCTAAATGCTGTCCTGCTGCCCCTTGGTGAAGCTGAACATATGCTGTTCGTTCTGTGAACTCTCTCACGTATCATGGGAAGAGCAATGGCACACTGTTAGCAGAGCCTCTAGCCCCTTCCAAACATTGCATGAAGGAGACTTGAATAATGAGAAAAGCAAGTTTCAGGCTTGCTTTTCCCCACCACCCTTTGCTAAGCATGGCACACCAGGTTCCTCTGCACTCTCCTATGTCTGGCACCAGACACCTTTATCTTAGGATGGCAGTTTTACCTTGCCATGAGGCTGCAGTTGCTTTAGCTGGTTACTTCTTGCTCTGTATGAGGCTTTCCTGCTAAGACTGTGTCTTTCACCTCACGTGGTCCTGGAGCTCTCACGTGTGAACCATCAAGCTGCGTGACAGTAGTCTGCTGACTGTGTTTGAAGGTTTTGGATGGAGGAAGGCTGTGGTAGTGCATGGTGCCTCTAGTTCTCCCACAAGCCAGGGTTCAGGCCCACTCACAAGCCGTGCTGAGACATGTGAGGACAACTGAAGGGAATTTAGAGGGATGATAAGAGCAGATCCCATGCTCAGCATGCAAAACTTTGCAAACCATGAACAAATACTAAACTGTATTCAGAGCTGTGAATAGTTTAACCTTTAGCTGGCCTTTTTACTTTCAACAGTGAGGAACATCAGTTCTTCTTGCTGTAAGACATTGTTCCAAATTTGTAAGTCAATGACAGTTTGACTCCAGTTGTCAGAAGACAGGGAAATAGCCTTGGAAGTTTGACAAGATATAAATACCTTCCTTTTTGTTCAGAATTACTAGGATTTTATACAGGGCTGTGCAAGAAGGATTATCGCATGAATGGGTCTTAATTTTGCTGGCTGTACATGCAATTCCATCTCTTCTCTTCCTGGAATAGTACTGAAATTTTTATAAAAGTATAAGCCGTGTAGAGGTCATAATAAGCAACTGGAAGGTAAGAACTGATTAAAGTTTGTTTCAAAATGCCATGGATGCCATATGACTCCAGAAACCCTCTTCTATGTTCATTTCCAAACTGAGGGGAAGGGGTATTAAATTATGTAAATCAACCACAAGTTGCTTAACCTTTCCATGAGTGCACCGAAACTGTGGAGGATGAAATAAGCCCATTATCAGCAAGAGAGCAGCAAACCCTTTTGAGGGGCTCCAGTTGATTCTGCTTACCACCTCCAGTGCTCTTGTGGAAATTGCTGTTTGGGGACTGTTCTTCTCTCAGTGCAGCTTGTTTCATCCCAGAACTTAGAGGTGCACAAAACATCCAACGGGCTTCAAAGGCATCAATGTGGAAAGCACTGTATCCCCTGCATTCTGTCACTGCATCCACACGGCTGTGCATTGCTAATTACTGATGTCAGCCAATAAAATCAAATAAGCACACGTGCAAATGCTAATGGAAGAAAATAAAACTAAGTAATGCCTTAGCAAGCCCTGATTACCTTGATCTTGGCTTGCTGTCACACTCATTGGGGAAAAGACGTGAAGTTCCACAGTCTCTTCAGCAGGAAAGGTATGCATGAAGGGTTTCTCATAGGTAATTATTTACAAATTCCCTGCAACCATGCTGCCTCTGTTGTTTTTATTAACCTAATAAAATATATTATCTGGAGAAAAGCTTGGTGCATATAGCAGTTAAATTTATATGTGTTATTCTAGTATGACAAATATTTTGTTATAGTTTGCTAGCAATTATTCAGAATAACGCAAACAGCTTGGCATGATTGTAGCCTTGTGAATTGACATTTGAAATATTTATAAGTACAGCCATCCTGCCATATGGACTCTCTTTGGAGTTATCAGTCACTGCATCCTACTGCTTCTGCAGGCTTGGGTTCACATTCTAATGCTGTCTGATTCCGTAACTCAGGGAGCGCAGCTCCGGGCAGCACGACATGAACCCCTCCTTCAGCCATAGCTGTCGGCTTCCACAAAGGAGATGAAGGCTCCTGGTGCACGGTACTTGCTGAGGCGTTCTGCAAACACCTGCTTAATGCTTGCATGTGCTGTTTAATGTAATGCAGTTTATACAGCATAATGGATCTCTCGGAAAGTGGGGTTTAAATGCAAAACCACCCATCACTGATCTTTCACTTTGAATGGTGTTATTATACATTGAGGAAGCAGAGGGCATCTTTCCTTGACCTGCTGGTTTACAGGGTTTCTCCTCATCATGTAAAATGCATATGACGGCCTGGCTAGCAAAGGCAGGATCTGTCATGTCTTTGTTTTCCCCTAAAATGAGCCTTTCCTCTCTCACATCCAACATCTTATGAACAAATAGGTGGTATTTACCCATTCAACAGGGACTCACATCCCTGCAAAACTCCTATTGCCTTCAGAGAAATTACATTCAAGGAAATGATGATAGCAGAGCAGGGCCAGGCACTAAAGCATGTATATGCTGTATTCTTTCTTTGACTAATTAGCAGTATGTGTGAAATCTTTTATGTCAAAGAAGGTGGAAAATCCTCCTGCTGAATTCAGTAAGGTCAGGGTTCCAGTCCTGTGAATTCAATCAAGTGCAAGGATCACTGGAAACTGAGGCGAGGAGGGCAGGGGAGGAGAGGCACAGGGAGATGTAGGAAAAACAGATTAAAAAAAAAAAAGGAGAGAGACAGAGAGAAAGGAGAGAAAAGAAAAGAGGAAAAGAGGTAGGAAAAAAATATTTAAAATTATGTTTTCTATAGACATAGAGCCTCTTCCCCTTCTAATACCTTGTTATCCTAGTAAAGAGTGATATTTGGTGACTGGTGTGTTTTGTGTGTGCATAGGAGAGAAACCCCAGAGGATTCCCAGACTCAGTGTATCTACAAAATGGGGGAAGTAAGGTAGGACAGGGAAAATAATTTTTGTTAGCTCTGGGGAGTTGCTTCAGGCAAACTGGGTGAACAGCTCAGAGACTGAACCTCCCAAAAGCATATTTTCTCTTCTGAGCGCAAAGGACTGTACCAAACAACTGACAGCTCCATCTTCCTCTTGTCTGCACAGTGCTCACAACAGCCCAGAGGAGTTAATGTAAGCAATATGGGTCGGTGTTAGATAGACAACATCCTAAATGAAGCAGTGAAAATGGATGGCAAGGTGGAGTTTACGTGACAGGGAGTCTGAGAAACTCCACCAGACTGGGAACTAGTTTTTTTCTACACCATGTAGTCCTGGAGTGCATCAGAACCAGTTTGAACACTGAGTGTGAGGTGAAAAGCTCTTGTGAGACCCCACCTAGAGTACTGTGTCCAGCTTTGGAGTGCGCAACACAGGAAAGACATGGACCTGTTGGAACAGGTCTATTGGAGGGCCACGAAGGTGATCAGAGGGATGGAGCGCTTCTGCTATGAAGACAGGCTGAGGGAGCTGGGCTTCTTCTGTCTGGAGAAGAGAGGGCTCCGAGGACACCTTATAGAGACCTTCCAGTACCTGCAGGGGAATGCAAGAGAGCTGGAGAGGGACTCTTTTTCAGGAGTGTAGAGATAAGATGAGAGGTATTAGTTTTGAATTGAAAGATGGGAGATTTAGATTAGATACTAGGAAGAAATTTTTTACTGTGAGAGTGGTGAAACACTGGCACAGGTTGCTCGGAGAAGCTGTGGATGCCTCATTCCTGGAGGGGTTCAAGGCTAGGCTGGATGGGGCTTTGAGGAACCTGGTCTAGTGGGAAGTGTCCCTGCCCATGTAAGGGGGAGTTGAAACTCAATGATTTTTAAGGTTTATTCCAATTCTAAATATTCTATGATTCTAAGATAAGAGAAGGAAAAAAGCTTTGGTTCCTGCTAGGTCTGTTCCATCTGGGTGCTCCATGGCTGTAAATATTTTGATTAGACTTTGATTAGAAATCATTTTGAGGAGCATTAACTTTGTCATCAAATTAAGAAACCTGAAAATGCAGAGGTTGCACCTTCCTGATGCACTCCAGAATCACATGGCCTTTACCGAATTGTGCTAGATGCTTTTATAATTTCTCCATCTCTAACTAAATACAAGCCACACTTAGGGCAGTGTAAGAAAGCAAAGAGGATCTTCTTTTCAGGGAAACTATCCAGCCTCACTGGCCAAGCTACAAGTCAGAAAAGCCCCAAGCATGTCTCCTGAAGCAGAGAAAAAAAATGGGAAACATGGGCTTTGTTCAGAATAAAAAGCAGATGAGGCTCAAAGGCACTATGGCACAAAAGGATTAGGACACAACATAGTCTTTCATTTGTCATGGACAGCTCAGCTGGGATCTAAAAAACCCTATAGATGCCTCCTACTCTTCATTTTAGAGGAAATCCCAGTGCCTCCTTCTGATTCATACATAAAAGACTGTTGACAGAGAGACATATTTGGAGACGAGTGGGTTTTTGTCTCAGAAAATTAACTCTTTTGTGCAGGCTGACTGTCACAAGAGAAACACATGCATCTTCTGTCTTGACAAAAGGATCTGCTGCTCAGATAGGATTCTGGAGGGTTAGGGGTAGATGGGAGGACATGGACAGGGGAGCTGGCAAAAGAGTGTTGGATCTGGCTAACCTTTATCCATGAGTGGCTCTGGGATGTGCCTGTCAGGCAGAGAGGTATGTTTGAGCTGAAAACCCCGTTTTTTTAAAAGTCCCACTTGCAGCACACATGGGTGCCTGCTGGACAGACCTCAGGCTGATGAGCTGTGCTCCAGGGCTCTGCAAATGCTGGAGGAGCTCTTCGCTTGCTTGGGCCTTCAAACTGCTCATCTTATCCAGAGCTTGGACAAGAAGGACTTCTGCCAGTCATTGCACTGGCCAGCCTGTTCTGGTCTGGTCTGGTCTGTTTGTGCAACAGGCTGCACAAAGCCTTTTAGAAAAGGAGTGGCCTAGGATGTAATGTTTATAGTGATGACTTCATCAATAATCTCAAAAAAAGATCTTCAGTTGCCATAAAATAGCATTTGCCCTGATGACACCAAAGCAATTACTTCCATCTTCACTTGCTGTGGATTGAACCCTTAATCAGTTATATTTTCGTATCATGCCACATGAATAGGAGTTTACAAGGCCTCTGTTTGTTAGTTGCTCCTCAGATCTTTTAGACAGAAATTACTTGATCTTCACCTTGCTTCTCTGCTGCAAGGCAGGAGCAATCCCAAAGAAGCAAGTGGAACTCCAGTGGTGAAAAAGTGGTGGAAGCCAAAGCAGAATTGGGAATCGAGAAGTTTCATTGATCATTGCTCACAATGATCTTTCAGCTACCCTTATCAAATATTAACAAGAATGATTTATTTATATAGCACTGACTGTGAGCTAGGTGCAAGAGGATAGGCATAAGTTCCAGAGAGCTCACAAACTAAATAATAAATACATATCAATCTAGAATAATAAATAATGAATCTTAAATTCCAAAGTCGCTTCAATTTATTTGCACAGAGGTGTTTGGCCTCACTTTTTCTGATCAGCAGGAGCACTTGGTTAAAAAGACCAGATTAGAAATTAATCTCTTTGATGTTTACAAAGGCAATAGGGCTTTCACACCTTTCCAAGCGCAATTCAGCTGCAGGTAAAGAACTCTGCAGCTTGTGGAAGTGCTAATTAAAGCCAATAATAACATGATTCACCTTCAACCCTGCTCTGAAGTGCCCAGTGTTGTTTTGCCAGCAGGAGTTGTTGCATCTCCAGGGCACTACATATGAGGAGCTCTCTTGTTTCAGGGATCTGCAACGTAGCAACCATTTGGGTTAGAAGGGGAGGGAGCCAAGTTATTTAAATCAATCCTTGTCATAGGATCCCACTGTTTATTGATATCCTGAAGGTGAAAGGTTAATGCTTTACTCAGGAAAGCACTCATCCTCCAAAATACTATTATTGTTTATCTTGCTGAAATCTATTTTTATATTTCCCCAGACATTTTTATTTAATTTCTGCTCCAGGTAGTCTTCACTGTGTTTTCATAGTATCACTGTACAGACTTAATACTTTTCCAATCTGATATTGCAGGTTGTGATGGAAAATGCCAAGTGTCTGGTATTCTTTTAAATAGAAAGATTAGCAGAAAGAAAAATTCTTAACTTCAGGCTACTTATTTTAGTGGAACATGAGTTATCAGGGACTCTAATCAAGTACTGAATTTGAAAGTAACAGATCAACTAGAGTAAACACTTGCCCCCAGGAATAATATGTCTTGTCACTTGAGCGTCTTGGAACGTGTTCTCATTTATCCAGCCATTTCCTTGCCACAGCAATTATAAAATGGCTGTTTTGAAATGAGGTCTGTTTCCATTGATTTTATTCTCAGCCTGGCTTTTTTGTGCTTTTTTTTTTTTTTTAAGTCTTTGTATCTTCTGAGCAAGGAAGGGAAAGGCACATAAACCTGCCACATATACAGGTAGCATTTCGTGTGGACAGTTTTGCCTGTGGACTTCAATGTTGAAGGAGCTTCAGGTGGAATATTGAATAACTAGACTGTAAAAACCTACTAACATACATAATAATGACAGAAAGTAGAGGTGTTGCTTCAGAAGATGTCTGCTGGCTGTGATGCAGATGCAGCAATAATTGTCTCATTTTTTCAAGCATTTAGGATTTTCCTCTCCTCGTGGATGTTCCTCATGGAAACAGTTAATAAATTCTTGGTCCGATGTAGGTTGGCAAATGCTCTTTATATACATGAACCAGGAGTTACAAGAATATAATAAGCGGAAATATGAATCAAGTTCTTCTCACAAAAGGCATCTGGGAGAACTCAAAGGAAATACTTCATTTGTTAGAACTGATCTAAATCATATGTTGTTAAGACTACAGAAAACACCAAGGTCCAGCCATAGCTAGTGAGAAGTTATAGAGAGGTTTTTGTTGTATGACAGCACTGTCAAAGCATTGAAAGAAAAGAAAGAAGAAAAAAAAAAATCTTGATGTTCTTGTATTTTTTAATGCCTAATCAATTATCATGTATTATAGTGGAGTCTGCAAATGTTATTCAAACCAACTAAGAAAGCTCTTCCTAATTATAATTCTTCATTTAATAAATTTCTCTGCATCTTGTACGGTGTTTCTTCCAGTCTCTTTAGACTGGACCCAGGACCTACCACTTCTCCTGCTATCTGTTGGTGTTTTAATCATGTCAGGGCAGCTGAGAGTGGCTTTACCCCAGACAAGTACATTTCCTCACACAAGCCCAGAGACCTTCCAGACCTCTTGGGAAAGCCTGAAAAATCCTCAATGGATTCTACCTGGATGAAAATGACTGGACAAAGCCTTCTCAGAGGTGACTATGCTGGCTCTTTCCCTGTGGAAATCACAAGCTCAGAGGTACTTGGAGAATTTTCATGACTGGAGGAAGCAGTCTGCTGCAGTGTCTGGCTCAGAATTAGAAGCTGCTATTTAGACCATCCCCTTAATAAATAAAGCTTTTGGATTTTTATCAGATATTCAGAATTGGACAAATTCATGTCAACTTAAATAAACAAAGCAGATAATTTGTGGTTGCTTATTAGCTCCCAGACTTATTCTCCAAAACATGAGGTACAGTCAGAAATTCACAGCTCAGGCCTCTTTTCATTTAGTGCCCTTATCTTCCTTGGTCTGCTCACTCGTACTGCCATCCTTGGTGCACAAGGAGGCAAGTACTCACCTTCCTGCACGTAGTAAATCCTTACAAAGCAGCCTGCAATATATCAGTCTTCTAATAGTCAGAGCAGGCAAAGTGTTCTTCAGTTTGGGTGCAAAATTGTGGAAAGGAATGAAAATAAATCACATTTTATTTGCCAAGGGGCAAAATTTTGCCTGCAAGTCACTGGCCCTGAACTGATGATTTATGGAGGGCAGGCATGAAGTGATACAGTCCTTGAACCAAATCCTGTTGGCCCCTAGAGTCTCAAAGGTGAAGGCCAGTAAATGGCCCTCTTCTAAGTTCTTCATTTGATGACTTTGCTGACAGGCGTAAGCATCCCATGGAAGCCATGCAGGCAACGGTTCCCTGGACAACTGCTGGCAAGCGCAGTCTTTTATGAGTTGTTCATCAAATCCGTTTCCACTGCTGAGAGACAGCCACTACGTCTCCTTTCCCACAATGTAAGCAATCAAACTCTGTCATTCCTATTTCCATCTTCCCGGTGGTTCACAGCCACTTCCCATTGAGGGCAATTCTGCTCTCTGGTCTGTGAAGCAGATCTCCCCTGCTGTAAACACATGCCTCGGGCATGCCTCCCATCCAAGGCAGATCTGGGGAAAAAACAGCTGTCAAAATGAGGGGTGCTTTCCCTACTGGCAAGCTGCACTTTCCCCTGCAGCTCCTTCTCTCTCCCAGGGATTGTCCCACATATTTCTCAGGTCAGCCAAGGCTCTTCCACCTTTTCCTCCTGCTCATTCTCACATCTGGATGTGTGCACACATGGCCCTGGGTGCCTTCCCAGGGAGGTGAGTTTCAGTGAGTCGAGTTTTAACATATGCTGCTGGATGCTCAAAGCACTGCTAGCTATCTTCCTGACAGAAAGCACCCTGCCAAAACCCAAATCCATACAGATCCTGTAGAGGACAGTAGAATTTTTACCTTTTTTGAGGCTTTGTTCTAGAGGGCTTGTTCCTTTGGAAGAATTATTCAGTGACATCTTATAGGCAGGAAGGAGCTGCCTGCATCACTGATCATTATTAGACATCAGCTTTGCTGTCTGTCCTGAGATGGTAATCTGTAACTATACAACAGGAGAGTCACCTGAACTACCCCAAACAAGAAATCCCACTGTCTACCAAAGTTTTTGCTGAGGGTTGGTCCCAGGGGACAGGCTGTACGTGGGTCAGCAGCTATTTGCAGCAGCACTTTGCGAATGAGGAACGAGGGTAGTTGTGCATTTGGGGTAGCATGGCTGGGATGTGATCAGTGTCCTGCATCCAAGATCAATTCCTTTATCAAACCCCTTCTCTATAACAAATTCTAGTCACTTTACAGCACCCCCATCCACCCTGCTGATCTTTCCCACCTTCCCCTAAACCTCCCAGTTGCATCACAATCTACCCCTCAGCATTTCTTTTACAAGAAAGTAGAACATTTTCATGTCCAAATGTTGGATTATTTCAAGAAAGCAAAAGTACATACACGTTTTCTCATTAGAGAAAGAAAAAGGTAACAATCAACTTCTAAATGCCGTGCACAGTTGCTATTCTAATTCAAGCCCAGCATGTAATACCAGTGACTGTGGTAAGCTATAACATTATAAATGACACCCCATTGGTGATGGAGACAAATCAGATTATGTGTGAGTAGGTTATTGATTGTGCTTAGATTTCTCAATCTCTTAAATCAATGAAAGAAGAGCAGATAACAGGGAGAATGTGTGCTTGGAGAGCAAAGCTTCTTTTAATGCTGAGTTTTTAATGAGAATTTTTTAATACTTAGTAATATCTTAACTAGAAAAACACTCAGCCAACTTGAAATATAGGTTGCTATTTATTACCAAGATGCCTCAATCTAGATTCCTCTGCCGGTGTTTACACTAGACATCAATCCTGATTTACCTCTCGTTGAGTTAATGAAAACATGTTATGCAGTTTTATTAAAGAAAATAAAGTCTTCAATTGACTGCCTTTGAAACAGTACAACAAATTCTGAGGAGATTAGCATAAGGACTAAACATACAGATTTTGTTGCAGGAGTTGTTTTCATGAATACAGTCTTAATTGATTGTAGCAAAACAAATACGCACTTTGGTAATGCACGCTGAGTCTCCAATTCAGCATTATTTTAATTAAGTCTTTTGAATGATGAATTTCAATACAGCAGATGTTCTTGAGTATTCAGGTATATAAATATAACCGGCGTCAGTATCTGATAAGCCAACAACTTGAGAGTTTAAGCACATATGAAACTGAGCCAATTGTTGAGAGTTTAAAATGGAAGGAATTTGCTAAACTGCTGCTTGCACCTGTTTTGAATTATGATGTTGTTCTCTCTATGCTAACCTCAGGGGAAAGAAAGAAAGAAAAAGTCTTGTGTGCAATGCCAGAACATGGGGAAGGAGACATGTTCGCTCCCCATTTGTAGTTTCTCATTAACCAATTGCAGCAGCTGAACCTTGGGAAGAGGGAATTTCAGTACATTTTACACACCAGGTATTTTATTCAACTGATCTCTCTGCACAGCCACAAGCACTTCATTACAGAATTGAAGGTGTATAAAAAAGCATCAAACCCTGTGATCTAATAATTTAAAGTTGAACTTAGGTCTCCTTGTGAATAAAGGAGTCCACTAGACAGTCGTCTGCATTTCAAATAACATCTGATTTGACAGGAAGTGCCTAATGAATTTAAAAATGTTTTATGTCAGTTTGAATTTTAAATGGGATCATAAACATTATTGGTCTTCGAAGTATTTAGGCGTGTTCTCGTTAAATTTTCATATGGGCTTATGATCAGTGGGTACACCCCAATGCATGGAGTTCTTGTGCCTCAGCACCAGGTCATTCAGAGTGATCATCCTTTTGCTGCAGGAAATGTATTGATAAATTAACTTGGCTTTCTTCAGTAACCTGACATTTTTCTTTTCTTGTTCTCTACCTTTAAAGACATATGACCAGAAAAGCCCTCTCTGTTTTGAGCATGTCCAGACTTCCATGGAAAAGCAGCAAAGCCTCTCAGCTGTATGTGAGAGACTGAGGAAAGACAAGGGTGAAGAGGAACTCGAAAGGCACCCGGGTCTCCTGCTGAATAACATTTGCTTTCAGAGAGCACTTCTCTATCTGGAGAAGTTTTAGGCACCGAGACTCAGAAGCAGAGGTGATTTCAAGTCACCAGTCGATGCAGCCACTTGTGGGACAAAAATGACATCTCATTTATCAGAGTTGAACAACATGGTGAAAGTATGTGAGAAGGAAAATTGAGAAGGATGCTGGATCTGAGTAATTTTAGGAAGACAGGATGTTGTTATCAGAGCTGAGTTATATGCATTTGTTCACGGGTGCTTGATCTGACATCTAAAATGAGACATCAAGAACAGCCAACCTGAGGGCACAGATCATGAGGAAGAAAGTCACCTCAGCTGTCACCAGCGCTGCCAATGCTCAGCACCTGGCATTGCCCAACCAAATTTCTGTGAGCCCAGCATTGCCTGTGAGATGTCACACAGACCCCATGTGAACTCCGGATACTGACCCTATTATTCTTTCTGCTTCAGTTTCAGAACCCTAAATTTATTCTGAGGGAAACCTGAATAGATTCATAGTCAGCTCCCTTCAGTACCCTCAGATTAATACACATCTTCAATATTTCACCAGAAACAACTCAGCTTCCTGTTTTATATTATGTCCTTCAGGATGGATTTTGAGGCCAGTTCTAAGCGTGTCTGAAAATCTCCCTTTCCGTTATTTGCTTTTACACTTTTCTCCCTCCTTTTGTCCCTTTCATTCTCATCCCTGAGCTTTGCTGGCTCTGGAAGCCAAAGACAGCCATCCATCACAGGTTATTTGACATGAAGGTGATTCACAGCCTCTCAGCTCCTGGCGTGTGGACAAGTGTGTTGGAGTATGACCTAACATTTAAATAATGATTCACTCTTGAATATTATGAGAAATCGGCTGACAATTTCAAGGTAATGCCCTTTCGGAGATATACAGTATTAATTCTTTACTACCGTGTAACTGTGTGTTCACTTGGAAGATCTTAAATAAAGTTTACACTTTGCAATTAATTTAGTGAAATTCTGAGTTAAATTACTTGCTATAAAAATATTAAACATATTACAACTGTCTGGCCATGGTCTTCTAAATGGAAGGGAGCTTTAATTATTTTAGAAGAGAAATATAAACAGTGTCAAGATTTAACCACTGCTCAATTTAATATAACTTCTGCCTAATTTTACAAATCATTATTTATACAGTTAACATACATAAAAAATTAATAAATGACCTCCATAATATCACTTTTGGTATAGTTAGCAGTATAGGCAATTATTACAGTAATGTTGAAAAAATCCACCGGGGAAATCTGTACTTCCTTTGCAAACTCAAGAATCGTGGAAAGGGGAAGAGAAAGGAAGGAAAAAACCATACAAAAAGGAGGTTCACTGGACAAATCTTAGCCATGAAGTCAGTGTGGCATCTCTCCTACAAAAAGAGGGTAGAGAATTTGAAATCAAGGCTTTGAGACAGTGAGGCACTTGCAAGCAGAGTGAGCATGAGGTGAAGCTTTCTGCCACCTTTGTGCCTTCACCAAGAGCAGCTCCAGGGTGAAATGACAGCAGGGACGTGCTCCTGGCCAGCTTGCTGCACTTCCAGTGGTGGAGCCTCCTGGGGCACTAAGAGCTCTGGCCAAAACCCAGACCAAACACTGGTGCTACTAAGTGTCTTACACAGAGGGGAGCACCAGAGACCATCAAATACTCTTTCTGTCTGAGAAGCTTCCATTCAGAAGCCATCTGGCATCCCCAGAGAAGTGCAGGCAGGGCACAGGAAGGACTGGGCTGCAGATACAGAAACTTTTGCTCTCTATCACCATATTCCAGCGGTTTCAATCTGTGGTCCGTGGGTTACTTCTAAGGGTCCAAGGAAGAAAATGAAGAAAAACAATATCACTGGTAGCAGATTTACACATGTTCTGAATCCCTTCAGTTCCTATTCCGTTTCCTGGTAGTGCAGGGATCCATAGGTTGAGCATCCAAAGTTGTACACCACAATGCATCCAAAGTGCAGCCTGCCTGTTTTCAGTGCTGTATGGGACAGGAACACTTTAACAGTGGCTTTAACAGCCCACTGATAGGGCCAGATACCTCAAAACAGTATGGAGGAAATCTCAGTCCTCTGGAAGTTAGTGGGAATTTCAGCAAGGATGTGTCCCTCAAGCTTTGCTCTGAAAATGCACACTAGATTTTCAAACAGAGTGACTTTTCAAGTATTTATATCACTTAAAACCTTGGCTTCTACTGCCAAAATACTGTCTTCCCTTCCTTCCTTCTTCCTGACTTTTTATATTTGTACACCCTGCTGATTTACATCTGGAAGTGTTAGCTGTGATATTTGGAGGCACCCACTGTATGGTAATTACTTAATTCCTTTCCAGGAAAAAAGGAAGGAGGCAGGCAGGACTGCACGCAGATAACATTTTGCATGTTTCATTACAGCAACATGCCCAAGCGATCTGATCCCATCCTTATTCCCAACAAGAAATAGAGAAAGAGAAGGGGAGAAACTTGTTCTACTTTCTTCTGTAGCATGATGTAAAATACAAACGATCAGAAGTGGGTACTGAGCTACCACAGGAGCTGCTTCAATACCACAGTGCTTCAAAGATGCCTGTTTGTCAGAGCCCTAGGTGGTACTTCTCTGCGTTTGCAGGATGAACCTCAGCCAATAAAACAACTGTGAAGCACTCTTTTTCTCCTTTATTAAAAGGCTTCTGGCAGATAATGGAAAATTATCTCTTCAGACACTGCAGTGGGGTTTTACTGCACTAGACAATATAATAAAAGATATTCACTCTTCTGTAAAATCATTGAGGGTATTTCTTAAATAGTCTTTCAGAAGGTCAGCAGGGTGAGTCCCCAAACATCCCTCAACAATGCTATATGCAGATTCACTTCCAAGTCATTTTAAGAAAAGGAAAGACTCTCTACTCCCATTAATATATAAAAGATTCAAACTATTTCCTGGGGAAAAAAAAAGTCAACGCTGTTCTTTGGCCTCTAACCTGCATCTTTCTGCTATGTAGAATTTTTTGTTGGCTGAGCAAGCTGAACAGACTTGCTGAGCTGTTCCAGGACCCAGAGCACCAGCAAGGCATGAGGACTAGGGAAAGAAAGAGGATGGGGGCAAGCGGTGAGGTAGCCAGCTGTGGGGAATCTCATCTAGAATCAGTAGATGCTTTACCATTGGTTTCTATGGAGGCTCAGAGTGTCAGGGAGAGATGTGGAGAGGGTTTGGAGTCCAAGAATCTCCCAGATCCATGTGGAGAAAAACAAATCATGAAAGTCCCCGGTTCCTCTATTTTTTCTCTCTTTCCTGACATCAACTTCCAAGATCCACTCAGCTGTATTCCTCTTCACTGTTTCTTCATTACTGAAGGCAGCTGAGAAAATCAAGCAGCTCTTGCAACTGTGGATTTTTGAGATTGA
Organism: Jacana jacana; assembly: GCA_013400555.1. Classification (NCBI taxonomy): domain Eukaryota; kingdom Metazoa; phylum Chordata; class Aves; order Charadriiformes; family Jacanidae; genus Jacana; species Jacana jacana. Next base: position 179,475 of record VZTM01002791.1, on the reverse strand, counting down.
TCAGGGCTTTGCTTTAGTTTATCAGGACCTCTGACACATGCTGGGATGTGCCAATTAAGATGCAGTCATTATTCTTAATGGTACCTGGCAATGAATACCAGGATATGCTGCATATACACAGGATGAAGAGCTTTTTCTTCTACAAAACTACTGTGCACATCCTGGGTTATCAACTGAAGAAATTTATGCACCAAAAAGCCTGTCCTCAACCTGGAAAACCACAGCTCTCTGTGGTTGCTTTCTCTATGCAAGCTTATATTTCAGCTGAAAGAGATGCACTATGATTTAGTGAACTGCCTGTTCTCTGGCAAGACCAATATCTCTTTATATTTCAAGTTCAGGAGGGCATTTAATCATTGCAGTTTGTTGGTGCTTTGTATCATACTATGCAACAAGCCAGCTTAGCATGAAACACTCTTCCCTTGCACCTCCTGTCTCTCATACTTCCCAGCACTAATTAGTGAAGTCTGACACCAAAGCCGCATGTTTAGGAGACTTGGAACCCAGCTCAGCTCCATATTTTGCAATGAATCTCTCACATCTCAAGTAGCTCAAAGCAGAACCCCAGATCTTAACACTGAAGCTTTGGCATGTTTTAAATCCAGGCCTTGACCAGCATTCCAAGACTGTGAGTCAAATGAATCATGTATGAAGCACAGTTTGAGAAACTAAGTGGGTGTTGTTAAGGTTATTAGGACTCCTTCAAATCGCTTGAGAATCAGAGGCCTTCTGTGTTTGTCATATTACATTAATCCTGCCCAAAAAGTACCAGCTGGACTTACTCACTCTGGACTATTGCTGTAAGGCTATTTTGTAGCTGAGCATCTTATTCTTTCGTTAGCTCCAGTAGTGAGGGCTTTGTGCCATTCCACATAAAGGAGATTAATATCACTACCAAATATCAACCCAGCCTCAGAAACAGTATTCCGAGAGCTTCCTAGATCACTGCTATAGAAAGATGGTATCCTACCTTTCGGACATACGAAATATCACAGTGACAAATCGACCTTCTCTGGTACGGTCTTGGCATTTGTCTTAGTTGTCTTTTATAAATAGAGAGATGTTGAGAGAAATGAAGTCTCTGTGTGTATAGAGGATGGGCTACAGTCCCATCTGCTTTAAATTTTTGTTGTTTATCCCTTGGCTGCTTCTAAGAGCAAGAGATTGAGTTAGTTGACCCAAGTAGTTACCCAGTTCACAGAATCGCAGAATCACAGAACGATATGGGGTTGGAAGGGACCTCTGGAGATCATCTAGTCCAACTCTCCCCTGCCAGAGCAGGTTGCACAGGAACGTGTCTGGGTTTGGAATGTCTACAGAGACAGAGACTCCACCACCTCTCTGGACAGCGTCTTCCAGGGCTCTGCCACCCTCAAAGTGAAGAAGTTCTTCTTCATGTTTAGATGGAACTCCTTATGTTCAAGTTTGTGCCCCTTTCCTCCTGTCCTGTCACTGGGCACCACTGAAAAAAGACTGGCCCCTTCCTCCTGACACCCACCCTTTAAGCATTTATATGTATCAATCAGATCCTCCCTCAGTCTTCTTTTCTTCAGACTAAAGAGACCCAAGTCCCTCAGCCTTTCCTCATAAGAGAGATTAGGAAGTTCTCCCTAACCCATGTGTCATGAAGGAGCCATTTCCTTCAGGAGTGCTCTTCCCAAGGACACAGCTATTTTCTGCCTAAACTTTGCTCTTTTTTGTTTGTTTGTTTTGTATTGTTTTGTGTTGTTACCATGATATCTCCATGTTTGTAAAAGCAGATTTTCTGTTCAATCAAGGTGCTTGTACTTGTTCCCTCTGCAGCTGACTTGAAGCCTTCGGCTTGCGTAGGCTGCTGATCAATGACGACATATCTTGGTATTTCTAAGAAGGCAAAATTGGCTGATGTATAAAAGCCCACAAGAGAGTGCACAGAATAGGTCATTGCATGTATATGTGCCTACTGGCATGTGAATTCAGCTTTGTCTACACATGCAAGTGCGAGGATTTGTAGACAGAAGGAATGCAGGAGCCTTTGGGGTACAACTGTCCTGTTTTCATCTTCTGTTGCTACCAGTCTGGCCAAGACTTGAATTTAGGAATGAGCAATGAAGGTTACAAGCAGCAAAGCATCCCCTCTCCTATATTAAAATTACTTCTGCCTTATCTTGTCAAAGTTGTGTAATTTGTATCATCATGTCACCAGCCAAACCACAAACAGACCTTCCAAGCTATGAGCTCAGCCCACAAATCACACTCATTAAGGCTTCAAACTTTTGTGGAGTACAAATAAGGAACTTTCTAACTTCACTTATGCCTTTATATGAAACCTCTACAATTCAATCATTGTTCCAAAAGCTATCTCAGGCAGATTTACAGAGGTTGGCACCTCTGCTATCATACATGAATCACCAAGGATAGCATCTTTATTAAGTTTATACATCTTGGCTCTAAAATAGCAGTACTATGTGTAAAATCAAGGTCTTGGAGGGCAATGGAAGTGTTTACGCTGAGTTCTGCATGATCCAAGAGGACAAGGGTGATCATAACACCAATAATGTGCTTCAGCGATGGCACAATAAAAAGGAGTGTTAATCTTCAGAAGCACATGTGGCTTGTTCCTTCCCCAGTCAAACATTACAAATTCAATGTTTTATTAAATAGTTTTCTGCAGGGGACAATGCTATGCTGCTAATTAGGAATGAAATATTAGTGCAAAACAAGCAAGCTTAGTACAAGTTAAAGTTTGCAAATTCTCATTTGCCTAGTAGGAAAGGTTAGTTAGGCAATGATAAGTCTAAAGACTGATTAGGTGTGTAACCATGGTGTTATTATGTTAATGGATTTGTTTGTTGTCGTCTTATCAACAAAAGATTAAGCAAATCCCTACATGAAAGCTGGAGGTGAAACTGTCTACAGGAGAGGGGTTTGGGCAGCAAATCTATGCACTATCATCACTTCTTTGTGGAGCAATTACTGGCGTACTGGACACTTTTCTCTCAACACTCGCAGGTGGCAAAACCACAGATGCTGCTGAGCAGTTTTGCTTACAGTTAGTGTTGCTCCTTGGACTGACTTGGTCTAAGAAGGCAGTTTATTTCATTACAGCTTAATTCACCCATTAAGCTGCTGATCAGGGCAGCAGGGAACACTTTTTCACACGAAAAAGTGTCATTGGCTAAAGAGATAGCCTGGAGCTATGAAAGCTTTTTTCTTAATATTTCCACATCCAAAATCTCTTATAAGTGTGGCCCACTTGTGCTGGACTTGATTAAACTTTATGGCTGGGCACATTTTGAACACACGCTGCCTGGGAGCCAGGCATTTCTCTGATGTGCCATTCTGCTGCCAGCAGCCCTGTTTTCCAGGTTGCTGTGCTCAAACCTGAACCTCCTAAAACCTGGGCATGTAAATCATAGAATCATAGACTGTTTAGAGTTGGAAGGGACCTTGAAGACAATCAAGTTCCAACCCCCCTGCCATGGGCAGGGACACCTCCCACCAGACCAGGTTGCTCAAAGTCCCATCTACACTGGCCTTAAACACTTCTAGGGATGGACCATCCACAGCTTCTCTGGGCAACCTGTTCCAGTGCCTCACCACCCTCACAGGAAAGAATTTCTTTCTGGTATTTAATCTAAATCTCCCCTCTTCTAATTTAAAGCTGTTACCCCTTATTCTGTCACTGCACTTCCTGACAGAGTCCCTCTCCAGCTCTCTTTGTAGGCTCTCTTCAGATATTGATAGGCTGTTCTAAGGTCTCCCAGGAGCCTTCCCTTCTCCAAGCTGAATAATGCCAACTCTCTCAGTCAGTCTTCATAGGAGAGGTGCTCCATCCCTCTGATCATCTTTATGGCCCTCCACTAAACCCATTCGAACAGGTCCATGTCCTTCCTATGTTGAGGACTCCAGAGCTGGACACAGTACTCCAGGTGGGTCTCACAAGAGCAGAGCAGAGGGGTAGAATCACCTCTCATGACCTGCTGGTCACTCTTCTTTTGATGCAGCCCAGGATGGGGTTGGTTTTCTCAGCTGCCAAAGCTCACTGGCGGCTCATGTTGAGCTTCTCATCCACAGGCACTCCCAAATCTTTCTCCTCAGGGCTGTTCTCTAGCCATTCTCTGTCCAACCTGTATTTGTGCTTGGGATTGCCGTGACCGAGGTGCAGGACCCTGAACTTGGCTTGGTTGAACTTCATGCAATTTGCCCTATCCCACCTCTCAAGACTGTCCAGGTCCCTCTGGATGGCATCCCTTCCCTCCAGTGTGTCGACCATGGTGGGTGGGTAGAGAGAGTCTTTGCAATGAATTGCCTCTGCCATAGCAGCATGTGGCTGATAACTCAATCAGGTTTGTGTAAAACGGTGCACCAGGCCAGGAGAAGGGGGAAGAAAATATGGTTTACATTCTGATGCAAATGACATGCTCCGCCTCAGCCTGTGATGTGATGTGATGCACGGATCTTGCAAAGATTGATGTCTTGTGCCTGTTCTACCCTGATATGATCCACTGGGATTCCTCAGGCGTCTGGGTTTTTTTTTCCTTCGGGGTCTTGATTTTTGTTTGGGGTTTTTTATGTGTGTCCTCTTTTCTTTTTTAAAGATGTATGCCCTGCAGAACACTTCCCACAGACTTCTGGTTAAACACAGCTGGGCAGAGTGTGGGATATTTCAGTCCACAATGACATAAAAGGGTATGACAACCGTGGGTTTGCAGCGGGGGTTGTTCAGTTACCACTCTGATTGCCCAAAGGAACTGAAGAAAAGTTTGGGCTCTCTGGTTGTATAAATTCACACTTGGCTTTCTTGAAATCAATACAATGCCAAATTTTGCAAGATTTGAATCTGATCCTCTATTCTTACAGACTAGATATCAAAACAGCCTCCCACATGACAGTGTCTAGAGGTGGTTATGGATTTTTGACAGAAGGTATCATGTCACTGAAATGGAGTTTTCCTATAATAATGCTTTGCCATTTCATTCTAGGAAAATAATGAAAAAAAACCCCACACTTGGGTGGATTTTCCCTTTTCCTTTTAGACATATTTTATAACATTTCAATTTCAAAGTGTTTTATATTTTACTTTGCAAAAAAAAAAAGTCTTATTTTATAGATATATTTTTGTCTTTAAAAGAGGAGATATCAAGATTACAGCTGGCCCCTTACAGAATTCTAGCTCAATGCATACTGAAGACCTTCTCTATGTATCATGATATGAAAGAGTAACAGACCTATACAGAGAAAACAAACACTGAAATAATCATGAAGCTAATTATGTTACCTCAGTGGGATGTAAATGTGCTTAATTTTAAGTGCACTATCTTGGGGCCTTGCTGAATAGGCAAACTGAGTAACTTGATGATATCTGCAAGCTCTAAATAAAGTAACAACAACAGCAACAAACTGAAAGAGGGAGTAAAAACATCACTGAGATTCACCAAAACGTGTGTGTTATCACTGAAGCAGTGGTCCCAGCCACAGTATGTTTCATTTTTTTCATTTCAATGACAGTAAAAGCTTGAGTGACTCACAGTTTAATGCACACTAGTATTTAGCACAGAATTATCCTTCCTGACCTTACTTTTCAGTCTGTTTCTAGTTCACTTCCATGTCCTTATTATGAGGTTCTTTTTAGTTCAAGCTGGAACACAATTTGGGCTTGGTTGGGGTAGGTTTTTGCTGGTTCAATTTAAACTCTTGTGTCAGTTCTGTCCCCATGTAGCAACACCAGATCTTCAGAAACTGAGTGTTGAATTCTGGCTGCCAAACTTGTGGAAGGTGGACAGGGAGGTTATACGGTTGGGTCTGTCACCAGGGCAAGCCATTCCCAGACCTCTGGGGAAACTGTGAAGAACAGTGCCAAGTGCAATGTGGCTTTTATTCATCATAATTGTATTTATAGAGGCACCAGGCCACCTGCCCAAGTGCTCAGGTTGCTGCTCAGATGATTAAAATACAGTAGCCAGGTCATAAAATATGCATTAGTAGAAGCAGACAAAGTGTTAACGCGTGGCATGGAAAGGGAGCAAGCCTCATCCTCGAGCAAACAGAAGCAAACGCAAAACTTATAGGCTGCCCCAAATCTGGCAGCATCACTGATGTAGGACAGGGGATGCCAAATCAAAGGGTGAATTGGAGCTGTGGCTGAGCAGGTCGGTCTCCAACTCTCAGATGGTTTCCTCCAGGAGCTACCAGCTCCTGGCACTGGTCCAGAGCTGTCCTTGAACAGCAGTTTTGACCATCAATGGTCTGCATTGCGTTTGGTGACTCACTGTGAAAGGTCTCTTGACACCCCCCTCACCCTCACTACAAATAATCTTGGAGGACATATATCCCACTCTACTGTAAAATGATAACATCTGATCTTTCTCCCCAGTCACCATAGTTACCTTTTCATCTGAAGGAAGGAAATTGTGCTGCTCAGGGATTTTTTGTGATTTAATTTTTTTTCAAAGGAAACTCAATCAGGACTAAGCACCGATTCAGTTCTGAACTCAGCCACATCTTTCTTGCAGCTCATTAAAAGCCTGTGAAATCTTCCCAGACGTTTCTTTCTCTGTACATTTACTAACAGAAAGCTTTAACTATACAGTGAAGTCTTCATGCATTTTCACGATCTTCCACTAGGTGCCTTAAGTGCAGGAATAGTTGTTCAGCAAGCAGCACCTTACCTTTTCCTGAGCAGCTAAATGACTGGTTTATGCAGAAAATGCCATCTCAATAGCCCCAGACTTACAGCGAGGTTGGAATTGGCAATGCCTCTTTGCAGACAGAGCATTGACCATGAGTTTTCTGTGTTACAGGCAGTAGCCTGGGCAGGAAATCTGAAAATAGATTTAATACAAAACAAAACAACACTAAAACATTTGTTAGGTGCTTTGAACATGTTACTCTCTGGGAGCATTAATGCACAATTCTGAAAAATATTTTTTTTTTTTAACAGGGGAGCTCTGCTCTGGTTTTGCAGGCTGGTGGGATCTTAAGAAGGAAAAGGAATATGAAGAATTGACTATAACTAGGAATGCTCATTATTCATGGCAGTAAGTGGGAATCTTCCTGGCCAAATAAAAAAAAAAAAAGCATTCATTTAAAGGAAAGAAGTATCTTATCATAGATGAAGATAAAAAAAAAAAATATAAAAGAAACTTTACATGGAAGAGGATTATTCTTGGAAAGAGTGTGACTCAGAGGGCCATTCTCTGCCATTGACCTATGTCCTTTGCTTTGGCAAACCCAGAAGGGGTCATCTGGAAATTTCAGTTGCATCAGAAACTCCTCAGGTGGCCCTTGTTTGTTTTATCAGGCAAAGATGAAACCAGACTCACCATTCTACACCTGGCCTCCTCCAGGAAGAGGGAGTGAGGGGATGCCAAAGCACCAAAAGTGAGCTAGCAACATAATCCTTAGAATCCAACTGCGTCTAGCATGACTTACATCTCCCCTGAGGCTTCTCTAATGCCCATGGCCAACTCCCTCAACACCTCATCACCTCTGTGCACCCACTTTCAGTGCTGTGCCAATAAGTCAGTCCTAGGAAAAGGCATGTTCTCTCAGGGGGGGTGGAGAACATTTTCCATAAAAGAAAATCAAAATAAAGCATTTCTGAGACAGAAACATTTTGTTTCATGGTAGCTCCACAACAAGCTTGGCCAGGAGACAACAGGGATGGGATCACGAAACACCAGTGCAACAGCAGCAAAATATCTCCACAGTTGAAGTGACCCTTACTTACACCCTCCAACCAGCTGTTTCCACCTTTCCAAACCAGATCACTCTCAGGGTGGTGTAGTGACCTTCCTCCTAAGTCTTATTTGATGGCTGCATTCTTGCTATGTATCTATACTATCTCATTTGAAATCCATGGGAAGTTTCTTAATATGTTAAAATGTACCTTTTAAAAATCTGCTGTTTTTTCCTCTTTTTACTGAAGACGGTGTCCTGAAGCAGGACAAGGCTTCCCGATAGAGATGATCCATTCCTGAGCGTAGAGCTTTCATGCAGGCATTTACTGACAACCTGAAAACACTTGGTGTAAATTGCTACCAGCTCTGAGCTTACCCATTTATATCAAGGACACCAACAGTGCACACCTGGATCATACACATGCTTGTTCCACATCTGCAATTTATAGTTGCAGGAAAGGCCAGCCCTTCTGCCTGCAATGTGTCATGTACTATCTTGCTTTTTAGAAACCCGAATTCAACATGCTTGATAGTATCACTGAAGAAGGTAGAATTGGAATGTTCAGCCATTTTGCCTACCTTTCTTTTAATAATAATATCAAAGCAAAAAGAAAACCCAGATAAATTAACCTTATTTCACCAGAAAATTATATGAATGAAATGTTTTTCCACTTTTACCTTTTTACTTGCACGATTCTCTCCCGTACTCCATTGTACAAAACTGCTCTTGTTTTTTATCATGATGTTGATAACTATTGTTTTTGTATTCAAGGCTCGTCTTCTCTTGTAGGTTACTTTCCTCAAGTTGCCTGCAGGTCCACCAATATAGTAAAGGAATGAGATATACAGACCCTCAAAAATGGGAACTCTAATTTAGAAAAGAAAATAAATCCCAAATCTGTAGGCATTCTTCTGAGTCTCTTATTTTATCAAACATCAAGAACCACTTGAGGGATATTCATATATATGCACATCTGTTCACTCATCCACATTATTATGCATAATACAAATTACTGAAAAAAATACCAATTTCTCTGACTCAGGTAAATTTTTTTTTCTTGAACCTCTGTCAAGCTGTAGATGGACCGTATTGTGGCATTTTCATTTGCAGTATGCTAAGCAGAGTATAGAATTTTGTTGAGTAGAGAACTGAATTAAAACCACAAGTTTCTACTTGATATTATAATTGAAATTGCAATAGTGAAACACTGGAGCCCATAGAGATGCTGGGCCAGCTCTTCTCAGTGATGTCCAATGATAGGACAAGGGACAATGGGTGCAAGCTGGAACAGAGGAGGTTCCACTTAAATATGAGGAAGATCTTTATGGTGAATGGGCTGCCCAGGGAGGTTGTGGAGTCTCCTTCTCTGGAGATACTCAAAACCCGCCTGGATGCATTCATGTGTGACCTGACCTAGGTGTTCCTGCTCCGGCAGGGGGATTGGACTAGATGATCTTTCAAAGTCCCTTCCAATCCCTGATATTCTGTGATTCTATGATTCCGTGATCTCAGTCCATGGAGTTTTTCAAGACCCATTTGGACCAAGCCCTGAATAATCTGGTTTTATCTCAGAGCTTACTCTGCTTTAAGCAAGAGACAGGACTAGAATCCTTTCCAACCTGTTTGTTTTTTTTTTCTAAATTCCTTTAATACCAGATAGTTGAAAAGTGTTTCAAAGAAGGTGCAGAAACCAGTAAACAAAGGAGGCAGAGCTGGAAAAGAAAATATGTGGAAGATTGTTTAAACACTGCTTTAAATAAGAAGTGATTCAATATATCATGATAACCAGGTGGCACCAATACCCAGGGGTGTCGCTTATTGCTTACATTTGGATAGGAAGTTGTTTGCAGAAATGTTTTTGTAAATAGGAGGAAAAATTCTGCAAATGAAAAAATGCAGAATATTATTATATAAATACTTGGAATTGGAAACACAAATCTTAGCAACAGAGGAATATAAACTTCTAAACTAGAAATTATGATGGCTCCAGGATTATTCAGATGATTTCCGTGGTTATTAAACTGCTTCTTTTTTCTCAGAGACGATTCCATAGAACTATTAGGATGGTAGACATACACGAAACTGCATCTGCCATTACCCTAAGCAAGTCAATTGTTTGTTTTTCAACTACAAAAGTGGTAAAGAAACTGTACAAGTATTCCTTAACGTAATTTACTATCCTACCACCATCTGCTACACTTGGCACTGAATGTGTAGCTGAAATCCCTTTTAGAAGTGTGCCCTGAACCAGGAATCTGATTCAGACCAGAATCAATTAGCGTTCCCAGCCTCTCTCAAAGCACACAGAAACAGAAGCGCAGGCACTAATGGTGCTTGCATTTCACTAATGGTGCTTGCATTTCACAAGTGTTTGTGTTTCGCGATCTTAAATGTGTTGAGGAATCTGTTCTAGCACATAGCACTTCTGCCTGATGCTGCAAATCACCCATGCCAGTAATGAGAGGCATGAGGAACAGAGTGAACGGAGATGCGCGGGGAGGGCACAGCTTCTTGCCTGTGACCTGTGACTGGGGATGGAGCAGTAGCTCCATAGCAATAGGAAGCCCTGTGTCGTGCACATATGTTGCCCATTGCTGCAACTGAACGTGAGCCAGATCTCAGGTGAACGCTAAAGAGCTCATTTAGGATTCAAGGCTGGATATCCAGCTGCTGCAAATCAGCATGGCTCTTGTGTTTCCTGTGGCTCTGCAGCCTCCACCTCAGCAATCCCCTCATGGATGGTAGGGTCTTACCTGTTTCTGCTCTGTGGAGCACTCAGCAGCTATGCCCAGCTGATGGCACCTGGGATTTTACAAAATCCATGAAGCATGTTTTTGGCAAGTTCTTCCAGTGAAATCTGAAGTGAAAGAAGCCTGAATGGGCAGCCGCAAAGTCAGTCCAGCTCCAGCAGTCTTCTGACTGGTTTGTGAAAGGAGCTTGAAGATTTGGTGTGGCCATTTCACATAAAATAATATCTCCTGATTTCTCAGACACAGGTTGGGAAACGCTTCCTGCGACCGTGGGGTGATAGCAGACTTGCAAAGCATTCATGATGTGATTCCAAGAAATCGTGGAATATTTACTGTAGAAAACTGTAACTCATAGAATGGTTCAGGTTGGAAGGGGCCTTAAAAATTGTCTAGTACCAACCCTCCTGCCATGGTCATGGACACCACCCACTAGACAAGATTGCTCATAACCCCATCCAGCCTGGCCTTGAACACCTCATGGGAAACCCAGACTCCTTTGGATGAGACCAATGAGACTGAACATGTATGGGAGATTACTGGTAACATGGAGATTAAGAAAATCAAAGAATAACGTTGCCATAATTTTTTATTAATCTACTTTGACAGATGTGCATAATTTTTTTTTTTCCATTCTGCCATACAGTGACTTATCATGAGTGAAAAGCTTTAGAGTTCTGCCAATTTATTCATTAAACCTGGGAACTACACCACTTTATGGGAGGTGACTATCTGGCACTTGGAAGAGAAGGAAGGGGATATCGTCACTGGAAAGAAAGAAAGAACATGTAGACCTCCCATTTAGCAAGCAGAGGCAGAGCAGGTAGCCAGGATCTTCCTCAGCTACTGATGCAAAGGGAGAAGAATATGAAGAGCAACAGTGATCAAGTCTGAAAACACTAGAGTCCAAAAAAGAGTGATCAAAAATAAAATAAGTATTCACCTGCTTAGGAAGAGGTATTGACAAGAGAGGCAGTCTAATAGACCAGGTGATTAAAGAAAGAATCGTCACAGTGAAGTAGTCAACGGACAGAGGGCTTTTGGAGAGGGAGGAGAGGTGCCAGATGTATAAGGGATTATGATCTAGCCAAAAACACTACAGAGCTGATACACAAATGCTTGAAAAACCTTATGCAAAGAGTAGTTATCAATAGTCTGCTGTCAAACTGGAAGGTCACATCACGCGAGCCCCATCGGAGCCTGTCTTCTGTCCATCGTTATTCAATATTTTTATAAATTACTTGGATCGTGGAATGGATGGTACACAGCTAAAATTTGTGGATGACAGTTTACTGAAGATCTCATGAGAATTTTTGAAGACAGGATTAGACTTCAAAATGATCACAATAAATTGGACAAATGACCTGAAATCAATAATATTAAATTTAATATAGATGCTTTATTTAGGAAGGAAAATTAGAAAATGGAGAATGTCTGACTAGAACACAGTATAGCAGTAAAGAATCTGAAGATTTTAGTGGATCACAAAATTGAAAATCAGCAGCAAAGTGGAGATCCTGGAAGAACAGCACTGGTCATATCTCACCAGGCCAGTCTGGGTGCTGCATGTAAACACCACAGACAAAAATGCCAAGCAGATAAAAATGCATCACCCCTATAGGAAAATCATCGGACCTACTGGGTTGTTGTGGTTTTTTTTGTTTGTTTAATCAAGAAAAAGAGAAATATGAGGCCCATATGGAGGTAAGGGAAACAGAAGATATCTAACAGCTTATTGTAGTATAAAAGGTTATTCTGAAAGGGGTAGAAATCAGTTCTTCTCCATTCTTAGAAAAGATGATTGGACAGAAATAAAGGGGCTAAATCTGCTAGAATGGAGATTTAGGTGAGATATTAGGCAAAGTAATTTCTAGAAGGGAGCTAAAGATCTCTCTCTCTAAGAATAGGACAGTCGAGAGAAGGAATCCTTAAAAGCTGTAATTGTTAAAGGAAATTAAAAGTTATGGGGACTGACAGGGCAGGGAGTTGCCTGTAGCTGGTTTTGCTTGTCATTCTTCTATCCAAATATGTTATTATTAGGATTTCTCTGAATTCACCCTGCTGGTTTTAGAGCAGCATCTCCACATGTTTCAGGCCTTTGTGTTTCATCCTGGTGGAGTAAAGGATAGTACATGGCTAGGGAGAAACCAGCAACTCATTGATTCCAGCCCATGTTTGTGCAATAACATTGATTCCAGCCCATGTTTCTGCCTGCAGGTGTACTACCAAGTGCCCTTGTGCTTTGCTTGGCAACTTACAAAGACAAGATGGAGATTTCTGTAGGTTCAGGTTACTGGGAAACACTAGAGTCAGTATGGATCTGTTGTTCATCATGCTTCACCATCATTGCTGAACTGCCACAGAAAGCACTCTTAGCTCTTTGGGATTAATGAGACAGAGACATTTTATCTGACCTCATTATCCTCCTATTCTCCACCCAGCAGCCTCCTTTGGTCATTCTTTTATTTGCCTGCATCACATCTACTGTAATAAATGAGATGTCTTGAATAGGCGACCATCAATTTAGACACTACTGGCTTTTCCAATGTGCAAGAGTTTTGTATGTTTGCGGGGCGTGGACAAACATTGATAGTCATCCTATTGTTCTGTTGTTTGGAGGGAACATTCATCACAGAGATTTATTATCTCATGAATTAAAGAAGTGAATACAATTTGTCAAATATATTTATCTGTTTAAAGCATCGGATTTTTGCCTCTAGACACTTGCATTGAAAAGGCTCCTTCTCCTATTTGTCCTGCTGCAATCAGGAATCAAAACCTAAGACTTGTATTGACAGTCACCTGAACATCACGGAGATTTGAAAGAAAATGTCACCCAATTTTTTTATAATGTGTTCTGTATCTTATCCTCATTTTCTGAAGAATTGCATCTTACCCTTAATATTTTGCATGCAGCCCTTTAAACTTTGGCTTGATCTCCAACGGCAATGGGAACTGAGACATCAGGGCCTATTTTAATTGAGAGAGTAGCACCAAAAAGGAATGAGAACATTAATACCAGAGGTCAAGAGAGATTATAAGAGTCAGGATGTGATTGCCTTCAGCATACATGCTCAAACCTGCAAAGTCCTGAGTTCTACATTCAATACACTACATACATTTGGTTCCCACCTAACTCAGCAGGAGCACAGAGCACCTCCCCTTCCCTTGGACTTTGCCTTAAATTATCTTATGATCCACATCAGCATCTGCATACTTACAACCCTCTCTCTTAATTTCAAAGAGCCCCTTATTGAAAGAGTAGTAACTTTCCTGTAACGGGAATACAACCGGGAAAGAATGCTAGTGCCATTGTCATATTTATAACCTATCCATTTCTTTTCCCCCCAGTGCAAGCATCATTGAGAAAAACTACAAATGTGCACATGCAGAGAACCGAATTGTCATTTCAATAGCCAACATAGCCATATTTTTTTTTTCATTTTTTAAGGGAAGAGAAAAATGGCACTGCTTTAAAGGCCAGCACAAAGAAAAGATTTTAAAGAATTATTGCCTCAATTACCTTATGACAGCAAACTTTATTATAAATACAATGTTATCCCTTCAAAGAAGTGAGACGAAAGGAAGATTTTTCTCCTCCAAGAAAAAAGGAATAACACTTACTTTGAAAGATATTGTGCAAAACAGACAAGTTTCTGGGGCTGCCGTCTTAAAACACTGTAAGATACTGGCTAAGTTTTACTTGCATGACACCGTGGGCAAACCCTCTTTCATTTTGACAACAGTCCAATTAGGTCAAAGGCAGGGGTTTTGCAAAATGTAACCTGAAGCACTGTTTTGTTTGCTAAGCTTCCCGTGCATGGAAACATTCCTGAAGGCAGCTCACTTCAAGGCTAATGAAGCACTCATTTGCATCATGCTGAGTGATACCTACAAAGCCGGGTAGTTTGCAATATAAGTATCTAGATACCAGATACAGAGCAGATCAGAGCACTGTGGGTTCAGTAGATGAACTACTGGAGGCTGTAGAGATGCATAAGGGAACATGAACAAAAGCATGACACAAATTGCAATGGGAAGGTAGACTATGTGATCTTCTCTGGTGTTACCAGTTCAAGAAACCTTGCTGTTTCTAGTAAGAGAGAAGTTCTGCAGAGACCAACAGCATTTTATTCATATGTGAAATATTTTTTCTGGAAGATGAAGCATTCTCCATGTTCTTCATCCTAAAAGCATTACAAAACTCCCTACAAAGCTTTCAGTCACACTTTTTGTACATCCCAATTCATCGCTGTAAAATTAATTTTGGGAAGAGAAACGGGTGAGGCCATGTGTGACTCTGTAGACTGTTTCTTCCTATTTTTGTCACTGATGCCTCAAGTGAAGATAAAGATCTTCTTTATTTTAAAGGCGATCTGTCTTTTGGAGGAAAGAGGCAAATAAGGGAGCAGGGAAAGTAGAATATGGTAAGATAAGAATATTAGGAAGCACTGTTGCTCAGACCAAAAAATGTTAAGGTAATTTACGTGCTCTACATGTATAGCAACAAGCAAATAGAGTTTACAGGGTTCTGAATTCTTTCTGAAAGTGCCATTGAGGAGTAATATGGTTCAAGTCCACTTTAATTCCCTCTCTATGGCAAAAGGATGAGGGATAACAGTTTTAAACTGACAAAGGGTAGATTCAGATTAGATTTTAGTAAGATCTTTACTCTGAAGGTGATGAGACACTGGAACAAATTGCTCAGATAAGCTGTTGAATCCCCATCCCTACAGGTGTCCAAGGCCAGGCTGGATGGGGCTTTGAACAACTTGGTCTGGTGGGAGGTGTCCCTGCCTAGGGCAGGGAGGGTTGGAGCTCAATGATCTTTAAGGTCCCTTCTGACCCAAACCATTCTATGATTCTGTGATTCAAAGAGGGAAAAAAGTTTTTTTCTTTCTGAATAAAGACTGTCTCAGAAGTGAAATGCATTCAGTTCAAATTCAAGGTCCAAGCTCCATAAGAGAATCTGATCCTAAGCAGAAACAGTGATTGAAGCATGAGAGGAATGTCACTGCAGTACCTGGAATAACACTCTTACTTTAACTTAGGTCTTTTCCAAACCTCCAGGTGAAGGAAAGCTTTAACATTCAACTGCCCAAGAGTCATAAGATGCTTTTTCAAGGTGTCAGCAGCATTTTGATAGGACTGAATTCCTGGCTCCTGTAGATACTCTGCTGATCCCTCCAGCCACTGCAGCTGGGCTTTGAGAAGGACCTAGTTACCCAGCTAGATTTGTGCTTATGATGTCATATCACAGGCATCGTTCCTTTTCCATTCTGTAGGGCATACAGCATCGCTGACACTTTATTATGAAATATGATTATCCAAACTGCATTTTTTTATTAGATGATTGCTTACCATATTCCAATTATCATCAAATGCACAGTCCCCTTACTACATCTCCACAGTTGCAAGTTACTGAATAATTTAAGTTTCTGTGCTTCATTTACTTCTGAATTATTTTATGATCCAATTGACTGTTTTAATGATATTATGAAGCCTTTGTGACGATCCAAATGGCTGGTCACAGAATGGATTAAACAAGATCATCTCAGTGTGTAAAGAAAATAATTGTTTAAGGAATGAGCTTAAGCACACAATGATGCACTCCGAAGATTAGACTGAAGGGATGGAGTTACCATGTTGCTTTCAATAGGACTATGCTATTTATGTTCTTGAGGATTCTCACCAATGCAACTTAGCAAATGTAATTGTCAATGCATGTGAATAAAGGAATTTACTCTTTTCCCTGCTGCTGCTTAGTCTCTTCATAGTCTCTCATGATAGGGATTGGTTTAGAAGTTTCTGAAGTCCAGGGGAGAGGGGAACCCTGGATTGTTATCAGGTGTAAATCAGCATAGCTGTGCTAAAGCCAACAGAGCTGCACCGATCATACCAGCTGAGAACCTGTCCAGTTCTGTTAAGGAAGTTTGATAGTTTTAATATTCTTTGTCCTGAAGTGAGGTTCATGGCCACTTTGTGATATAAAGTATAAATTGAAGTTTGCTCAGCTGCACACTATGAATCTCATGCAATGACAGTGCTGTCGAGCTGCACTATTGTCTTTTACTGCATACATCAGGCAAGGGATTACTGCAAGTAATTTGTTTTGGAAGGCTGGCAACCCTAATGGGGCATGCCTGATAGTGTTCAAAGGTTCTGATTAGGCACAGTCCACAGAGATGTTCTTTCAACTTGAATCTCCAAAGAAAAAGACTTAATTTTTAACAAATCGCTTTCTTCACAGCTTCATCAATTTGATTTCTTTGAAACTCAGTACTAAGATGTATCAAAGGAACAGATTGTTTGCCCAAAGCCTATAAAAAAATGCATTTTGCCTGAACTGAATATACCTAATCTATTTTCACAATTCATTTAGAAATGATCCTGTAAGGACTATTATTCCTATAATGGTTTGTGAAGCTGGAGCCCTAAGAAGCCAGCAAGGTGCCTCTGTGCAGCTGAAATGATATGAGCACGTCCTGGTCGGCTCTTCCAGAAGGACTAAGCGGGAGGAGGGCTCTGGCTCTCCCCACCACACTGGTGAGGTGAGCCCAGGCTGCTCCCTGCTGGCTAAGGAGAAAGTGGTGGAAGGCCTGCTGGAGATTATATGCTTTTCCGTGATGCCATTGACTTTCTGTCAGCTGCATAATCGCTCTCCCCGCCCCAACACATAATAATCCAGAAAGTTGCAGTTACCCAGGGCTTCACCTGAACAAATAAAAGCATTGAGATGGCCTCTTGTCTGGTTTCACAGCATGGGCAAAGCATTAGAGGACATTAACTGTAGCAGATCGAAATACGGTGAAACTTTCTGTTGTTAAATCTGTCATTAATCTCCCCGATACTTCCAACTCCCAGAGAGCCAAATCAGGAGAGACGACAGTTGGAAATAGCTTTAAAAGGATATTATCCCATTGATTTTCAGAAGAGAGTTCCTTTAACAAGAACATTGTTCTTTCAGTGCACTCCCTCTCCATCTTTAATGTTTATTCATTTGACTGCTTCACAGGGGAATGCAAATCACAGAAATATAGGAGCTGTACAGTAGTGTGCAAAATGAGCACCACAAGGGCTTCAGGGCTTCATCTCTTCCTACCCAACCTTCTGAGGCAGAGAGCTTTATGTGCTGAGGACCTCAGGAAGAAAAAGCAACATAAAGCAGGATTATTAATATCCCCTTTTCACGGAGAAGTTGAAATTCATGTGATTACCTGGGATTTGTGCTTGAACCACTGCTATGTATATGCTGGTTTGTGAGAGAATCTGACAAAATAATGTATTTATAGTCACTTTCTGGGGCTTCTATAAAGCAATACCTCTTACCTTTCCATCATTTGGTTTTGTAAGGCAAGTCTCTAAACCTTGGACTTTAATCTAAACCCCCAGCCTTTTTTTAGAGTCCTTAAACATTGCTTGGTAAACCTAGTGAAGAAGCAGCCTTAGGAAAGAGTCAAGATTGGGCATTTTCAAGATGGGAAGGGAGTTGTCTAGAAGTTACTTGTGGAATTGTTTATCTAGAGACGGCTACAACTACACCACAACTGCAGGTTGAGGGGTGCAACCATCACCCCTCAGATCAACTGGCTCAAAACGATACTTCTGGTCAATTGAAGGACATCAGCACCATATCAGGCATTTCCTCCCATCTGAGTGCAGGTTATTTAGGGGAGAACTTGTAGAGTAGGGCAGATGGTTGAACTCGATGATCCCAAGGGTCTCTTCCAACCTATATAATTCCATGATTCTATGATTCTATTCTATGATTCTGATTCTATTGAGGTAGATTGAATATGTTGTCTTCCTCTGGAGGCAGATCAACCTAAGTGAAGCAGGTCTCTCCCAAAATACAGGCTCAAATGGCAGTCCTTCAAGACATGCATTTCACAGATATGCAGAGTTAACAGAGTTTAAAGAAGTTTCGGTGCTCTTTCAGTCTCACTGCTATTGACTTCCCTCTGTCAGTTTAGCTTATGGAATAACCAAACAGCTTCCAGAGAACAGGTTTTACCTGCAAAATTATGAAGCTCTTGGCTATATATCCAAGCACATTAAATTCACTATAGTTGTATGGTCAAGTGGAGAACTGAGTAAATAGGTAATTATAATGTATTAAAAAAATTTGTTATTTACTGTATTCTTAACACAGTAGTGCAAAAGGCTTAAGCAAATTTATCAGAGCCAGTAGGAAAAAAGAAGACATTTTCGGGAGAAAATGACTCATAGTTTTGGCCAGATAGATCTAAGTGCAGAGTGTGGTTGATGCATTTATCCTTACTCTGTGTCAGCTGAGAAAATGTAGGAGAGATCTATTAAGCCTTATGTGTTCCTCACCGCTCTCCCTCCTTGGACCCATGAACAGTAGAGGTGACTGAGGGAGGGTCTGTTTCTGCCAGTTCTATGTTGGTTGGTGATTTTCTCACACTCAAGGGATTCTCTGCTCCATCTTTGTGGATGGAGTTCATTCCAGTTCACATACTCGAGTGGCAGATCTAGGCTAAAACCCAAAGTCAAAGCCTACAGTGATTTTACCTAGGGACAAGAAAAAATTAACATAGATGCATATTCTGTTGCGAGGTCAAAAGAGTGTCTAAGGGATTTAAATGAAACACCACATGTGTAACAGTTTATTAAGCCAAATATAGCCAGTGAAAGGGCCTGGGGTACCAAAGGACTGATATTGGCTCTGGGTTTAGCCAGTATTTTCATTACTCTCGTGAAATAAGAAGGTGGAGGATGTGTTAATTAAACGTGCAATTGACACTTCACTAGGAGGTGTCAGAAAAACCAAAGAGGACAAAAAATAATAATAAAAAAACAACCAAAAGGAGTGGAGAATATGAAACAGGATTTAGCTTAGAAAAAGCATGTGCTAATGTTTGAAGGAAAAAGTAATCCAATCTAAAAGGAATGATGCCAAAATAGGCCTATTATTAGGGTGTTAAAGAGCTCTGTGGCTATAACCTCAGAGTGTAGCTTAGATCAAGTGGAAAATAGCCATTTGAGGGAACTAATTGAGTTGGGCTCTACATACAAAGGGCTTTATATTAATTTTATGAATTAGAGAAGAATCTATTTCAAAATGAACAAAAGCAGGTCTCAGACACAGTCTTCATTTTAAAAGGCAAGCTGGTTTAAAAATGAGATTTATATTAGTAGAATTACTCCAAAAGATGAGCATGCGAGGACTCTTTTCAAATTACCTGATGACTAAAATGCTCTCCTATATGGCTGGAGAGTTTATCTTTATTCCCTTGCCCGTCACTCAATTTGGATATGTACTTGTAAGAAGAAGACAGGAGCAGATAATGAGGCTGCAGCACAGCAGGGGTTCTCTGTCCTTCTAAGTGGGATCTCACCCATGTGCTCAAGTATACTAACAGACACAGAAAGGAGACACGAGGGTCTTGCTACTCTAATATGTGAGGTGGCAGTGGATGAAAGATGCGTTCTAAGAAGCTTTCTGTGGTACCCACCTATTGAACGTGTTTGCAGTGGACTGGACTTGATAAACTCAGCAGCACACACCTAACATCAGCAGGGCACACTCTCTGTGCCTGCTTTGCTGTAGCATCCTGAGGATGAGGAAGAAAAGCACCGAAAGAACACACAGGGCTGGTTAGCTTGCTTTCATAACCCAACACCCAGTAGCAGATTAATATAATTTAATTAGTATTTAATTACAGAAGTTAAATTGTCAAAGGCTTTACTTAATAGAGCTAATCCCTTCTACTTTGTATTCTCCTGCTTGGCCCCCCAGAGCTGGCAGTATATACCAGAGAGCAGGAAGGGACCAACACCAGGAGCTGGGTGAAGTGAACTACAGAGGCCCATGGGCGAAGAGGGTGGGCAACTAATAGCCACTGTTTATGTGCATTTTTCTCCTGGTCAAAGTGAGATGGGTGATTACCACATGCTATGGGGAAAATAGTTCTGTGAATGGGACCCAGAGAAGCTGGTGAGTGCAGGAGAGTGAGCAACACCTGATCTACCTAACAGGAACTGCAGAGTTCAGGGATATCTCAACTTTTTCCAATTTTTAGCCACCCCAGTCAGCCATACAGGATAGTGTTTTCTTTTTCCTGGAGATTCACATTGTAGACCTCCTCTGCAAGTGCTTCTAAATAGAATAACAGAATCATTCTGTTTGGAAAAGACCCTTGGGATCATTGAGTCCAACCATCAGCCCCCTGTTATGGAGTTCTACACTACACCAAATCCCCCAGCACCAAGAGTCTAAACAACTCTTAAACACATTCAGGGATGCGACTCAACCACCTCCCTGGGCAGCTCATTCCAGTGTCTGACCACTATTTCTCAGAAAAATTCTTTCCTAATGTTCAGCCTAAACCTGTCCTGTTCCAGCCTGAAGCCATTCCCTTTTGTTCTTTTGCTAACTACCTGTGAGAAGAGACCAGCACCAACCTCTCTACAATGTCCTTTCAAGTAATTGTAGAGAGTGATGAGCTCAGCCTCCTCTTCCTCAAACTAAACAGTCCCAGATCCTTCAATTGCTCTTCATAAGATTTATGAAGCGTGCATGTGAATGTCTCCATTCCAAGACAAAACAAGGTGAACCCTCTTTCAGATCCCTTAATTTCAAGCATTTCCTTTGGGCATCCAGTCACTCAATCTCCTCAGTCCTCCAGTCACCAGGAAACACAGGAAGACAAGCAGGGAGATGATCCATGCTGCATAAGAGAATGAAAGAACCAGACAGGAAACAAAAGGCAATTATGTTCAGTAGCCTCGTGATTACCAGTTCTCCATCTTGCCTCCAAAGCCCCACTTCAACAGCGATGTACTCTCCCCATCAAATAACTCCTGTTAAAAGTAATAGCTTAAAAATAGCAGGAATGTGCTGGGCAAAAATGGCTCTTCTGGCTTGTTCCTGGGTGCAAACAGCTACTCTCTGGTATTAGCTCAAGGCTCAGAGCATAAAGCAACTTTCAAGTCTTTGACAACGTAATACCTAATGCATATTTTCACCTGGTTTTAAGATTCTCTGAGGTCCAGCTTGTAGGTTTTTTCTCCTGGTTTGTTCACCCAGTAACACACTTGACAGAATAAAAGCACTGGGATGAAGAGAATTGGGATTTTCTTCTAAACTGTATGGAAACTTTCCCCATAAGGAATTATTGCGTTACAACTCTGCAAAATTACTGAAACACCTCATAGCAACTGAAAAAAATTTAGCAAGCTCCCATGCACAGGGAAGACTCTTTTTATGAAGTATGCAAGTGTACAGGTAATTATAGGAAACCTGCAAATCTTGTCATGGTGTTATTTCTTATTTTAAAAACAAACAGACAAACCAACAAAAATAACAAGAATGCTATCTAGCTTCTAATTCAGGATTTGCTTAGATTTGTGTATGGAAGACATTCTCTCTCCCTCTGAGAACTGTTCTCCCACTGCTTTGAAGAGGCAAGGAATATTTTGCCTAAAAATAGTGAAATCCAAAGTCACATAGTTATTTCCTGATGATTTCACATTCAAATGCTGAGCATAATGACAATGGTTAGATAGCCCCAAGCCAATCAATATTGAACATTTCTTTCATTAATCATAAAATCTCTTTAGGTCCAGTTGCCACTCAGCAAGTTTTGTTTGAGTTTCACCAGGACCGCTTTACATTATGCTGCGGATGTAACACAATACCAAAGATAATATACATTACGGTTATGGCTTTTTACACTACAAAAGAAGCATAAAGGGGAACACGCTATAGTACAAAGAAGCCATTCATATTTTGAACCATGTCCCAGTTCCAGTCCTGTCATCTCCTATTAAGTGGAGTGATGTATACCTAAGTAAGTAAGCAGTTTCTTTGCCTTCAAAGGTCTGTTCACTTGCCCAGAAATTATGTAGAGCACTTGTCATCCACGGACGCAGAAGTCAGGCATCTCCTCTTGCAAGGGCTATGGATTTCACTCAGAACCAACTTTGGATACTGTGAGAGTGGCATAATGATTAGAGAAATTTTTCAAAGATGCCGTGAGAATACAAGTGTTTGCAGCACATGGGTCCTCTAAGCAGCCAATAGTTCAAAAAGGTGTCAGGGAGCAAACATGCAGACACCGCATAGTCAAGACCTTCAGCAAAGGGCATTTCATTTCCTCTTCTGGCGTAATCTGTTCCCACCAGGCACTGAGATACGTGGGGTTATCCTTTTTCCAAACTCAGGCAGCCCACAATGGCAACATCTCCTTGGATTTGGGGATTTAGTGTTCACATATATCTGAATATATTTACATGCATTTGTATGGGGTTGTTTTGCTTTCATCTTCATGATGAATAGCTTTTGCAATAAGGACCTTTCAGCAATGAGGTTTCTCCTCCCATGAAATTTTTCCATGCAGCGAATGTCCTGCCTGGATCTGTACAATTTTAGCAAATATATGACATAGAAGAATATATATAAGATATATACGCAGTCTGGAATTCACTTCTTTCTAGCATGGTTTTTTTTTTAAATTGAAAAAAACCCACCAAACCCACAACACAAATCTCTGGATTTCCAAGGCAATTCCAGTAATTTCTGGCTGCCTTCTTTTTAATAATTCTACACTAATTTGCAGTGCAGACTTGGAAACCTCCTGCATAAGGTGAATCTTTCTAACCTGGCATTCTCCATAAAAACTATGAACCCACGCCCTTCAGGAGCTGAAGCCAAATCAATATGACTTCAGATCTGGAAGTAAATATCCTGAGAAACCGTTTAGCAGCTTCATTGTTGCATTTATACAGTAAGTTGCTCTGGGGTAATATTGTGTCATTTGTTTTTACACTTGACAAATTTTAATGATTACATTGCCAGGATGGATGTACTGTAAGATGTCATTGAAATCCCACCCGGTTTCCTGTTTGAAAACTGCCTTGTTAGGTCTATTTAACTTACAGCACATTTAACTATTAAACAGGACACAATCAGCATTTCGATTTACAGTTGGGGGAGGAGAGAAAGAATTAAGGGTGTTTTCTTCTTTTCATTTTGATTGTCACTGAGATTTTGTGCGCGGTTAAGGTAAATTGGATGTCAGTTGTACATACATGCATTCACACACATGCACACACAAATGGCTCAGATATAACCACAAGGGGCAATGAGTAAAGCGAGTAATTCACATTCTGAGGCAGGTCTTGCTGGCTTTTATCACTGTTCTCATATCAGGACTGCTAGTTTCAGCCCACTTGTAGACTCTCATTAATCTTAATTCGTCCTCCATCTACCTTAAAACGTGCCTTGAAGTCATTTTTCTCCCAGCCCTTTTAAACCATGCTCAATCTCCCAGGCTAAAGACAAATTTATCAACCTCTCATACAGCAACATCCAGTGTCTAGGAATATTTCAGCCTTTTGAGAAAATCTCTTCGGATCTTCACATTGCTCCTTCTCCATCTTTGTGTTTCTAACATTCCCCCCAAAAGGCAGGATTGTTCCATTAATTACCAGCATTGCCACCATTGCAATATAAATCTCCAGGCACGAGGGCTAAGTACAATTGTTTTAGAAAAGATGACTTGTCCCTGCACAGACTGTGTCACTTCCTCATTCATCACCCTCAAGTGATCACAACTGAATTACTCCCCACCACTGCCACTCATTTTTCAGGCCTCTTGCTAATTCATGGAGGCTTGTTAAAATGCTGCAAGCAAAGGTGCCCTTCTGATCTTTCCAAACATTCACTAAATGGTCTGAATTTATTCATTGGACTGAGCTCATCCTGGGTCATGTCTCTTTTTTGGCGTGTGTCTCATTGACTTTTAAATTTTCATTAAAGATGCAGCATCATCTTTTGTTTAAAGCCAGATCTGTTGAGAAAAGTTACTGCGTTGAAGGAAAAGGGGAGGAAAAAATGTGGACAAAACAACCACAGCAACATCAGAAACAAAACAGAACAAACAAGCAATTAACTTTGCATAGATCCTTCAGCAGCTTGGACTAGCAGGACTTTTAATTTGGTCTTAGAAGCATTTTGGGATCAGCTGGCTCCCCTTGACAGCAAAGGGAATGGTGCTAAAAGAAGAGTTCCAACAGCGAGTCCTGCATCTTTCACTTGACCTGCAGTTTGAATTCAACCCAAACAACATCTCCAGAAGAATGAGAAAAATAAAACCTTTGCTCATGATGTGTTGCAAAGCTCCCACTTGACAACACCTGATTAGCTTAGGCTTCCAACCTTTCTTCCATTCCCATTTCCCGTATATTGAATTTCAGACTGCAAAGCTGAGGGGAGTCAGAGGAGGAAACAAAGAGGTCTCACAAGTCAATACAGGTTAGGGCAAATGCCAGCCTGATTGAAAGACTGACAAAGTGCCTGCATCCACGGTCATGAAGACGGGACTTGCAAAATCCATGATATAAAGCAAGCACTGTAAGGAATAAGCTCCTCCTTTCCCTGACCTTGTCACCCACTCTGCCTGTCACGACAATGTTGGGAACTATAATATTTAATCATCTTTCCTAGAAATCCATGCAATGCAGAAAGTTCAGAAGGCTTTCTCAGCCTTACTATTGCTCTGACAGGCTTTCTTCATCTTGTGGTGGCTGCTTGGAAATGACAGGCATCTGCATGGTCACCAAGGACTGTAAGCAGCCAGGGCAGTAGGCAAAATGCAGCACCCAGAGAGCTGATCTCCCAGGTGTTACCATTCTTAGCCCTTCAGGACTGAGCAAGATTTGCAGGTTCCCTATGTGCACAGCCTCCCTCCTTCTGTAGTGGCTACCACACAGGCAGTGCCCACCCCCAGACAGAGTCAAAGGGACCAGGGCAAAAGTGGGCTGTGCTCTCCCTCCACCTCATCCATCTCCAGCCACTTCATGGACCATAGGCACAATATAATTATTCCTCCCTTGTCCTTGGGCACCAAAATCCAGCTTAATGCTGAAAGGCTATCAGCCTGTTCTGGTGTGATGTGTCCAACATGTCTGTCCCTCTGTCCCTTCTCTGCTCCCACGGAGAGCACTAGGAGATAAGTTATTAGCCCTCATAGTGCACTTTATCTGTTTCTTCATGGACAAAATTCAGAAGGTACATTTCCAGATACTCTGCAACCAAATGCCATTCAGGAGACTTTCACATGACATGGTAATGCTGGTGTCTCTTACTAGCACATCTTTCTACATAGCTGAGCCTCAGAAAACATCTGGCCATTGAGTTACACTACAGCCATTGAAAGTCTCAGTGTTTTTTCCCTTCCTTTACAATAAAAGCAACAAAAAGACATTTTAAATAATTGTAATATGTATGCCTAACATCGAATTAGCTATGTCAGGGTAGCTAAGTACCTCTTTCGGAAATAGCATTGTGAGCCTTTTTTCTTCACAAAAAAGTCTTTAGTTCAAATGTTTTTCCCGCCACAGGCCAATATCCTTTCTTTTCCAAATGGTTGTTCTTTTGGGCATTCTACTGATCTGTCAAATAAAACAAAACAAACAAAACCCCATTCTCAACAATTTCTGTTAATGACTGAGCCTTTCATGGTTAAGGGGAGAATACTTGTAGCAGCTATTCACATGCCATAATGCAAGCCAAGAGACTTATATGTCTGATCGACTTATTTCTCATCAAGCTGTTTATATACAATTGTTTTCTAAGGGTCTAATTTGTGATCTGAAGCCAAAATTGCTGGGGCGTGAACACTGCAACTCCACTTAAAATTCCACCCCACCACATCAGTGAGGTAAGAAGACATGTCAGGGTATTGTGGTACTCAGCTTGTCCTGGACAATCTCAGCAATGGCCTGAAGAACCACCCCCAGGTCTTGGAGGAAACCTGCTCTTCACGTAGCTTCAAACATGATCCATCCTTCCCAAGCACAGTAGGCACTGTTAGACATGAAAGGATTATGGCAATGTCCCTGTGCAGCAGGGAATAACTTCTTTTTGCCACATCATAGATCCAAGCCCCAACTGGAATATGATGGAATGAGGAGAGACCTCAACAGTGTATTGGGCACTGGGAAAGCTGTCATTGCTGAGCACCTAGATGTCTGGTCCTAAACAAAATAGGAAACTGGCAACTTCTGTAAGTCTGGTGCCAAAGCTACTCTTCAAATGAAAAGTTTCAAATCTTATTGCCTGCTGTAGATAACAATAATGTTTGCTACACTCAATTACTCTGAGCCTTGGCTAACCAGCAAACACTTCTCAGGAACGGCACTCACTTGGAAACAATCTAATAATTAAACCACTGACATTTCAAATGTGCAATGTCAGAGTGATTTTCCAATTTCCAATGTGTCCCTCTCTAATTCAATATTTATTTAGGCTATACTCAACCAAGTTAAGCAAGATGACTTCTTTAGGATCTCTTCTCTTCCCTAGGGTAAAAAAGTCAAGACCTGCTCTAACCTCTTCGAACACTCATGGAGTGTTTATAATATGCAAACACACCTTTATTCCATTATTTGGCACTAACAGTGTTTCCACAGCTCATTATTTCCTGCATGAAATAATGCTTAATTAGTGCTGAATTACAAGGGAATTGCTGTGGAACTACAGAAGCAATCCTCACGAATTCCCTAATGACTCAATGTGATTGCTGCTATAGCATTGAATTCTAAATGGATTCATAATGATTAGAAACCTAAGGCATCCCTGCCTCTTATTGATCAGTGTGTGACAACAGGATTTCTTTATAAACAGAGTCACATGGAAAATAGGTTGATAGCAGTACCTGAAGATTTTCAGTGCCTCTTGGGAGAACGCTGGTGACTGCGGCATTTAAATCCAAGGCTACAGTGATAAATGAATCAAATCTTATTAGTTTTTCCCAGGCCGATTGGGGTTGCAAAGTTACCAACCCTGCTGAATGCACAAATAAATTGAATTTAGGGGTTTTTACAGAAAAGAGAGATGATCCTGAATTTAATCAGAGGTACACAACACCCACACTCTTAGTTCAGGTACAGTGCAGATGTTCACAAGACTGTCTCTCC
Organism: Jacana jacana; assembly: GCA_013400555.1. Lineage (NCBI taxonomy): Eukaryota > Metazoa > Chordata > Aves > Charadriiformes > Jacanidae > Jacana > Jacana jacana. The sequence continues at coordinate 152,119 of VZTM01002791.1, read as the reverse complement.
CCCAGTCTAATTCATCTGCCATTGTAGTCACATAGAAAGTTTCTCTCTGTTTTGCTGGATGATGGATTGGATCCCATGTTCACAAAGTTGCTTTGTAGAGATGACTTCATTCTTGAGCTGGGAACAACTCTGCACTTTCCCTTTGCAACCCTGAAATAGAATATGAGAAATGAAAATGTCTGTATCCACATACCATCCAGATCCAGCTTTTGCCTCTTGTCTGCGAAGGTTTACAAGCCCAGCGATACATTGAGAAGCGTCACCAAACCCATAGTTAGTACATCTGCCTTTGGTGTAAACTAGGAAGAAGCTTTGCCTCCTGTTCTGATACTCTGGTTCAATATTTGTCCAGTCGTGCTTATGATATCAGAGGAAGAACATTGGGACTCAGCTCAGTACCTTCTTTCACTGGTCGGTTATTAACTTTCCCTTTCTAAAATTCCTGCTATCATAGTCCCCCTGCACTGAATCCTTTAACCCCTGAGGCCAATGCCAAGACCACTTCTGATTTCAGTAGGAATACTTCCAGGCATATCTGGCTTTTTTTTCCCCTCTTGCAACAGATCTTCCCAGTTTGTAGTATTCTTCTGACTTTGACATTTGGAACAGGTTAGGCTGACACAGACGCTTCACTTTAATACCCACTATGTAAGATTTATTCCCACAGACTTATATTGGTCTGTGTTCAAATTAGCAGTGGTTCCAGGCAGTCTGCTTCCTTGGGCTGCTGGCATAAATTTACTGACTTTGGGGGAGTTACTCTTGATTTTCACTGATAAATGCAAGAAAGGACTCAGCACTCTCCACCTAAAAGGCTTAGATTAGATTCCTCCAGGCCCCATTAATATTGCCACTGGTATTCTTTCTGTATTTCTTTTGCTGTGTATGTCACTAAGTGCTTTCATCTTGCCTTTTAAAATTCCTTTAACTATTAAGATAACCCAAAGTCCTTTTCTGAAAGAATTCCCAAACTCACCTCACAGTCTGAAATATACTTGAATGTACTTTGGAAAAAAACTGAACTCCATAAAGGGCTATAGAATGAGAGAGGACAGTCTGCACCACTGAGTCTCATCCCTCATAATTTCAGCAAAACATGTAATGGATGCTTAGTCCAGGTTGGTCTACAGAACATCCCCTTCCCACACACCAAAACCCACAAGATGGTTCTCCTCTATTGAAAAATCAACTCAGGATCATTCATGAACTACTCATCTCCACAAAGTAAAAGCCATCTGAATTATAATAAACATCAGAGGAGACAATGAGACCCAGATTGTATTTACAACATACTGTGTACTGTAGTGAGAAAGTCAAGGCAGTGGGCCCCAAGGAGGATGTGTAACACATCTGAGTCCAACCACCAAGTGCGCGCTAATGTGGTGGCATGTCAGAGGCAGCGCAGTCATGGCAACTGCCATCAGTCACAGGGACAGAGAAGAGAGGTGGGGGGAAGAATGGGTAAAAAGCTCCTACAGCTTGGCAGTCCCCCATACATGAGGTATATGCAATGGGATCTCAAGCAAAGAAAGCTTCCACACCTATCCTGGCTGTAAAGTTGGAACTGAGCCTTGAATTTCAGTGCTGTAGGACTCTCTCTGTTTATAATCAAGCTCCCTATTATGGGCTATGTTTGCACAAGTTTTCCTTGGCAAGATGCAGGTAGTAATCTTCTTGGGTTCAGATGGGAACTTAGTGCATCTGACTTGCAATTGTGAGAGCCAATGGTTGGGTAAAGAATCCTTTCGACAACGTACTTAAACCAGGTCAAGATATAGACATGCTGTGTGTAGCTACAGGCAAATGTTGAGGCAATTATACTCCCATATAACTTCTGGCAGAGTTGATCTGTTCCTAAGCCTCATTAAAATGGTGTGCTTCTGACATGTTCTGGTTTGCACTAAACATTCACTACTTTAAAAGTAATAACTTGGTGGAATATCCTCCCCGCAAGCTATTCTGCTCTCCTTCCAAGAGATGTAATCTGAGGCTGAGATCAGGAAGTATCATGCCTTCTGAGCACCCTTCTGTTCAGTCCACATGCCCAGCAGCTGTGTAGACAAGGCCGGGTAATCATACACACCTTAGAGATAAGCCTGTGAAGACATCAAGAAACATGCACATCGCTAGTCTGATACGAGCACTTCCTCCCAAGCAGTGACACTCTTCTGTTGTCTGTCACAGATGCTACTGGTCCTTCTCTGACAGCATTGAATGTTTGACCCTTCCCAAATGGCTGTGCACATTTGACCCTCCCGTGAGAGGTGAAGAAGGCTGAATGCAAGTCATAATCCCTAATTGTGCAATATGGAAGATAATGAGTCTCAGCAATGGCAGGCAGTGACTTTAAGTGGTATGCATGCAAAATATGCAGCTACATTAACCAGTCAGGCAAGGAAACGGAGACATTTCCTGAGGTGGGAAACGTATTGAAATGCTAATAGACCCCGGCAGGTATTGTTGGTCCTTTGGGGAAAGATACCTAGGAGGAACTTCTTAATTGTATGTTCACCAGATCCTCTCAGCAGATCAAAAGAGAGTACTGATACAAGCAAATAAACTTTGATATGTGCCTTTCACTAGTGGTACTAATTGGAAGGAAATTCCCTGGCCTGTGGACCAACATTCTTAATTTAAAAACATTGGAAATGTTAATTGAATAAGGGGGGAGGGTTGATTAGAAGCATGACCTCATGTCTAAAATGATAATGAGGGGCTCTTGACACCTGAACAACAAAAGGTCATGAGAGTATAAACAATGAGATGAGAAAACCATCAGCCAGAGCCCAGACAGTGACATATGAGTCTCATGTGAGAAAGGGTGTTGGGCAGAGAGGAAACTACCAGCTTCAGAGTTGAGAAACAGTCAAGCACACTCTAAAATAGAAGACCCATATACTGTGCACATGTACTCCCATTCCCCTTCATTAGACTCTCAGGGCTACGATATAAGTCAGAGTTTTGCCTTAAATGCTTAGTTTTCTGTTCATCGAGAGCAACTGGATCCTTTCTCGTGCAACCTTGTACCTGAGTTATCCAGCAATGTGCAGGTCAGAGAAGATTACCCCCATGATGAGGAGCAAGGGAGGCTGACAGATAACCCTCAGATAACTGGCTGGAAGGGTTATGCAGAGATATGCAATCTTCTCCTGCTTAGAAAAGGTCATTCCCTCGCCTTCAGCAAGGAGAGTCTCATAATTAGGTCAATAGCTGGATTTCTGCTGTTGGGAGAACAGGACTTAGGGGTATATCTCATCTCCTTGACAGAATGGAGTTTATGCCTTGTATACAGACAAGCAGCTGGAGCAAAGCAGAATAAAAGGCAAAATATGTATTGGTTTTGAACTTAATTTTGGGCAATAATTCCCTACATAAAACTGTTTGCAAAGAGCTGAACTGTCAACACTATGTCCTTTCTAGATTTCCTTTTATCTCTCCTCAGACATCTCTGTTAGAATATTTACAGACAATGTTTGCAACACATAACAAAAGATCACGGGGAAAGGTGCTTTTTATTGCCCCAGAATAAAGTACCAAGATCAGGGAAGGGCAGTTTTTCCACGTCACTTTCATTGTTGCCCATGATGGGATGCATCACAAATGCCAAGATTTGAACTCAACTGACTTTGTTGGCCACATGAAAATACACTGATACTGTCTGTTAGAGCTTTAGCTACTGCAAAGCCATTTGAGGCTGCCTTTGTGTTCTGTTTGGGTTTGTGTTTGCTTTTTTCCTGTCAGGACTTGTATAAATAGCAGTAGAAACCCAAATAGGGTCAAAGTAGAGAAGGCAGTATAACTCATAGCTCATCATCTTTCCACCTGGAGAGTCTGGCTGTGAGATGACAGGTTTGTGTGAACTCTTCAATGTTCCCGGACTTCCCAGGCTCATTTTCGGTACCAACACAGCAGGACAGTGTGATAAGAGAAAAGTTCACTGAGTGGAGAGATGATGTGTGGGCATGCCTTGAGAATTTCTGTATGTTAGTAATTTCCCACATAGACATTATGTTTACAAACTGAAGAACCTCTATTGAGGATATATTCCCTCTAGAGTTTCACTCTACCTCTCTTCTAATGTCTCTGTTATTATATTCTTAATCTTGTTTGCGGTCTTCATATTCCACTTACACATTCTGCTAGGTTTCTTCCTCCTTTATTCCCAAATCCTATTAATATCTGACGCAAAGTGTGTTTAAGTCTCACTTTTTGCTTCATACATACTTTACAATCACTGTCTTCCACTCCAATGTTGATGCAAGAAACATTTCTTATCTACCTTGCTCTTCTTCATGCTGCTAATCAAACTTCTCCTGATAATTTCTATTTACTGTTACACTCAGTTAAAATTATTTGCAAAATGTATTTTTTTTGTCTCCTTTTTAATGATCCTTAGTCCTGCACTGCCATAACCTCTCCTATTTCTTGCCAGATTACTACTCATCCTGGGGTGTATTAGAAGGGGTGTGGTTAGTAGGTCGAGAGAGGTTCTCCTCCCCCTCTACTCTGTCCTGGTGAGACCTCATCTGGAATATTGTGTCCAGTTCTGGGCCCCTCGGTTCAAGAAGGACAGGGAACTTCTGGAAAGAGTCCAGGGCAGGGCTACAAAGATGATTAAGGGAACGAAGCATCTCCTATATGAGGAAAGACTGAGAGACCTGGGTCTCTTTAGCTTGGAGAAGAGGAGACTGAGTGGTGATCTCATTAATGTTTATAAATATGTAAAGGGTGAGTGTCAGGAGGATGGAGCCAGGCTCTTCTCAGTGACGTCCAATGATAGGACAAGGGACAATGGGTGCAAGCTGGAACAGAGGAGGTTCCACTTAAATATGAGGAAAAACTTCTTCACGGTGAGGGAACACTGGAAGGGGCTACCCAGGGAGGTTGTGGAGTCTCCTTCTCTGGAGACATTCCAAACCCACGTGGACGCGTTCTTATGTGACCTGCTCTGGGTGTTCCTGCTCCGGCAGGGGGATTGGACTAGATGATCTTTCAAGGTCCCTTCCAGTACCTGATATTCTGTGATTCTGAGTAATTAATTTAATGAAATACACTGTATTCCCCTGATTATTTTTTTCTTCAAAAAGCAAGAAGAAAGCAAGAAGAAGGGGTGAGGACAAACAGTAGGAAATTAGCTAAATGCAACATCAGATATGCTTATAGTAATCAGCCTATAAAGCTTAGTACAACTGTTCTCTTTCCTTATTAACTTCCTTAGAAGTTGGGCACACTTTCACAGTTCTCCAGGAATGAAGCTGTACATGGGTAGATTTCATACTTCTAGAATATGCCATGGGGTTATATTATTTTAAGCTTAAATAAAAAGTATTTCTTTTTGCATCTCCTATGGAATCCCAGAGAACATGACATTTTCACAATTCAGAATGTGCTGAAGGAAAGCGTTATACTCAGGGTGGGTCCATGACTCATTTTCAAGCTGAACCCATACTGGTTTACACTTGGCCCTCAAAGCTACAGCAGCCAGCCAAAGCAGAGCCATATCTGAGCCCGTAAAAGTGGGTATTGTCAGTAGGCAGCCTGTCACTCACATACCAGAGCTGAGGGGGCCAGGAAACACGATCCAGCCATTGGCATCCAGCTCATGCAGCTGCCCATCAATCCCCCATGAGAATCTGGATTCTCTGGGAAAATTAAGGGAATGAAAAAAAACAGAGCAGAATAAGAGGTAACAGAAGACAATTAGTACTGTCAATTTATCACCATGCCAGTGTGGTTCCTAATGGATTGCCCCTGTCTTAAAAATGTAATTACTGTGTGTACTTGTGCCATGTTTAAACTACTGTACTTGACAAGCTGTTCGTGTAGCCACTGGAAACAACCCTAATATGATGAACTGGGAATGATAGCAATAGTGCTGAGAAAGTGGAGATCATGCCACTGAAATTCTCTCATTTGGGGTCTGGATACTTTTTGTACAGTTTATTTCAAAGTATGCCAAATGCCAGAATGAGAGGTTTATTTTGAAAAACTTAAGTAATGGAGCACACCATATCTTATTCTTTATAATAATTAAATATAAGACAAGAAGCATTCCCAAATGAGGAAAAAGTTGTCTTAGAAGAGGAATGACTTGTTTGAACTAAAAGCTAGAAGTAGGCTGGGTTTCCTTGAGCAGTGAAATGACATTTTGTTCTTGCAAATCTCATGCCATACTGCCCTGCTGCAAAAACTAGATACCAAATCTGATATTGGACAGGAAACAACTCCATGTTTATCTGGTTGGTTGTGGATGCCCATTTCAGATCTCAGATGAAATGATGGAGAAACAAGAGGCTGCAACACCCTTGGAAAGAGGAAAGCAAAATCAGGAAAACACATTAAGAGCAAATTTTTCAAGATCTCAGCATTGTTTCAATGCATTTTGTGAATTTCTTGGAGGGGAAGAAAAAGGAAAAGAAAAAGGAAAAGAAAAAGAAAAATAAAAAGGAAAAGAAAAAGGAAAAGGAAAAGAAAAAGGAAAAGAAAAAGAAAAAGAAAAAGAAAAAGAAAAAGAAAAAGAAAAAGAAAAAGAAAAAGAAAAAGAAAAAGAAAAAGAAAAAGAAAAAGAAAAAGAAAAAGAAAAAGAAAAAGAAAAAGAAAAAAGAAAAAGCCTAAAGGCAAGGAAGATGGGTCCAGACAGTTCCAGCCAGTGTTTTCCTTTCAAATTCATGATGCCAACTTTGATTGTAATTTCTCTGTAAGATCTTGTTAATAATAACTGAAAACTGCCAGTCTAAATTAATAGTCTCTTCTCATGGCCACTCAATGCATCTATAGTAGTTGGCCACAGTAGAAAGTAAGGTTGTCTTCCTTAACATGTCCCAAAGTCAACAGCAGCAGCTACCTGACCCCCTGCCAAGATGCCTCCACCCTCCTCTTCCTTTGCCACCGCAAATCTGAACTACCATTGGGGAAATGATAGCACTGGGTTCTCTTTTCAGCTGCTGAACTAGCTGAGACACCACTCAACCCTTCAAACAGTGGAGAGGACTCTCCTGACACACCAGCCCTACAAACTCCAAAGCACTTAGCGAGGATCCTGAGAGGAGCCTCATTCACACAGGCTTCCCCCACCAGTGATGCTGCCGATGTTATCATCCCCTTCCTCCCCTCAGTGCTTACCACAAATCTGGTCTTTGTACACCTTAGACTAGCCCTGATAGTGGGTTGACATTTTTACAAGTAAAATTTTCTGCAGATCGGTGTGGAAAGGTCCTGTTTTGTCTGAGGCACTGCCTCTGGGGAGAGTGGCAAGAACCCCTTTGATGGAAGTTTAAAATTAGACAATAGGCTGCTCTATGTACAAATATGGAGCAATCTTGTCCCAGCATGGAAATGGGCTAAATGATGGAAACTCATCTGGCTGTAACTACTCTGAATCTGCCTGGTGCTCTGTTTCCTTAGAATGTGTATCCCAGACAGAGGCAAAAAGCTAACAACAGATGCAAAATGGATAAACTGAGGTCTTGAATTATATTTGTCCCTCAGATTACTCACTGCTTTGTAAAACACTTTGTGGGGAATGACACTGAATGCTTGAGTAATCCGGCCTCTTCCAGAACGTTTTATGGAACTGCGAGCATCAGAAAAAAGTTATGGGTTTGGGGAAGTCCCAAATAGATTCTTTTTGCCCTCATGATCTAAGTCTTTTTCATACCACTTTGTTCTGGTTTTCCTTTCAGTGCTTCCCAGGACCTCTGTGCTGACGTGTTCTGTGGCAGAGAAGGCAGGCACAGTGCAGTAAGCGGTAGTGTTACTAAAGAGCCTACATAATTGTTAAGGGCTTGCTCTTCAGCAGGACTAACTCTTCCAAGGGCAATGATGTTATTGGAGTTACACTGCTTATATCCAAAAGTAAAAAGGTTCTGAATGGCAATCAGCAGCTTTTTACTTCATTTAAATCAACTGCTTTGGCTTAATGACGTCTACAAATGTTACTAAAGTCTTTCAAGTATTTTCCTTCACAAGAGAAGCAAGTCCTGTTAGGAGGTTGGCCTGGATGCCAATCACACTATCTTTCTTGTTTACGTGTTTGTGTTCAGTTTTATCTTTACTTAACCAGTTTTTTGTGAGTTATCATTGGTTAAATTCTATGCCATCACCTTAGGAATTCATTGCAATTCAGCACAGGAATCCAGCCCCATACGCTGCAGATCTGTTTCTATCTTACCTGAATTTTAATGGCTCTTCCAGTCCATCATGCCTTAGACTCTGCAGCCCTTCCCACCAGACATTAGCACATTTTGACCTCAATTTGAGAGGAAACAAAGTGCCGCAAATGACTTTTCCATGACTCAAGCACCAGATAACGTTTTACAAATGGAAAAGTGAGCTGCAGAGCACCCTCTATGTTATACCCTACATTTAAAAAAACAAGAAGCATCCAGCTACTACAGCCTGTCCCACCCCTCCTGCTGCAGCCACACAATGCTTTGCAATATACACCTTCCAAGAGCAGCGATTAAAAATTACCACTCAATCTTTTAAGATGAAGAGGTGAGAAAAAGCAGCTGTTACGTTACAGAGGATATTCCCAGCAGAGCCATCAGGCAGGTTTTCTGCATGCTTGAGTTTGTATTCCTTTATACATGCACACGAGATTGTAGCCCTCCAAAACTCAAAGCTTGCCTATTACTAGACACAAAAGCCATGACCAGTAGTATTCCTCCTGCTGTGTTTGCCCCTGACTCAGACCGAGGACAGAAGCATTTTGCTGTTGGTGGCACAGCTTTGAAGGCTGTATTTATAGCTGAGGAGACCTGATGACTTGTATGGACGATGGTTAACTCCAGTGTCCTTGACAAATACTAGCAACAGTATGTTTGTGCCAGGTTGAATTTCTCTCTGTTACATTCTCTGCTTGCAGTCCTTCAGTGTTGTGCAGTCTGGCTTGTTTGCTATTAAAAGGGGAGCCAGGCAGGAAATACATAATTTCTTGCAATTTTTAATAGTTTTCCTTTTTTCATTTTTTTAATGAGATACTTGGAAATCTTCTCTGGAAAACAAAAGAGTGAAAATAGAGACCCCAGCACAGTGCTTTGTACTTCCTTGTTCACATTTTGGTTTCTAATCTAATATTTAGTTTAGCAACTCACTTCTTTTGACCAGCAAGTCCATGTGCTCCTGAAAAAGTTTCAAAAGGAAAATTTCACCAAAACTTCTATGTGCCTGTGAAAAGGAGCTTCGGTCAGCTTGCATTTGCATCAAAGGACTCCTAATGAGCTCAAATTAAGAGTCACTCTTCTTCCATGAGAAGTAAAAAGATATTCTGTTGTGTCTTTTTTTAAGCTTATAGACCGATTATACATATTTTAGGCTTATGATGCGTTCAAAAATCTAAAATACCACTGTTTGCATTTCTAGGTCATAAGCAGAATAGAACAAATTAAGGGGCTTCTCTGCTCTCTTGTCAGCTGTAGGAAATCATTCACTACGAGCAGCTCACCTTTTATGTGTTCTTAGTATTAATTTTCAACTAAATGCCAATGCAAGAGTAAAATAACTACTATACAGAGATTTTTTCTTTTCTCTTAGATTTCAAGAATAATAGTTCAGGGTATGCAAAGGTCAGTTGGCTTAAGTTTTTTGTCAGAAACCAAGAAAAGGCTGGATAAGGATCACTGGATTCAAGTGACTGTGAGCTGGCTTCTCTCACAGCTGACAATCTCTCCACTAGTTTAGCTTTTGATTTGCAGTTCTCTGCTAAAGAGAGATTGAAGAACCCCCCAGGCCCACATTGCTCACTATTGTTCTCCCAAGCAGCAAAGAAAGCAAAACTTCAAAGCCTTATAAATCTGTGATTAGTTATGAAGATGATGATAATCGTGCATATTACAGAAGTGGCCGTGGGGTAAATATAACATGGTCTCTCTTACTTCTGTGGAGCAGCAGATGGCTGTAGCCTTGGAAAGTCTGCAACCCAAGCGGGCAGCAGAAAACCACATTGTTATTCTAAGCTTTCTTTAGAGATGTATCTCTGAGTTAAGAAGGAAATCAATCACTGCAGAAGCTCCTTCTGAACCAGGAGACTAACACAGACAACCACAAACAGATCCAGGTTTTTTCAGATAAAATCCAAGTTTTATTGGAAAACATTTGTTTCTTGAGACAACATGGATTAACAAAACTCGCTGGGTTTGGTAAACTTCAGTCAAGTCCAGTGCAAGTTTTCTGGCAGCCTGTCTTTTTTACATCCATCACCGAATAAAGAAACAAATGCTCAGGATGACCTGCTCCATGCCATCTGCTAATAGATTACAGTCACACCAGGGTCATGGATGATCTCTCTCAGTTGTGTCAATGAATCTGCCCTTACCAATCTTGCTTTAGTGCTTCATGAGTGATTTTTATTTGACTTTTTTAATTTCAGTCTGATTTAATAGGCACAGAGGAGAGGAAGCCTTGGTTTTCCACCTACCCTTAGCATGAAGAGGTTCTTGCTGACCATGTAGTGGCAACACTTCAGTCAACGTATACAAACCATTCCAAATCAAAATGGACACAGGATTATGTTGTGATTCTTCTTGAACAAAGCCATTCTTTTGAAAGAACCTAGAAATCAAAACAATCCGCAATTCTAACGGCGTTTGAAATTCATGTCTAAAGTCAAATGCAGTGCTTGGACACTGGCTCATCTGTAACTTACCCATAATAGCCTGAAGAAATGTTCTCTATTTGAAATAAATGAGGATATTTTTCTCTGGCTGTAAGTGAGGTGAGGCACCTGGGTTAGAATAAAGATTATCTTGGTCAGGAAAAAGGAGGAGCTGTGACAGCAGGGGACTGAAGATGAACAGGACTGTGCTATCTCTCCTAGTTTGTTTACAAGTCTTGCTATCAGTCATCAGTGCCTGAAGCGAGAGGAAGTGTGGGCTTCAACCAGCTCTTTAAAGTGTAGATTGAGTTACTCCCCTTGTTGATGTTCGCTGTGGATCATTTAATTCATTCTGCAGAAAATGTGAAAATCGTGTGGCTACAGCAAGTTAGCCCAGCAGCAAGTTGTCTTGGAAGCTTAGTTTTCTCTCTTTTATTAGGAAGCACTGGAACGTATCCCAGTGGCTACATCAGTGGCTCCACTATCGTTTCTGGCAGTAAAGGAGTATCCAATGTTTCATGCTGCAGGGCTTTCAGATGGTATATTCAGTAGTTCCAGATGACACACAGATGATACCAAGTCTGCCTGTCAAAATGCTTAGAGCCACTCAATGTCAAATAAAAATTAATGTTCATCACTGGTTTTCCCTGCAGATTAAGAAATTTAACCATTCAGACTGGAGATCAGGTTTACAGCTGGTATTGCCTGGTATAGTTTAGATGACTTAAGTAAATGCGTCAAATATTAATTTGCAGGTTTCCTGTTATAACATTTCCATCTCCTTTTCCCTAAAACCCAGCTAAAACCCCAATGAAAAGAATGAATTTTAATTATGATAGCAACAAGCATGTTTTTTATCAAAAGAAACCACGTTTTCTATCAGCAGAGGCAAAGAGACCTTACAATTCTTCCTCTCCTTCATTTAGATGCCAAAGTGCTGGCATCATTTGTGTTCCTGATTCTCCTGTCCAAAGAGTTTCACGGTGATGACAGTACAATCAGGGCCCCCTCCACAGCAAAGGAATGAGATTGGGCAAAGAGGGAGTCAAAGCCCCTCCTATGGCTATTGCAGGAAGAGGACATGGGTCGATTCACTGCAGGGGAACAAGTCACACAGCAGCTCTTCTGTATGTGCTTGTGCTAATGTTGGTGTGTTTTGGCAAAGGATAGGAAAAAATATATGTGACCCTACCCTCTAACAGGGAGTTCAGGACTCTCAGCGCAGTGTTCTGATATATCATATACAGTACACACTTCCTCATTCGGATTTATTATTCTGCCCCAATGCAAAAGTCGGTCTTAGCAACAGTGGTTCTGGAGTTCTTGCCTGATTAGTTTGCTCCAGAACTAGGGGCAACAAATAATAGGGTTCCAGCACTGCCATCTAATGATTTCCCAGATGCTCAGAAATAGTAGAAAAATCCTTGTTTTGTACTGTACTTTCCATTTTCTGGTGGAAAAAAACATTAAATAATAATTTTCATGGAACATGGAAAATTCCCATGGGATGTATTATTGTAGTAGAGGGTTATCCCAGATATTGTTTACAAAGACAGACAGCTTGTTTATTCAGCATTGGCTAGAGCTGGCCAACCAACCCTAAAATAAAACTGTATGTGAAATTCTTGTGGGAACAAAAATGAACTATCAGAAATGTCTGTTCATTCAATAAATTCAGCCAAACCTTCCAAATACAATCTGCAGTTTGATTAATGGAAGAAGCTAGCGAGCTGTGCTTTATCTGGGATTCAGGATGTTGCTGATCACTGGTTTTGGGGTTTTTTTTGATGGATGGGAGGGGTGGAAGGGATGGTATGCCTCTTTCACGGGAGGAGAAAGCAAAGCATCCTCCTTGGTAGTTCCATAGAAGAACAACCCAGGGCAAGTGAACTGTGTTATTTCTGGTGTGACAGTGTGCACTCCATGAGAGCTGTTGCTTTCAACAAGCACACTAACTTTTTACCCAGTGGAAAATAAGGGCTAACATTTATTTGATTTTAAAGCTATGCCAGAACTCTGCCATCAGGTTACAGGAACTGACAATCAAGGCCTATGAGCTCATGGACTTGGCTGGAGCCACTCACCTAAGATTTCATCTCACAAAACATTTAGCTTTTTCTCTACGACTGTCCCATAAAGGACTCCTAGGCACTGTTCTTCTCTCCTCTTGACTATTTAAACCTCTTCTTCCTGTTCCTTATTTTAATATCCTCTTCATTCTCCTCTCATCCATTCAAAACCTTTAACTGTAAATGTCCTTTGATGGCCCTCTTCACTTGCCCACATGCCTTTAATTTGGTGTTTCAAGACCACATGAAAGGGACGTTATCTCACCTTTTTATTTATTTTCTTTTATTTATTTATTTTGAGAAAAAATCCAACCCTAACATGCTCAAGTTATTAGAGCATTTTTCAGATTAAATAATAAAGTAACCTCAATATGCTGCAGAGGTCAGGACCATAGCAAGCTAGTCTTGAAATCCCCAGTACCCTGGTCTGGCATTCATAATATGGCCTTTATAAGTAAAAATGTCCTGAAAAAAAATAGGAAATCAATTATTTGTGAGGTCCACTCAAAATACATGTCTCACGCCACAGGTTTACATTCTCCATTTTTGACAACTCAGAAGGAATCAGCCCCCTGGCATGCCTGTCCATATACCACAGCTGAGTTCAAAGAGGGTGATGTCTCACATTCTGGGGGCTAGAGCTAACTTTTGGGTTTATTATGGGGTGCTTGCAGTAACTAGGATTTTCATCAGCAGCTAGTCAAGCATGGAGTAGATCCCCTGGATGGTAGCCAAGATAGCATTAACTCAAACCCCATGTCATTTCAATTTTCCCTACATTTCCATTTGCATGCCTGCATTTTAAATCTTGCTGAAGTCTCACCTTCCCCTTTCTAGGTTGTTGATGGGCTTCTAGCCTGATCCAAAGCCCAAGCACTGCCAAGAACCAGTGGCTCAGGGACATAGAGCCAGGTCCAGGACACACGAACAGGGCCCTCTGTGCCCCAGGACACACAGATTGGTCTAAGCCAGGATGGTTCCTCCTTGCTGCTTAAAGGGGGGACCTGGGGTGTGCTGGAGTGGAAGCTACTCTGGGAGGAAAAAGGGTGCCCAGTCACTTAATGTCCCACTCCTGCTCAGAAAAATGAGCTCTCCTCCCACCTCCACCTCAGCCTTCTCCAGAGCCAAATCACCTCTTGTGTAGAAAAACTCAGTTTTGCCTTCCCCCGCCTTGAAAAGCTGAGGTCAAGTTTTGCCCTGAGGCAACCAAGGAGACCAAGACAGGCACCTACTGCAGTTGAATTACAGGTCAAGGCACTATCTGGCAGTCATTCTCCCAGTGCTGATTTCAGGCAACATGATTAACTCTGAGCAATTCTGTTTGTACACAAGGAGTCAGTCAGCTGTAGCTGCGGAAGGAGGTTATCTTTGTGCAGTTGCTTTCAAGGTCCAGCAACAGAATCAGCCAGTGCTGAGTCATTGATCACCCTAAATCAACAGTGATAATAATGATCTGATTCCCACACATGGTCCATCCAGGTTTAACTGATGACATGTTTCTTATTGTCTGCTGGCAGCTGATAATTTGTTCCTAACATATCTCTCTGAAAGATCATTGTAATAGTTGCTGTGCAAAGCTTCCATCGAGATGCAGAAAGAACAAAGCAACTGGACTCCAAATATGTAACTTGTGAAAACTGCCTTTTCCAGACTGTGAAGCAAACAGCATTTCCACCTGGAAGTCAAAATGGTGAATTTTTCTTCATAAGTGAAAATATTTAGGAAGGTTAAAGAGGTGAATGAAAAAGTGTCTCTCTGCAATATCACACAAAGAACCTATGGCTGAAGTTAGTTTCCTGTAAGAGACAAGCGGCAAGACTCTATGCTGTGTGTTTTTTCTCCTTGACTGTACTATCAAATAGCACGGCAGGCTTGAATACTTGGAGTCTGACTCTGTGCTCCTTACTCAGCTGAAAGTCCATCAGAGGCAGCGGGAAAGCTGCCCTGGCTCAGAATTTCAGATTGAATTTCAAAAAGTTGAGCTTGCTGCTGCTAACTGATTACACAGTATTAACTCTGCAGTTCTCCCTGGGAAAAAGATAGGCACTGAGACCCTCATTTCACAAGCATGGAAGAACGATGGAAAGCAAGTTTCTCTGTGGTCTCTGTTGCCATAGTAAACACATGTTCATCTTCTGCTGGGTGTTGGTGCAACCCACGTCTCAAAATCCACTCTAAGTCCCCCTCAAGCTCCTCCTTGGAGGATCTAACCAGCAAGGAAGGACCCAGTAATGCTACAAACCCTCATGCAAGTCCCATTTCAGGAAGAGTGGGCACTAGCAGGATCACACCGTCTTCAACAGCAGGGGTTAATACAAAAGCATAGAGTAGAGCCGTCTTTTCAAATTAGTATTTCATTCCTAAGTGCCCTTTAGCACACTACATCACAGAACAGAGATGACATTTCTATCCTTGAGAGTGTGCTGCACTCCTCTAATCAGGCTGTGTTGCTTCCATGTAGCTGGCTGGTAACACAGCCTGGCCGACCGTGGCCACCTCCTTTGTAAAATCCTGACATCCCAGTGGCAAGAAGAGTTTTTTAAACAGGGCTGTACTGATAAGGAAGGACTATCTGGTAAATGTGTCATGTTTCAAACACAGCTGAAATACAAAATGTAGCAGGGTTTAGGTGGGAGTGTTGATCTGCTTGAGGGTAGGAAGGCTCTACAGAGGGGCCTAGAAAGGTTGGATTGATGGGCCAAGGCCAATGTGATGAGGTTCAGTAAGGCCAAGTGCCAGGTCCTGCATTTTGGTCACAGCAACCCCAGGCAACGCTACAGGCTCAGGGAGTGTTGCCCAGCAGAAAGGGACCTGGGGGTGTTGGTGGACAGCCGGCTTAACATGAGCCAGCAGTGTGCTCAGGCAGCCAAGAAGGCCAACAGCAACCTGGCTTGTATCAGGAATAGCATGGCCAGCAGGAGTAGGGCAGTGATGGTGTCTCTGTACTCAGCACTGGTGAGGCCTCACCTTGAGTGCTGTGTTCAGTTCTGGGCCCCTCACAACAAGAAGGACATTGAAGTGTTGGAATATGTCCAAAGGAGAGCTACCAAGCTCGTGAGGGGTCTAGAGAGCAAGTCCTATGAGGAGAGGCTGAGGGGAGATCTCATTGCCCTCTACAACTACCTGAAAGGAGGTTGTAGAGAAGTGGGTGTTGGCCTCTTCTCCCAATAGAATAATGACAGGACCAGAGGAAATGGTCTGAAGTTGCAGCAAGGGAGGTTCAGATTAGATATTAGGAAGAATTACTTTACTGAGAGGGTGATCAGGCACTGGAACAGCCTGCCCAGGGAGGTGGTGAAATCACCAACCTTGGAGGTATTTAAGAAGTGTGTAGACATGGCACTGCAGAGCATGCTCTACTAGCCAAGACTGTTGGGTTGGGTGATTTTTTGTGGGGTACAGTTTGTGTGTGCATGTTTGCATATGTATAGCTGGACTCGATGACCTCAAAGGACCCTTCCAACCATTAAGGTTCTGTGAAGATTCTGTGAAGACCATAGCCCAAGTAATATTTCAGTGGTTGGCACTGGGATCTGGAAATAGCCTGGGAACTGAGTTAGTGTACTGTGAGGCAAGGCCTGTGTGCTACTTGGGTTTGCATGAAGATTAGTGGGCCCACATTGGACTCTTGGGACTTTTGCTCAGCAGCAGCAGCAAATCCCCACTTCAGCATTGTATTGAATCCAGGCAGAAGGTCAAGGATGACTGCAAACATGAAGATACTTAACCTATGTGGTAAAGAGTTTTTTTAAGGTATTGTGGATCAGTTGCATCTAAGCATGTTTTCACCAGCTGCAGGTAGACAAAGAGATTTAAAGATTTCAGATATGTAAATATCTCAAAAATTTGATGTTTCAGATGGATTATGAGTCGATTCTTGAATGACCTGCCTGAACATGTTCAGCTCTGTGAGACTGAATAGGAAGTGCTACATAACAGTCAATCATCAGCAAGAAAATCCATCAGGGGCTATTAAATGCAAATAAAGAGCTGACCCAGTCCTTCACCTCCGCTAGTCCACAGCTGTGAGTGTTGCAGACAGGAGACAGCCTTTGTGTTCTCTCTACATCTACCACCATTGCCCATACTATTGAGCTTACACTCAGCCCTAAGGAAACTTCACAACAATCTCCAGAAAAGGAGCCAGCAAGGGAAACTCAAAGAAAGCCAAATGATGTCAGAAAACAAAAGAATAAATACAGGGAAAAGGTGTATGGGTCACATGTCTGAAAAATAAAAAGAGGAAACCAGAGGGAGATGCAGATCAGTGTGGCACCAGTATTTCCCCCTTGCCCTGAATGTGTTCAGGGAGCTGGTGGATACTGACCAAACACTTGGCTCGGTGGAGATTTGGCATGACCTTCTATAGCTTTTCTTGTATTCTTTTTGGTAAGTGAGGGAATGTACAAATCAGAGAAACCAGTATGTTAAGAATGGCTGATTTCCCACTAGCGTCATTAATACCTAGGTCAAAGGAAAAGTCTGAGACTCACTTAAAATCTTTTGCGAATTCTACCTACGGCAACTGGTCTTCCACACTCAGACCTTGTCCTCCCTCTTTTTTCTCCAGAGGATAATATAGTAGTTACACTATAGAATTACAAAGCTGGCTATTAACTCTAAAATAGAAGTCAAAATGCGACATTAAAGGAAAAATATTCAGCATTCACAATAATGGAGGTTTTTTATTATTCAAATGACACATAATTTTACAAAGCCAAAGATGGTAAAAAGAATGAGGCGTGATTTGGTGTCACCAATTTCTAGTCAGCATTTCTGCATCATTCCCATGTGTGTGCCATCTGCAACACTGCTGTTTGGCACCAAACACCATGAACATAACTAGCAACCACAGCGTACTTTTTTGGAACATGACAGAGGTACCCAGGAGACCAGCGTCTTTAGGTTACAAATCATAACTGGTTTGAGCCCATCTCAGTAGAGAAAAGTATGCATAGGCTTAAGTAAGGCTTCCTTTTGCAGCAATTTAGACTTAGGCCCCCTGTGAATGCCTTGGAGATATTCACCAGCAGCCTACAGTGCTGACAGGGAACTTGAGCTTGTGCAACTGACATTTTTGAAGGCTGGCAGGGAACATAATAGTAAATGGTTGGCCATTCTCACATGAATTTGCTTGCCAGAGAGCTAGCATTACATCAGCTCAGACTCACTGGGAAGTCTATGGGGGACAGAATCTCCGTCAGTCTAACCTAAATGTGCTACATGGGGGAATTCAAAACTTTCATATACTCGGATTTTTAATTGAAAATTGGCTCCATGTGTATTCACAATTTTGGATTTGGAGCCTGCTACATAGTTTTGATGAAGTGGCACTGAAATCAGTGAACCAGTATAGCAAGTTCTTGGGGTTTGAATAGAATTCCTCTTATGAAATACAAAAACCTAGTGTTTATTGTTATTCAGAGACAGGTCTTGGTTAAGAGTTGACACTCATTCATCTGCCTCCCTATCTTAAGTTCTCCAGACGGAAGTGCTCCTAGGGTGAGACCATAAACTGGGTCAGCAGAGCAATATTTTATAAACATTTTTGGAACAGTACACAAAGATCATTTCTTCACTGCAGCAAGGGGGAGAGGGGTAGATGTCTGATCCAGTGGTAAGAGTATTTGAATGAGACTCAAAAAGATCTGGATTGCATTTGAGATCCCTTTCAGTATATCACTATGCTTCTTCACATTTTGCTTTTTCATTTTATAACAGTAGACAAATGTCCTTTTTATACATGCCTTAACAACCTGACTTGAAAATATCAAAAGAGCACCCTAGAAAAAAAAAAAAAAAAAGAAGAAAAGGAGCTTAAGTCAGTAGCTCTAATCTTCCTGCAGTGCAGTTTCTAGCAATATGCTGGGTTGCTATTTAGTGCTGGCTTACAGTGTTATTTAGGAACTGACCTCAAAGCCTGCATTTGCTCACTTTGCTCACTATCAGAACATAGATTTATAGTGCCTGTTCTTCCACTAGAATAAGAGCCAAGACTTCCCCACAGAAACTGGATTTCCCTTGAGGATTTCGAGTCCAAGTGCACCCCGACCTTATTCACTGTCTGACAAAAATACTGCTTGTAGTGTTTTGTTCCTGTGACGTCTTGAGAAATGTTATTAGAAGCTCAACATTTGAGGCTGTATAGAATCCTAAACATCTTAATTTTTTGGATTATAGCAATCAGAAGAGCTTTCTTTTGTACTCCACTTGCCTTCTTTCCACCAATAGCCAGAATCCTGAAAGCTTTTGTATTTTTATGAACAAAGACATTATTTTGTCCAGACTTGTACCTGATGTTTTGTCACTTGGTCTTTCTGGAGAGTTATTCCGCCCAGGTGCAATAATAGAGTGGATATGTGATACCTGGTTAGTCCAGAAGGTTACAGGAGCACACAAGAGGGTTCTCGCCTTGAGCAGACTGACACAAATCCATGGCAGCAGATTTGTTTCAGTATGTATTTTCTCAAAAGTAATTTTTCACCCATTGTTGCAGTTTGTAGCCATTTTTATCAAAAGTCCAAGTCTTTTGTATGAAGCATGACATTTTACTTGACCCTCCCTTGTTGTAAACATATTTCTAAGAAAGTTAGAGAACCTGGTGAGCGTACTCGGAAACAACTGAATAAATGCCAGGTTCTGAGGACAATTTCCAGTCTGGGAGGAACCCTGATCAGACCAGTCATGTCAATTCCAATGCATGCTGTAGGAAAACAGTAGACAATGAGGTTGAGCACTGTATTGTGCTGTACTAATATTTATTCATATCTTGTTTGCTTAGATGCAAATTGCTGTTGTTGGTGTTCATGCTGAAAGTCCACCTTCAAGTGTCAAAAACCATCTGATTTCAGCAGGGCCTGGATTTTGAGTCTTCTTGAATGGGGCAAGGACCACATGCCTTTGATGGAAATGAAAATATCAATAGAGCTGCAGGCACATTTTCCCACCTGGAACAAAGGTAGAACATCCTTCCCATAGATTATTCCAGGAAGTTTTGTAAGTAGTTCACAAGTCTCTGAAAGTGCTGAGTGGGCTTCCTGCTTTCAACAATCAAGCCTCGGATCATTATACTCAGGTTAGTCTTATAATGTAAAGGAAAAAAGTCCTTAACCCCCAGCACGGACTCAGTGAGTCAATGAGAAAGTTACTTCTTCACAGTGTACCCATCAGTTTTCCACCCTAGGAATGAGTGTTATGTCTTCCACAACCTACTTTACTTTCAGGCTAAATTCTGGTTTGCATCTCCTCAGGATAAAGCTCACATAACTCCAGCAAAGGCAATGAAGCAATTCCAGGTTTACCAGGATGTCATGATATTGTGGTTTAACCCCAGCTGGCAACCAAGCACCAGACAGGGAAGAGAATCAGAAAAGTAAAAGTTAAAAACTCATGGGCTGGGATAAAGACAGTTTAACAACTAAAGCAAAAGCTGCCCATGAAAGTAAAACAGAACAAGGGATTCATTCAGTATTTCCAGAAACGCAGGGCTCCGTCACAGCTTGAGAATAAACAAAGGCCATAACTCCAAACATTCCCCACTTCCTTCTTCTTCCCCCAGCTGTATATGATGAGCATGGCATTCACATGGTATGGAGTGTCCCTTGGGTCACTTGGGGTCAGCTCTCCTGCCTGTGTCCCCTCCCAACTTCTTGTGCACCCCCACCTTGCTTGCTGGTGGGGCAACATGAGGGGCAGAAAAGTCCTTGACTCTGTAAGCCTGGCTCAGCAATAATGAAAACATCCCTGTATTATCAACACTTTTTCTATGAAGAAAATGAACTCTACCCCAGCCAAAACCAGCACACATGGAGAGCAGATTCTGGTCCTCCAGTTTTATAGGAGAGACAAACAAGGCCACAGACAGTGGATTCATCACTGAAGGGGAAAACCTATTGGTCTTAAATGCTTTGCCTCCTCCTGAAACAGCAAATAGAAGGAAGCTGTATGAGAATGATATAAAGTGAATCAACAACTTGGTACTTGATAGCTCCCTCCTAAATCAAGAGTCATCTCTGCACCGCAAAGCCTACCTCAGCCCCCTCCCACTTGTGACTCAATTTCTTGTTGATACTAACTGCTTACACCAAGTACAATAAGAGACCACAGAGGACATCAAAAGGGGACACAGAACAAATCAGGAGTAGATTAAAACTTTGGATGGAGGGGAGGGAGAAAACAAGAAACCCGTACCCACACACACCCTAGGAAAAGTGTGAAAAAGGAAAATGGCACTGGAAAAATAGAGCCAGTAGAAAAAAGGGAAAAAAAAGCCCTCAAAAGCAAATAAAGAAACTGATGAAAGACAATCAAAAGAAGGGAAAATTCTATTTAGGCCTATTTTGCCTGTTGAACACTTTTTTTTCACAGCAAGTATATGAGGCAATCCATATTCTTAAGCAAAAAAGAAAATCATTCCACTGCAATCTAGATAATTTCCCACTCCATTTGATGACATAATGCACTAAGAGCAAAAAGCTCTAAATCATCTGGAATAAGCCACCAGTCTCACTTTTCAGCTAAAAGGAACGAGCTTTATTCTAAACCGTTTCACTCTCAGAAAGAATGCCTTTTACAGCCACTGTTAGGTATTCTGTATATACCCCGGTCCTCCCACGTGGAGGTGAAGGTGCCAACTAAGTTCTTCATGCAGGTGTAGCTGCTCTAACAGGGCTCTGCCCATACATACCACGAAGCAGTTTCTCCTTTCCAGAGGCCTCCCTCAGACCATTTCAATTACGATGGGCATAAGCAGGTAAAAGGAAAGAGAGACTGCATTAAGTGCATCTAGTTGTGCTAAGCAATTATTTTCAACTTCATTCAGCCCTTCTCCTGCAGAAGCAAGTTGCTGTTTTGTTGTTTGGGGTTGGTTTGTTCTTCTTTTTTTTTTTTTTCTTTTTTTTACCTTTACAGAATGCTAAATCCAGCCAGAAAACCGTTATGAAAAAATACCCAAGGGAAGTGTGATGGAGAGTTTCTCTTCACTGATTTCTCTTCTAACATTGTTTCCTTCCTTCCTCCCCTCTCCACCCTACAGACTCAATCCTCAGCCCATTGATGTCAAAGGAAAAACCCACACTGACCTCATGCGGCTTTGGATTATGCTTCCAGTCCTGGGCCGTTTGTTTTTGTAAGTGAGCTAATAGGAGCAGCTAAAAAAATCTCACCAGTGGAGCTCCAAAAGTGCCATCCACTGCCCTAATGGCTGGTGTGAGTTTTCAATGGAACTGCGTCATTTGAAACCAGGATAATATTTTACCTTCAATATACCACCATTATGGATTCATTTGACATTCAATGTACAGTAATAACAATGAATTTACTGGATATTGAATGTCACATACTTTCACAAGTACAGCATTTCATTGTAATGCACAGCAGCATCAGTTTAACGATACCAGGGTTTTTCCAGAATCCTCTCTTTATGTCCCCTCTTTCTCCAGGAGAACAATAAATACTCCTTAACAATGCCTAAGAAAAATAAAATCATACTTTGCTTTTGGAAAGGAATATGATCTATATGCAGGCCTCTGGCGAGCTGAACAACAATGTTTCCTGGGACACTGAGAGCATGAATTTGTGCACAGAGGCTTTTTCTAGCCATAAAATGGAAGGCTGGGAATATTAATCAGGTTTAATTTTTTGGTTTGCTTTGCTTTGTGGTTGGGGTGGGCTTTTTTTTTTTCCCCCCTTAATTGATTCCAGAGTGCAAAATAAAATAACCTCACTTCAAACCATCCTGCAGTAAAAAATAAAAAGATATAAAGATGTTAATCTGAAGGATGGTCAGGAGATCAGTTTTGAAATTAACGTTGTAGAGTCCCTCACTGAATATTTCAGATAGTGAGGAACAACATGGAGCTGTTCTTTGCAAAGTGGGACATGAAGTTCAGGGCCAAATCCTACCTGTTTCTTACCTGGGTTGTCCATAGGAGATGAAGAGACCGCACTGCAAGAGTGTGGTGAGCTAGACTGAATCTCACCACTGGTGCAGTGAGGATCTGGGAAGTGAGGGGGGAGTGGGGTCCACTCATGCGAAAGCAAGGGGAGGCATAGGGTGTTCATTCACCACTAGTGAGAGGCAATGACAAGGAGTAGCTACAGCTGCCTTAGACCTCTGGCCAAGCCTGCACCTTTGGTGAGGAGGATGTCACCCCACGAAGCATCTGTGCCAGCTTACCCCATCACTTCAACTTGGATCATCAGTTGGATATCTCAGTCTAGAGGAATTCATAACTGTGTACCCAGCTGTTTGCTGTACAGGAGGATGCACTCACTCAAGTGCTTCGCTGGTACAAATGAACCCATGCTATTCATCTGCTATTTTTTTCAGATGGTCTGCCAGCCATCAGCTGGTCCCACCTCTGCTCACTGGGGCCAAAGCCATGTCGCCCACTGTCAGAATGTCTGCTAGGAAGGTACCTAGGATGGCAGTCTAGTACCTCATCCTCCTCAAAAGACAAAATCGGTGGTGTGCAGAATGGCAGAATGGGTTTCTTGCCCACTTCCTGGATTTAGATGTTATCCTAAAATAAGAAGAACAAAACAAACAAACAAACAAACAAAAAACAAACAAAAAACCAAACCAAACCAAAACCTAGTTTTGTGCAAATCATTTGGATGCGCAGTGTCTGTAAATGTCCACTGGGAAATCCAGATAAACCTTCTTTGATTAACCAAGCTATTTTCCAAAGCATTCTATGTTGGCATTTGAAGGAGAAAATTAGTAATATTTCTGATGATAAAGTAAACACTGACATCAGCTCCGCTGCTGGTGCTGAGGCCCTCAAGAGTTTCATTATGGGAGGACTTTGATTAGTTTCTAATGTTTTGCTGAACTCTATTAAATCACGGATAAATCTATTGTTTCTGTAAGTGGTGCTTCAGTAAGATGAAAAGAATTAGTGACCAAATATGACAAGGCTTGATTGAGAAAGACCCCTTGATGGGTGCGTGGAAGTCCGAGGAGTCAGAGTAGCCTGCAATTAGCATGTGATAGGTGGTTTACTGTAACATGGGTGTGCCAGTCCTTTCTTCATTTTAAAAGCTCTTGGAGCTGCAAACTTCAAAGCTGTCTCTTCAGCTTTATATTTGCTTGCATGTATTCTGGTATTCATCTAAGGGTTTGGAGGCTGTTTCCAAGTCAAGGTGCCCTTCAGTTTAAAATACAGAAGTGTGGTGAATATATTAAATGGAAAAATGAATAAGACAGCAACTGTAACTATTGCATCACCCAGCTTCGCACAGAAAGAGTCAAATTACACAATTACTGGCAATGCATGTGCTTCAGAAGGCCAATCAACATCTGAATGAAAGAAAACCTGGGGGAAAACATTGATCATCTCAGATAAAATAATGAAGGCAATAATCAGTGGGATAAGGCAAAATAGATGTCAAGATATACTTGTTATATGTCAGCTCTTTAGACCCATGCAACAATAGAAAAGAACCGCGTCCTAAATGAGATACTGTTATGTCACCTGTTGCCTTGGTTTTGACCAATCACACAAATGATAACCCCTCCCTCCCCCCGC
>VZTM01002791.1:97026-127910 GCA_013400555.1 Jacana jacana | reverse complement strand
AGAGTTGACCCTTTGGTCCCTCAGCTTTTCTATTGAGCATGATGCAGATGGGATGGAATAAACTGTTGGTCAATTTTGGGTCACCTGTCCTGTCCGTTCCTCCCCACAGGTGTGACCCCTCGACGCTTTCCTGCTCCCAACCCTCCAATGGGGCAAATACCACAATTCCCTGCCCTTGGTTGTTCCAGCAATAATTATAAGCAAGGGCCTCTCTGCACCATCCCTTGGTGTGATTAGGTCTTATCACTGTGAGAGTGAACAGCTTCTGAACAAGATGCTGTTCATTTCAGAGTGTAGTTAGTTAGAAGAGGCCGAGTTAAAAAAGTGAAATTACTGAACAAAAAAGTGGTTTGTTTTACCTCAGACCAGGACACCTGTCATGGATGTTTAATCATGTCTGGACAATATTATTTTTTCCCACTTATCTCCTAATGCCAATATTTTATCCCCCATACTGTATGTGGGCTTTCAGCCAGCTGTCTACAGATGGTAGTTTTAAAGAAGGCTGGGTTAGGAACAAGAAAGTCTGAAATCTGGGTTCCTTGTACTTAACAACCGATGTGATATTTCTATATTCAGCTCTCACACCACAGAATGGCCAAGAAAAAATTTGACCATAATTAGATCCTGTTGATGAAATGCTGCAGACAGAAGGTGTCTGTGCACGGGGATGAAATGGGCTTGCCTCAGATATTTATATGCCACTTACTTAATGAGTCATTGATTGATAACTTACCAATCACTGCGTTGCTTTTTGTAGTGCGAATACGCCAGTATGTTCAGATATATAAATAGATAAAAGACAAATAGAAGAGGCAACGATCAATCCAAACAGGCGTGTTTTAATGAAAAATTACAAATAGGTGTGCGATTCCAGACAACACACAAAAGGCAAAGGTTTAGATCAAACTATCTGAATAAACGGTGACTTGAAAGAGTTCAGAGCAAAGGATAGGGAAGTCCCAGGAGGGTGCATGTGTTTTACCTGTCGTTTCGTACAATTGCCTGCTAGATCAAATCAAATAGTGCACTCATATAGAGTCTGTGCAGTGCTAGAACAGAAGACAGACAGGTTTTGATGTGTCAGCAAGTCAGTGCTTAAACACCAGACACCTGATGTTGCACTCATGATGAGCTTTGCTTCATGTGCTTCTCTTCTTGGACAGCAGTGAAATAGCAGCAGAACTGCTTGGCTGTTCTACTTGGCCACTATAATTACCAGCTTTGAACCAGCCCAGTCTATGAGCAAGATGAGCACAAACCTTGAGATACTAATCATAGTGATACCTCAATTGTGTGCAACACTTTTCCTCCCCAAAGCACTTAATAAAGCAAAAGCAGGGACTGATTCATGCATCACTTAAAGGAACGGGATTGCATGGCCACCCTGCCTGAGAGCTTTGGATCAGAAAAGAAGACTAGCCCACCTAATTGAAAGTTTAAGGTGGTCAGAGGGGCAGTAATCTTTAAATATGCAATGCAAAGAGGATTTCTGTCTATACTTTCTCACGAAAAGTGCAGTTTAATGCTTTGTGAATACTGGTTACTGTGGCCTGAGTTTTACATCTTTGCTGAAGGCAATCCCAGCGTGTCAAACCTGTTAACTCCATGATGGAGAGGATGCTTAATTTTATTTTATAGGAAAAAAAGAGTAATGCCTACTGAATTAGCTATATCACTTCCTCTAGCAAGTTAGAAACCTTATGGACCCAGAGTTTTCAGTTATGAGATGTGACATGATAACAGCTTTAAGTGAGGCGGCTGCTCCTTATAATCAGATGGAATCTGATCATTAATCTAAAACGTCCAGCTATATTTACTTCTTCTTTTAATAAAAATATGAATTTCATACATATTCCATCTCAATATATTCATGAGCTTCCAGAACACACAAAACAGACATTTTTCATTTGCATCAAATGCTATGTTATGTTCTGACACTTTAATTTTGTAATTAAGCTCTCTTAGTCTCCTTGAAGGAAAATCCATCATAAGCTATGTGTCATCATTTCAACACTTCACTTCCTGGCCTTTAACATAACTCTTACTCTAGTAATCTGCATTTTGAAAAGGCATGTATGGCCAAATGCAGCCCCCATCTTCAGAATCTGTTTAGAGTATTAAAATGCTTGGGAGAGGAGATGTGACATTTGGGCTGAGCCTTTTACAGAAGATGGAAGAAACTTAAAGACAGAAGAAGCCAGATCATTAGGTGATAAATGAAAGCAAGAGCTTGTGATACTGAAATGCTTGTACTTTGTCCTGTACAATTAAACAAAGTATTTAAGCACATGTCTAAATTAAAATCTCCCTAGCTTGGCCTCATTTCCTCCCACAAAGTTTATTCCTACAATCTTGCCTGTGCACACTTCCCTTTGTTCTCTTCCTCACCATTCCTTTTCCTTTCAGTAGCCCTGTTTCAAAAAAAAGTAGCAGTACGCTTACCCAACCTGTAATTCAGTTCCTGAAGCACACCAGAAACTTTTCAATTGCTTTCAGAGAGTACAGTCTGATTAAGTGCTTTGACATCACTGTAATATTAAGGGTGAGTCCCAAATAAAATCTTTGGTAGTTTTGGGTTTGTGTGTGTGCCTGTGTTCTCTTTCAGTAGCTAATGACAAAGTTTGGAATATCTGAAACATGTCTCCATGTTTCTCCACCCCAGTCACATCTCAAATAAACAACCCACCCATAAGTACTTATTCTGCACTGCACCCATTTTTGTTACATCCATATACAAATTTAGTACTTCTTATATGCTGTTACTGATATGGTTATCTAGCTACTGCTGGACTTATAAGATTTGACTCACTCCAATATCTCCAGTACTTCATTTTTGGGCAAACCAGCTATTTCTTGCAAAGCTTCCTCTGAACCACCCCTGTGATACCGTCATCCTCTGTGGAGCCCTTTGCTAACTTTTGTCAGTTTCTCAACACTGTGATATCCAGCAATGCCTCATGTCGTGTCCAACTGTTTCCCATATCCTCTTCCATCAGCTAAACCTCAGCTTGGTCAGCACCTGGCTGCTCATCTGCCTGCTGCCCTAACACTGGTCTTGCAAGAGCTGCACCAACTGAAGGTCTGTCTTCTGGATTCCTGTTACCTCTGTCCGTATGCACAGGGCTCAATAATACTGTCCTTGTTTGCATGCAGCTGTCTAGTTCTTTCTTCATGAAGTTTTGTCATAGTCATGTTTTCTGTTAAGAAAAATACCTTGTTTTGTTAGATAAACCACCCTAATCTGTTAACAAAGAAACAAACTCGCTTGCAGTACTGATTTCCCTTGTGTATGGACAACTTGATATAAAATCTAATGAAACAGAGTGCCTTTCAGTTCTTGTTCCCTGGTGCACAGCGATTTTCAGTTATTCATTTTCACTTCAGGATGTTGTATTTATATGCTGTATTATTTTTGCCTTTGAGCCTCATGTCAGTAAGGTGAGTAAAAGCAGAGGGATTCAATTTGGTTTCATCATCGTTTCAGTTTTCTCTAATTCATATGCTGGGCTTCCTCACAACGGACCAGTCAGCTATACAAAGGCAACAGCTTTTTAACCACTAAACTCTTTCTGCTTACACCTAATATGACATATAATGTGCAAGATTTTGCTGTTAAATTACCAGGTTCTTGCAGGAAAATGCAACCAATACTGGGTAGGTTCTGCCTTGCACCAACTCACTGCTTCCCCAACCTGCACCAAGCTCTGCTGCCAAACTTCTTCACCCCAGCCTTGTGCCAAACAGCACTTTCACCCCAGCTTTCTGGTCCTCATTATTCTCAGCTGTTTCCTGTCCTTCCACCTACAAACCTTCTCCCAAAAATGGCTGAAGACAAGGGCATAGCACGGTTCATGGGGTAAACTCATCCCAAAAAAGGATGACATCATCCCAAAGGTAGTATCATCTCTGGTCCATGCTCTATCCATGCCCAGAACTGCTATGTACAGACTAAATCTGTAGGCAGCACATTAATGCCTAAATAAGGATAAATATTAGGTGGTCAGGTGTACCTGTAGAGATTAGGGACTGAGAAATCATCCTTTACTTTTTCAACTCTGTTCTTTGATAATATATCAACTTTGAATATATCATATTCTTACAGCTTGGTGCAGACTGATGATTTGGTTCCTTTCCCTACAAAGCAGGTCCTTGGTAGTAAGAGGTGGCAATATTAACAGAAAACCTACAGAGAAGCGGGTAGATTGCACCATGTCACTAGTGCAGATATCGAAAAAATTGGTGAAGGAAAATGACATAGCTTAATAAATATGTTGTTTTATCAGCGGTCATCACAGCTAGAAAACTGCTTAGTAAAGGGCGGGGGGGGGAGACAGAGAAAAACAGGGAGAGGGAAACAGGGAAAATGAGATGGGAGTAAGTGACAGTTTATCAATTCCATGTATAAATGCTGAGGCAGTGAACAGCCACCCATCACCTACCGCGAGCCATAGAGGATTGGATATTCTGCTCCAACTATTTTTATTTGTGAGCAACTGACCAGTCACTGTGACAATTTCTCAATTTTATACCAAGAATTTTTATCAGTTTGATATTATAGGATGTTCTTTCTGAGCTTAACAGCATCAGGAAAATAAAGAATGCAAATAACGTTCCTGATCTAGCAACAACAGCAGACAGACAGACCACTGTCTCTTTCCATTTAAACTGAACATTTATGTGCTGGATTTTAGATACCATCTTCCTATCACTTTTCAATAAATTCAGTTCTCTTTTCTCACCCAAAATGTCTAAAGCTGTGACCGCACAGTGCTGATGTTACAGGGACTGTCTTGTTTCCAGCCACAGAAAATTTATTTAAGAATGGCCCAATTGCGTCACGAGCTTCAGCTGGCCAAAGAAGTCGCCGTTTTGTTAGGAGATAACAGTGTTGACATTAATCTGTTTGCCAGCTGACCTTTGTTTATCATTGTGTACCAGTTAAGACCTAAGCCAAAAGTATGTCTGGGGAAGAATTTGAAAAAAAACAACTCAGAACCCCAGCTCCTGCAGTGCAATTAAGTCAGCAGTAAGATTTGGGTGAAAATGTAACAAATCTAACATTGCCCCAGTGTAACTGCAGACAGCGGGGGCTACAAAGAGTATAATCCAGATTCTTGCCAACATCCCAGCCATTCTGCTGATCTCACATGCAGGGGGATTTTCTAGAGATTTAAATCCAGGCCTTCAGGAAACATGAGTGCTGAAGTGTTCTGTAAGCCACCAGCAAGTACATGTCTGGTTCCTGTACATGAATGGAGGACTGAGTGATCTACTTGAGATGCTTCCTCAAAAATCCTTGAGATTTTCCATGTGTGTGTTCCTACTCTGCTATTTGTGTATTGCTTATTACAGTACTGGCATTAAGATCAGAATGGCCATAGCTTCTCCTGTCGCTGGTTTTGGTTTTCCCCATTTCATTTCAAGTAATTAAAATAAAGCAGCAAGGCTCAGGGAACATAAACATCGTTCAGAAGTTGTACCTACCTCACAAGACCCTTTTGCTGT
Organism: Jacana jacana; assembly: GCA_013400555.1. Lineage (NCBI taxonomy): Eukaryota > Metazoa > Chordata > Aves > Charadriiformes > Jacanidae > Jacana > Jacana jacana. Next base: position 122,402 of record VZTM01002791.1, on the reverse strand, counting down.
TGTTCTGTCCAGAGGAAACTGGAAGAAGGTAACAAAGACATACAGGAGGGCATGGCAAATAAAACCAGAGTCCCATCCATGGGAGTTGGGAGGAGAAGGCAAGGGAGTGTATCTTGGCAGGCGGTATGGGCACAGTCATGGATGTCTGGAAGATGCAGCAGAATTTCCTAAGCGATGACTGAGCCAGGCTGAAATGTAAAGGTTACAATGTGGTGTCTCATTGCACATAGAGGGGATATTTGGTTTGCAAAGTTGTGATTGAGGCATCCATACCAATAATAACCATGATTTTACTTCTGAGTGTTCCACAAAGGATGATGCAGGAAAACTCACTGCTTTTTGCTTCCTCTGTCAGGAAATTTTCAGGGCTTTGGGCATCAAAAAGGATGGGAAGTTACTGAGTGAAGTAATTTCTGGCAAGAGTGAAAGCATGCAGGCATATTGCAGACTTGCAGAAGACTCTGAACTTCCTTAGGTAACAAGGCAATGGTCCAGCCACTGACACCTAGCTTTCATTCCTGTGATACCTGAGGAACCTGCAGGATGGAGCTAAATCCAAAAAGCCTACTGATGCAATCATTTGCTTCCGTTGGCAAGCGTAACCTTGCCTTCCCAAGGTCATGTTCAGTCTGGAGAAAAGGAGGCTGAGGGAAGACCTTAGAGCAGGCGGGGGTTGGTCTCCCAGGCATTAGGACAAGAGGAAACAGCCTCAAATTGCATCAGGGGAGGTTCATATTGGATATAGGAACAATTTTTACACTGAAAAGGTTATTAAACATTGGAATGGGCTGCCCAGGGAAGTGGTTGAAGCACCATCCCTGGAGGTATCTAAAAGATGGGTTGATATAGTGCCTAGAAACATGGTTTAGTGATGTCTTTTTTATCAGTTAGGTTGATGGTTGGACTAGATGATCTTAAAGGTCTCTTCCAACCTAGACAATTCTATTATTATATGTTCTGAGTTGATATAAATTAACATGGATACATGCTATTACAGAAATTTATATCAACCATGATATTGCTCCAGGTTTCCCATGTATTTGATCATACAATCATACCCTTTTATGGTGCAGGTTGCAAATGAACCCATGGCTCCTTCGTATTAATCCCCCAAAAAGGGTTATTTGACATGCATTTGTGGAGTGTGATGTGCTTATGTGTGATCCCAGAATCTGAGGTGAAGCTGAGCACTGGCTTTGGTTCTTGCCAGAATGGAGGTCAAAGCAGCTGTCTTCATATGTTGATTTTCAACCAACATTTTGAAATGTTAAAGTTTTTGAATTCCAGGCACAATAATAAATAAATATGGGTTTGAATAACTTTAAAGAGATTATTTCTATGAAACATAATAAAATCCTATGTAGTTTAGAAAACGAACTCCAGCTTAATTAGAGGCAGGAAAGTTCATTCTGGTTACATTTCCATGAGATTAAGTTTAGCAGGATTAAAATGACTACACTGGAATCATTCAAATGGAATTTTTTTGGCTTTGCAACAGAGTTGCCTTATCTTTGTTTAACTTCATTGTTTTATCAGCTGTGTCCTGTTTTCTGCTTCATTGACAATTCTGTTCACACCTAATCAGATAACATTAAATTCGGGATTGGAGGTTCATCCAACAAAAGCTTACATGTGGGGGACTCTGTGCTTTGCATCATTAAGATTTTTTCAGCACTCACATGCCTTTTTATAGGTAGAAGATAATTTACAATTTTACTTCTATGTTTAAAATTCATCTTCCTTAGTATAGGCAGTTCCATACAGCATCTGGCAAAGGGGTTTTTGACATAGTGAAATCCAGGGTGCTGGGTTTATTTGGTTCCACCAAAAAGATGCAAGTCTCAAATGAGTAGGAGAGGTTTCAATATCAAAGATTTAGATATCAAAATAAAATTTGATGGACACCACAAAAGTTGAATTTAGTCTAATCTTGCACATTTAGAGACTTCTAAACTGGAAAGAAATCTTTAAAGATACTTGTCCTATAAAATGCATCCCCAAAGCATCACAAAATTGCACACACTTGAATAATTTCTTTTATTAGTCACATGGGAAGTTTATTTCTACAAATTAGTGCTATACAAAGGAAGTCACAAATGTTTACAAGTGGAAATCAGAAATCTACTTTTTCACTGAGGATATACTTTAAATTTCACCACAGCTTTTACTGCTGTAAACTTCTAGAGCTGCTTGATTCTCTCCTACACCCTTATAGCATTTCCAAGTCCAATGTCACCAGGAGTGCAGGACAGTGAAATATCATTATGTTGTTCCATAATCAGCACACGCAGTTTGGAGAAATTGGGAGCAAGTGAAACATATAATGGCTTGATCTAAAACCTAGTGAAATCAATTGCAGTTAATATATGTAAATGTGTATCTTTCACAATTGATATCTAACATCATGACAAACTCACCAAAAGGGAGCTGCTGGGTAGATGGTACGATCTCACTCTATTTTCCCTGAGAAAGCCCTGGTCAGAATTCTGCTCCTCTCTTTTCCACCCTCATATCTCATTGACAGTCGTCTGCAAATGAGATTGTTCTCCATTCACTTTGACTGTTTTAACATAATCCGTCTACCCCAAGTTGGCAACCCTATAGATAGAAAGAGAGAAGGAGTTCCTGTTCTAAAAGTGATGCCTGAGATCATCAGGAAAAAAGTCTTTCAGGCTGTATGTGCCCCCTTTTGATAAGTTCTTCAGACTAGAGATTGTAACAAAACTCGGGTGGAAAATGAAGGAAACATGGTCATCTCCCTGAGAGAGGAGAATCTCCCACAGTTAGTCACCTTGCATCTTTAAAGGAGGTTCCTCAACAGCAGATTCAAAGCATCATGCAATCAGCAGGAGCTGTCGGGTGAGCTCTGCTCCTCACCTCTGGATGGAAGTAGGGATGACTACCTCCTCTTAAATGAGGAGTTGTGAGGTTCCTTAAGTAACTATGTTTGAAATAAGACTCGTGCAGTACATTTAGAAATAGTTTTCCTTTCCTTAGACTACTTTTAAGAGCCCACAGACTGAGGTTTGATATAATAAAGCATAAGCCTGGCTGCTACATAATTACCTCAAAATTTAATGAGCAATAAAAGTACAATTAGGCTTTTGTAATGCATTAAGCTTATACTCCTGTTTAATCCATTTAAAAGGGCTCTCTAGGTGTTCACTTGGCAAGTAACAAAATAAGGCAAGTCAGAAATTATGCTTATTAAATGTAAATGTGTATCTTAACAATTGATGTCTAACGTCATAGGACAAACTTGCCAAACTTAATTAAATGGATAAATGTAATTATGCACTTAATATCTCCACAATTACACGGCTAAATTATCTTCTACATACCTCACTGTCAGCACCACGGTGGCCTGTTACCTCACCAAAACAACGGAGGTGAGCACCGAGCTCCTGGCTGGGCTGGGCTGGTGCTGCAGTTGGAATTCTGTGCACCTTTACAGGCAGTCCTGTGTCACAAACTTAAAGTCACTCGTGATTACTACGTTCTTAACCAGACACCAGCCTTATTACAGTAACGGGCAACTTTTTTGTTGTTGTTGTTGACATTTGACTATGTAATACAGGAGAAAATAAATCGTAGTTTCATTTCAGTAATGTAAACTATGTCATGAACTTTTGGAATTAGAATCATAGATCATAGAATGGTTAAGAGTTGGAAGGGACCTTAAAGATCATCCAGTTCCAACCCCCTTGCCATGGTCAGGGACACCTCCTACTACAGCAGGTTGCTCAAAGCCCCGTCCAGCCTGGCCTTAAATACTTCCAGGGAAGTGTGTTATTTGTACTGTTGTGTCTACTCACATAGTGGAGGACTATGAGAATTTTTACTGATTGTTGCTGAGTAATTCTGCCTTGCTTCATCTACCAGTGTCTCTGGGTGGTGTTACAAGAATCCTTTCCTCAGAAGGATGTATTTCAGCTCTAGATCCTTCTCTGTAAGAGTCCTTTATTTTAATAACAATTGCGCTTCTCCATTCCAGCTATATCAGTCTCTTCTATCCAAAACAAATGTTGACGTCTAAATGGTTTCAACCTTCTTTAAACAAACTATCTCAATAAAGTCTGTTTCCAAACTGAAGTTTTTAACAAATGTCATTTTTTGCATTTTTTGCAAAAAATGCTAATTTTCATTCCTTAGTTTAGGACAAAACGAATACCAAAATATTGGAGTTTCTCCTGTAAAAGCAATTCCAAACGTTGTCCAGCCATATAAATTAGACTAGTCCTCGACTCCATTTCAAATGGATGGTAAATGGCACTGAGCATTTGAAGTGCACATTTAGTGAAAATCCTGCAACTTTTTGCTTTTGTCATCACTGTGACTAATGGTACAATGGGAACAGCTCTGAGCTTTTAAAACCCACCCAGAAAAACCTGTGGAATTGTTGCATTTTTTACCCAAAATACACACATCTTTTCAATATATTTTAAAAGTGCTTGGGAGCAACCAAAAGCCTCTCACACCTAAATTTTAATATGACTACTGAAAATAATATATTGACATTTTCTCTATTTTTTCAAGAATCTTTAGAAATTCCCTTCTTACTAAGCAGGCTGTTTTATCTTACATGAAAGGCAAAAGAATCAAAAACACAAAATGGAGAAAGTTGCCCGTTTATTGACCTGCAGTGCATCAGAGATTTGCTGAATAGTTAACAGAGGCCAAAAGGATTAGCAACAAATGCAAACTCCTTTCAGGGGATTCTTTTTGAAATGCTTTACTCATTATAGAGAAAGGAAAGTTTCCAAAGTGTCATGTAAGTGATATTATGCAGCAGCATTCAGGGATTTTTTTTAAAACCAGAAATTCATACAGTGTGCTTTCATACAGCTAAACGTTGCGCTTGGATTCTAAAAGACTACTCGTTAAAGAAGAATCCTTGAAAAACTGCCACAAAATATCATTGAAACCTACCAAGTCTGATCACAATTGACGCTGAGCATTTTATATTGCTTTAACAGTGTGTAAGGGACCTATCAGCAGAGGTAAATTGCTTTTGCACTTGTTATAAATGTGAACATTCTGTCCCGATTTTTAGAAATTTTTAGAAATTCTAAATAAATCTAGAAATTTCAGAAATAAATCAGATTGACTGTTAACACTCATGGCATTATATTCAAAACACACTGCGGTGTCAATGTGTTAGGTCAATGCACCTTCACTCTTATTTAGCTGCTGCACCATTGAAAAGAGACAGATTTATACAGGTTGTAACTCTGCACAGAATTTGGCTCCCAGAAGGAGAAGAGCAGTCAATTGAAACTAAATCCTGACCATTTAAATGGTGTTCACTTCTGAAAACTCTGCTTAAGGTGGTGGGAGCTTTGGCTTGGGTATCCCATTATGTGTGAAGAAAAATACATGGCACTCTGCTTCTCTGCTGCGCTTCCTCTGGTATTTAATCCTCCCCATACATAAATCCCTTTTTCTGTTATTCTGTATAGTGTCCTTCAGCTGAGGTCCTTGTCATAACGTTTTTGTTTTACCTTTGGGTGTTGGTGTGCTCTCTTCTGCAAGCAAATATCCACACTCACTGACAGAAACAACCCTGCTTCACTTACAGCTCAGCCGAATCCAGGGAGGTTTTTCTACGAGGAAAAGCTGGCCAAAGATCAAATCAGGCATAGACTTCTGGGTCTCTGCCAGGTTTCCCCTCACCCCTGTGCTTTGGAGGAGGATGCTCAGCAGGGAAGGCTGAGGATGGCACTGCTGGCGGTATTGGGACTCTTTTCCCAGTCAGACCATGGGGAAACACAGTCACTGCATCCCAGCCCCATAGCTCTTAGTGTCATTGCTCAGTCACTTCTCCACTTCATCTTTCTCAGCTGAGAGGTATTTGTTTCAGAGATCTGGGGCATATAAAGGCTTTCATACAAGGCTCAAAGTGGAGAGGATTATTAGGTCCTGATAAATCTACCCCAGCGTATACACTCAGACATCCCTTGCCCCAAGCACTTAAGGTCCATCTGCTTCCCTTTGGCTCTCTCAGACACCTTGGAGTTTCTTGCACACAAATATGCACTCCCAAACCAGCGTATTAAAAAAATAATAAAATTTCATGTTGACAAGCATTGCATTTGCCGAGTGACCTGACTTGTGAATTATAAAGAGGTTGCAGAGCTGTCCTGCTATTCCCTACTTCCCTTCTCAAGAGTTATGCATTACGTTTTCTCTCTATTTAAAGCTGCAGAAAGGTCTTTATGAACCCCAGAAAGTGGCTTGTGCTGCATCAGTTCTTCCATAGTTTTTCCATGCCACAAGATCTCAGGATCCATCAAATACTTTTAAGAGATTTATGGAAGGTAGATAGGAAAAGTGGACTTAAGGGGGCTTAAATTTACCTCCCAGCAATCCTTGTAGCTACTGAAAAATTACTGAGACTTCCAAAAACTGAAGCAAAGCTGATGTTCTCTGGTGTGTTAGCTGTGAATATTATTGTGATTTGGGAGTAGGAGGATGCTCAGGAGATGACTGGCGTCTTAGGATGCCTAAGTTTAATTCTAACTTCATCTGCAACTGAGTCAACATAGTGCCTCAGTTTACCATTAAAAATAAATGAAAATTGTAGATCTCTTCCCCAACATTGATTTCAGAAACTAATCTCACCGATGTTACAAAATGCTCTTGTATTAGCTTACTGAAAACACTAGAATATAAACTTATCCCCCAGCTATGGTCAAAACTAAACCAAAAATTATGATCAGGAAAAAATTACCCTACTTGTAAATGATCGGTGACTTCATTTTTTCCACATGACCCATTTATTCAAGACAGAGGAATCTTCTATTGAAACAGAAATATATCATGTGAAATTTTAATCAAGCTGTCAGGCTTCATTCTAATTCTCAGGCAGTCTACATGGAGGAGAGAAAAGGAGAGGAAACATTAAAACTGATTCTCATAAAGAGATGGAGAGACAGAGAGCAACAAGCTGTGCTGATATATTAATTATCTATTTATAATATGTAATCTTTTCAACTTCTGTCATGTTAAAATCAACAAAGAATTTAGCTGAAGACAGCTATAAAATGAACTGATTACAGCTTGCGTACAACAGCGATGAAAGAGCGAATACACACAGCTATGCAAATGTGAAATATAACATGACAGAAAGCACAGCCACGGTGATAACAGCAGGTAATTGCTGGGCTCTGTAGCTCTCCCGCCAAACCCACCCTGTGATATTTCCTTTGTTCTGTAACTGGCACATTTTTGGCACACGGGACAGAGGAGGGGGAAGGAAGCAAGCTGGGGCTGAGCTCCTTGTGAAAGCTGCTGCAAATGTGCAGAGCACCAGAGCAAGAGGAGGGAAGGGTTATGCGGAGCTGAGCCTTCAAGGTACCACCATGTCCAGTAACAGGGAGGAATCATGTCCAATCACCACATGTAGCCAAAGGTTAAAGGCTGACAGTTGCCCTTTAAGTTCCACCACAAGCTCTCCATGAAGGCAACATGCTGAAGGCCTGATCCAGGTCTCTGGAGCTAATGGCAAGATCCTTTACCCCCATGAAATGGCTCAGGGTCAGGACCGAGTCTGAGAGTTCACTGTGTAGCAGATAACACAGAGCATTTCATGCATATATTTGCATGCGTACCAACTTAATGGTGCTTCTCATGGAGCTAGAAATAAGTTTGACCTCTGAGTATAAAGTCAGGTTTTGTGGAACCGCTTTGTTGTATCTGGGAGCTGTACTGTTAACCACGGCCATGTCAGGATGAGCACAGCATGAAGCACATCTCTAGCTGCCTTCCTCCTCTTCTCTTGGTATACAGTAGCACTGAAAGTAGCCATTGCACTTAAGGGTTTTCTAGTTCCAATAGTTCCATCTATTTTTGGTTGCATTTTTATAAGTACTTTTGTGGTTTTGTGCAGGTTTGTGTTTGGGGATCCAAACAGACACAAGCCCAGACTGTGTCAGATATACCCTACCTAGAGGCAGTCTGTAGGAGTGTGGACCCAGAACCAACCTGACGCAGCAATGGATTTTCTGCACTGGAGCTGGGTGAGGCAGACTGAGCAGACTGCGTTCACCAGCTTCAACATCCATCTGTGCAAAACTCCATATGAGCCCCTACTCCCATTTTCAGAAGTGACTTTGGCTGCAGCACATCACAGAATCACAGAATTACAGAATCACAAGAAATTCTTCCCTGTGAGGGTGGTGAGGCACTTGAACTGGTTGCCCAGAGAAGTTGTGGCTGCCCCATGCCTGGAAGTGTTCAAGGCCAGGCTGGATGGGGCTTTGAGCAACCTGGTCTGGTGAGAGGTGTCCCTGCCCGTGGCAAGGGGGTTGGAATTGGATTATCTTTAAGGTCCCTTCCAATTCTAACCATTTTGATTCTAACTAGAAACTGGCCTTTCAGTGCAGGACAGGAATCTTGTGAGAGATGTGTTGCCTTCCTTCAACATCCACACTTACCTGCATCATGTCATAGTATCTGGTCCCAGATCCACACGCCACAGTTATCATGCAGTTCCCTTCGCAAGAGATAGTCCTTCAGGGTCATTTTGCTACAAGGATGATTAACTACTCAACAATATGGGCTGGAGCCCAGGGCAGAGCCCAGAAGGGTCCATCTCCATCATTTCTAAAGGGAACACTTTTAAAGTTCTGCTCTACAAACAGTATGTAGAGTTGCAACACATCCCTGTTTACACCAGACCCAACTTCTGGCTACAATTAGTCAACAGGTCCCCTCACCCTTCTGTGTTCAGCATTAAGCAGCTACACAACATGGGAATTGACATGAGTATAATGAAATACTGGTTTGATACCACAACAGAGTCGATCCCTAACTTAGCCCTGTTTAATTAAAATTTGTTACTGCGACAGTAACCTCATTGTGTAGAGCTAGACCCAGCATAAATTATCAGTGATTTGCTGCTTTGATAAATAAACATTAAATGTGTGTCAGGGCCTCTTGCTATCAAGCATGAAGCAATTCCTGCAATAAAAAGTAAAAACCTTTTAATTATAAAATTCATTAAAACATATCTAAAATAAAATGCTTTGCGTTTTTAATGTTAAAATGATAAAAGTACTCAATGAACCAATACTAAACAACCAGAATGCAATCTCTGAAAGAGCTGAGACTTGAAAAAGAACAGTTTCATTTACAAAGCAAATGCTGCGCTTAATAGAAAGAGGATCAGGTTGCAAACCATAGGCTCATGACTATGTTTCTAACTCCCCAAAGTTCACCCTCCTTCAGTGCCAGAGTCTTGATTTATTTATTGTGAGGTGTCTATTATACAAAGTAGGCGTGAGACTGCTCCATACTTTGTTCACTATCCACATTTTGGTGTGTATTTTTAAGATTTCAGGTTCATCTCGGGGATTGCTTATCTTTTGCCGCTTCCAGTGGCTCCAGTATTACCATGCTCCTGCATGTGCCAAGCTGTCAGAACATCAGCTTAACCCACTGCAGTCAATTGAGTGGCCTCATGCTCGAAGCTGAGATTCAACCAAAGCAATTAATCACAGATTTAACACTCTGAATCCAGAAGCAGGTGGTTAACTTTAGCAGAACTCTAGCAGAACTCTAGCAGAACTTTAGCAGAACTCCTCCAACACAAAGTTGAGTACGTACCCTGCCCTTGGGCAGATGGGAAATTTTATAGGTTTGTTCAGTACAAGGAGGTTGCTCATATGGGGAGTGAATAGCACTCCTGCACATTTAAAGAATAAAACTTCCAAAATGAAAGGGTAAATTATTGATTTCTTTGAGATTCAGAAATCTTTCTAACCTTTTTAAGATACCTTGAGACAAGAAATTCTGTAGGACAAAGGTAGAGGTGCTGTTTCTTTGGGACTATCCTGAATGAAAGCATGGGTTGTACTTTGCTGCAATACCTCGCACTCCATCTGCCAAAGTCCATGTTATGTCTATGCCTGATCTTTCACTTGATCAGACAGTGCCATGGTGACATCAAGCATTTCCAAAAAAGCCAAACCCAGATTGTCTTTGGTTTCAATACAAGATACATTCTTAAGATTACGTCATAAGGGAAGAAAATAGCCTTTGGCAGAGAAATCAGATCTGTAACCTAAATACCTGGTATTTCCCAGAAACATAAGGCACAGAATTTTTGTTCTTCCTTGCTAAGTCTGTTAGAGAAGGGAATTGAGCTCAGGTTTTCCATATCCCAGGCAGAAACAGTAATCTCTGCACTAAGGACAAGTGATCTATGATGCAGGGACTGGTTCTAAGGCATCCTTCTTCATGACAAACTGCTTTTCTGGATCCTAAAAAATCTTTGTGTGTACTTTACTTAAGCAGATATATTTTCAAGATATTTTTATTTGGTGAATAAACACTTTTTGCAAAAATAAATAAATAAATACAATGGTCATAATGTTCCCAGCAAATTTTAGCGAAATCTAAGAGTTCTAGATCTTAAAAATTAATACACTTACCTTTTTGCAAATCCTACTGAATTTTTGGGGTTTGGTAGTATATAAATATATATGTAGCACCTCAGTTTTTTCTTTGGTTTCTTTTTTCTGAGTAAATTACAACTTCCACATCCCTGACAGTGGAAAGGCAGGAATTCTATGTTCCTTGCCATAACCAGAAAGAAGAAATGAGTTCCTAGTCTTCTCTGTTTCAGGGAAAAAAAAATCTACTGTCTGAAAAGATTATTTATTTTCCACACAAAACCTATATTTTCCAAGCATTTCTACTCTAAACAGATTGAACCAGGTCTCTTGTTGCTGACAGAGGCATCTGCTAAAGGGTTACACTTGGGGTCCAGAACTCAGCTGTTCTGAATTGAGAGATTATTACATCAACCCAGTGGACAACCTGTAATTGCCTTGCTTTATTTGCTATGGCTGGAAATTTTCAAGTCATGATGCTGCATTAGTCTGTTACTAATAAGGCTTTGTTAGATGATCATCAAATTCAGCTAATGTGAAAGAAACTAATCAATAGCTTCTGCTTAGCTTACTTTGGTTCAAACTCTTATTCTCCTAAACTTTTCTGACATCACAAGTTGCTCTAACCAGTATCTGCTTGGAACAGCCTTTTACCAAATCTGGCTGCTCTGGCCATTAAATTTTAAAGCAGTCACTTGGAGGTTAGCTCCCACCATGCAGGGAGAGGGACCAGTATGACATGAGAGTTAATCTTGCATTAAGAGGGCATGTAGAATCATAGAATGGTTTGGGTTGGAAGGGGTATTAAAAGTCATCTGTTTCCAATCCCCTGCCATGGGCAGGGACATCTCCCACTGGACTAGGTTGCTCAAAGCCCCATCCAACCTAGCCTTGAACACCTCCAGGAATGGGGCTTCCCCAACTTCCCTGGGCAACATCACCACAGCCCATTAGTGTGGCAGTACAGGGCTCTCAGTGTCTGGGGCCAGGGTTACTAACAGACTCCTACATTCAGCCCTCTTCCAAATTCACAGACCTTTCCTCATGCTTCACATGCTGTTGTTTAACTTTCTTCCTTAATGGAGGATTTTCCCGCACACAGTTTGCAGATAGTTTTTCCATTCCAAACTCCTTCCATGTGTAGGTTTTTGGTTTGTCTCAATATTGACATTTCCATGCTTTTGGGACTGGTAATACAATATTTGCAATGTGGGATCAGATGAATTGCCAGTCTTATCAGCACCCTGTCTCCTGAAGGAATGAGGTGCACTGGGCAGAAACTCAATAATCCTCTCAGAGAGAAGGGCTGGGTGTTTTGTTCTCTGGGGGCGAATGGAGGGGAACAGTAAACCCTACTCTCCTTCTGACAGAGATTGACAAACTTGATACACATGCATTATATTGATTATTATCTTAAGTAACTTTTTGGTTTTATATAACCATATTTTTTTTCCTGATTGTTTTTTTAATTTGACTTTTAAGAAAATGAAACACAGAGAAAGTGCACAAACAGATGTGTCCTTGCAGACCTGAAAGTTATTTAAACTGATCTGGCTGATTTTATGCCGTTAACAAGGCTCAGCTGTGAAGGCAATATCAAGCAAACAGAAAGCAGTAACATGCTGAATCACCATGCAGTGTGAAAGTGTTCGTACCATGGGGAACCAAGCATCTACCACGTGAGCTCTTTTCCTTCATCTGCTGCTTCATCCTGATGTGAGTGTTCTTAACCCAAGAGGCATTTCCTAGCCTTGACTGCTCCTCTGTCTTCAGATTTGTTTAGAAGCTACTTCTATAAATAGACTTTCTGCTTCTTGTTGTGTTATAAAAATGTAAACTATAGACCTTTGAGGAAGGAGTAACCTGTTATTATATGTAAGTGGAAAACAAGTAAGTTCTTACAGCAGATTGCCTTAGTATGCAATGAGAAATGATATGGAAGGCAACAAGATTGTTTGATTGTAAGTGACTTCAAAGATGACATCCAAATAAGAGAGGCAGTTCATCAGCCTCCATGATAGCCAAATCATACCTTCCTTCCTTCGGTTCTGATTGTCTGTTAGGCTACTGGATCATAGAATCATAGAATCATTTAGGTTGGAAGAGACCCTTGGGATCATCAAGTCCAACCATCAGCCCTACTCTACAAGTTCTCCTCTACACCAGATCCCTCAACACCACATCTAATCTACTTTTAAACACTAAATCACTATGGGAAGGATTGTGATTGCAAAGTTACAAGCAAACTTCACAACATTTTTGACCATTTTTCCTAAATGAGAGAATAACTGTTTTAAGGGGTTGCAGTATATATGGCTTTCATTTCTGTGAAAAGACTTAGGTTGGAATCTAGAAAAGTGCCTGATACGATGTCCAGGAAATGTAGACACATCTAGAAAAACAGAAACGTAGAGAAAAATTACTGAAACGTAGAATTTGGGTTCTGACACCAAACTCAGACTTTAGGGAAAAAAATCTGCTCTAGATAGCCAGAAAACCCATAGGCTTACCTGAGTCATAAAGGCTTCAGAAAGTAGGCATATGTTCTGCCTCGTTTCCTTTCACAGGTGTGTTGAGAGGGAGTGTATAATCCCTTTCTTTATACTAGACTAAATGCTAAAGCATTCATCCAGGAAATAGGAGACGAGTATTGTAAACCCTCCCATCTCCTTCTCTTCTCAGAAAGATGCCACTAGCATCAGACTAGTCATGGGCAAGGGTATGATCTCTCTGGCTCAAGCTGAGAAACAGGGAAAGTGCTGTTTGCAAGCTGTAGGGAAAAAAAATCGGGAATAGCCTTATTTTGTACTTTATTGCTGGTTCATGTTTCAATTTCCCTTTCCCAGACGAGCATCTTAACCATGAACAGATCCCTCCTTCTTTGTTCTCAAAGCCAGGAAAGGCTTTCCAAGATAAAAGCAAGCAATGGGACTGGCGCCACGCTCTAAGTCATGCAGGCAGGAGGGCGATCTGGAGCGTACTGAAGTCAGCCCATACCCTGCAGGGTCTGCTCAGGTAGGTCTCTCCCAGCTCCCCAGCCTCGCTGAGCATGAGTCCTGAGCGACTGTCACACGCTGCCCTGGCTTCAGTTGTGAGAGACTGAGATAACCCAGATCTGAATGTACCCTGCAGGCACTGTTCCTCTTCATTTTGTTATTCCTTATACTTTTAAGTGTATATCCTTAAGCGGCGAGTCTCTAGAGAGCTGTAGTTAGTCTTTTTTTGAGGTTTTTTTTTTCCTTTAAATCAAATTATGTCCTAACTGCTGTATCATGAAACTGTGCAGCACCACAAAATTGAGAGCTAGTTTGTGGGATGCACGTTTTCAAGAAAGAAAAAGCATACTAGGAAAGAAGTAAAGCCGTAGTTGTTTCCAGTCTCCCTGACTAATGATGGTGTTGCCCTTTCCCAAGGGCCCTTATCCCCTGCTCCAATTCACTGACTCTGACACTTTGTGTGCAACCACAAACAACTGAAATCAATGGGAAATGGAAATGTCCTGACAAGGCCAAATTGAGCCCACCTAGGCTGTCAATGATTTTCTTCGCCCTTATTAATGCTGTGTGAATCTTCCTGGGTGTACAGCGGTAAACCAAACAAAAGCAGGGCAATACAGAGTGATGTGATGACTAGCTCTGATGTGCCTAGTCTCTGGAGAAGAGCCTTGGAGTTAGATACCCTGCACTACGTCAGGGGACCTAAGGGCCCAGGAACAGAATCTAAACCAACATCACGTTGACTGTAGACCTGTCTTGTCAGTCAACAGATGAACACTGAAGACATAGGTGTACCTATAACATATCAAGTGGCTTTCCTCAGGGGTAGGTACTGGGACCAGCGTTATTTAACATCTTTGTTGGAGACATGGACAGTGGAATAGAGTGCACCCTCATCAAGTTTATGGATGGCACCAATCTCGGTGGTGTGGTTGACACACTGGAGGGAAGGGATGCCATCCAGAGGGACCCGGACAGGCTCAAGAAGTGGGCTAGTGCAAATGAAGTTCAACCAAGCCAAGTGCAGGGTCCTGCACCGGGGATGTGGCAATCCCAAACACAAAATACAGGTCGGACAGAGAATGACTGGAGAACAGCCCTGAGGAGAAGGACTTGGGAGTGCTTGTGGATGAGAAGCTCAACATGAGCCACCAGTGTGCACTGGCAGCCCAGAAAACCAACCCCATCCTGGGCTGCATCAAAAGGAGAGTGACCAGCAGGTCATGGGAGGTGATTCTACCCCTCTACTCTGCTCTCATGAGACCCCACCTGGAGTACTGTGTCCAGCTCTGGAGTCCTCAAAATAGGAAGGACATGGACCTTTTGGAATGGGTCTAGAAGAGGACCATGAAGGTGATCAGAGGGATGGAGCACCTCTCCTATGAAGACAGGCTGAGTGCTGAGGGAGCTGGGCAGTTTCAGCCTGGGAGACCTTATAGCAGCCTTCTAATATCTGAAGGGAGCCTACAGGAGAGCTGGAGAGGGACTCTCTGTCAGGAAGTGCAGTGACAGGACAAGGAGTAACAGCTTTAAATTAGAGGAGGGGAGATTTAGATTAGATACTAGAGATTTTTTCCTGTGAGGGTGGTGAGTCACTGGAGCAGGTTGCCCAGAGAAGTTGTGGATGCTTCATCCCTGGAAGTGTTTAAGGCAGGGCTGGATGGGGCTTTGAGCAACCTGGTCTGGTGAGAGGTGTCCCTGGCCATGGCAGGGAGATTGGAACTTCATGATCTTGAAGGTCCCTTCCAACTCTAACCGTTCTATGACTCAATACCTCATACCTTGCTTGGAAACAACCAGCTAACCTCCCCCTTTGCATCCTACTCCAAACATTCATTTGAAGTTACTTTAACTTCTCATCGCAGCCCTTTGATGTGTTGACATGCATGGAGGGTTTTTATGAGGATCCACAACAGAAATAGGTGTTAATCACTTTTTGCTTTATTCAGGACCCAAGCCCTGTGATATATAGTCATTTATGAGGTAGGCTTTGGGTCTTCTCTTTATTGTGCCACGTGGCATCTCCATATTCATATTTTGGAAAATTTAAAACTACTAATTTGCCTTTCAGATTTTTCCTCATTAAAAATTAATATGTTTTAAAAATCGGCTCTTTTACACTTCTCTAATTAAATTTCCACAGGATATTTTTTGGTGGGAGAATTCAATTAGGTTTTAATTTTAGTAATCAAAAAAGCACTGGTGCTTTGAGTATTTGATTTTTAATTTAAAAATTTGACATGGCATTCCAATTAAAACGTTCAACAGTTGCATTGTAGCATAAAAAGTCTATTACATCTGGTAATCAGGAGAATCCAATGACCATAAAAAATGCAAACAGTATTTCAAGAACCCTCAGGTAATAACCATATTTAGCAAACACTAAACACTTCAATTACAGCTGCCTGTAGTAGCTCTGATCACTCGGAACCAATGGCAGGAAGTGGAAGCAATTCTTTACCTATCTCACCTTCAGATAAGGTTGTGTCTTGAGAATGTTTTCCAAACTCAGGTTTCCAAAGTGCAACCAAACCTGCCAGAGGCAGTATTGAAAGTGTTCTCTTCTTCCTCATCTGTGCAAGCTCCTTTCTTTTGCCTTTTTGAACACTCACACAGTGTCTTCTTTATAAACAGTGCAGGCTGCATCTTGAAGATCTGACGTATTTCTCTGTTACACTTCTTCCGCTGCTTGCCTACAGATATGAGTCAGCAAACAAGTGAGAATTTCAGAAAGTTCTTGAGCAAAGCTTTCAGGGGAAGAAAATACGTTGCTTCCATTTTGCAGAACTGAGCACCTGATGAACTTCCCCTCAAAAAAATTAAACCCCACTTTCCCATTCTAAATAGAAGGCAATTTTCAAGAATTAAACCCCCTACATACATAAATTTTAATGCCGCTTGTGATCCTTCATCAAAAGGTACACAGCCTTTCAGGCAATTGAAAAGCAGGAGCTTGGATGTTCCAGATCCACAAAACACAGATACTCAAAGCAAATTAGGAATACAGAAAATTGTTTCAGTTCGCAGGAGATAGATCATATATATATATGTGTGACCTGGTATATGTTTTAAATAAATCATTTACCACTGTCCAGCATGAGCTGGGCCTGTGGTAATTGTATACAAAGCAATCAAAAGACTATTTTGGTTCCTTAGGTCTTAGTCAGCATCATAATGGATCACAATTGGCTCCATCTAGTCTACTGACCAGCCTCTGACAATGACAAATGCCCCTGAAGTATTCCAATATTGTTATTGCTCCCAACAAACTGTATGACATTTCAGAAGAGTTGTACATATCTGTCTCGGCTTTCATATGTCCTCCATTGCTAAATAATGTAATAATCCCGCGTTAAATTTTTCCATTTTCCTTTAAATGTCAATTTCACCTTGTACTGCTCATCAATCACGTGATTATTACCCATTATTTTTGAAGCTCCTTTGATTCTTCACATGTCATTGCATGATACAGACAACAAGGCACAAGGTCAGGTGCCCCTGCATGTTAAATAGCTGTTATGCCGCAATGGGGAAAAAAAAAACACATTTGGCAAAAAGTTTGTCAAGATGGCCAATTTATTGTGTAAAGAAAGATGGCATGCATTTGAGAGAGAAACTCTGCTTCCAGCCATGAGGACAAGTGAATTTAGCCTCCAGCCTTGTACCACACCAGGATGACGGAGCAATGCCTGCTGTAGCTGTGTATGTCTTTGCTAAAGAGGAGGCTGATGAAGATAGTTAGATGGGCTCATTGGTGGTTAATAGAGGAAATTTAAAAGATAGAAAAATGAAATAGAGAGGAATTAAGATGAAAACAAGACAAAAATGAACATGGAGTTCAGTGGGACATCTCTGCAACTCTCTGCCAAAGGCTGGACAGGACGGGGGCAGGTTTAGGGAAACTGGAGAGAAGCAATGCTAGCAAGAAGCCAAATTTTATTTTCATCGGATCTGAAAAGTACTTAAAATGAAGAGGGGGAAGGGCTTCATGAAAGCCAATGGGCCCAAGGACTACTAAGAAATGAGAGGAGTAATACAGCAAAACCAAATTAATGGGATTTTAATTAAAATAAATATGACATGAAACTAAACAGGCCCTGATGATGTATATTCAGCCAAGGACAAGCGGGCCCGATGCTTGCCTAAGAGGTCTCTATGGTTGGAATAGCTTCTCTGGAGTCAGCGCAGTTAGAATCATAGAATCATTTAGGTTGGAAGAGACCCCTGGGATCATCAAGTGCAACCATCAGCCCTACTCTACAAGTTCTCCCCTAAGGAGAGATACACCAAGGTAGAGCCGGTTGCAGGGAATGAGAGTCTTTGCCCCTTTGCAGTACACTGTGTGTCACCCCACTGCTTGAACGGAGGCGTGGTACGCTGGTGCCTCTTACTGCTTGTTGCAGTCCCACATCTACCTGCAGCCCCTGTAGGGTGGAGGGTGAAAGGCTTCAGTCCACCCAGCCTCTGTTTTTGTGACCTGAGAAACCTAGATCAAAATTAGCAATCTGTAGCATGCTGGAGGAGCAGCGCCATTTCTCCGTGTTCCCACAGTCTCTGCAGAAGACAGAGAAAGAACAGCTGGCACTTTAAGGAATGAATATGAAAAGGCAGAAGCTTAAAAGTCTAACTCGAAATGTACTAACAAACAAGAAAAAAGCAGCCACCAAGATTAAACAAAAGTTGAAAACAGGCTTAAAAATAAAGGAGCGAGCAAAAGAATAATTTACAAACCAAATGAAGGGGGGAATAGATAAGATAAACTGTGAATATTAATGAGCAATCAGAAGAAGGTGGGGGGGGGGAAGAAGCTACAATAGGTCTATTTTACCACAGGCAAAATAATGTACGATGTTTCAATCTCCCCAGTTAAATTACAGAATAAAAAGGAACCTTAATAAAATATCAGGGCGTAAATCTCTCTCCAAACCACCCACATGCTGACTGCTGCTGGAGACAAATAGGTACAATAACAGGTAGAAGGCAAAGTGCCACTGCCACAAATGCAGTCAGGCTGATTTTTTTCTTCTGTGGATGGTAAAGAAGCCACCTTAATAAGCACTAAATAGCAAAATTAAAGCAGTGGCACTGACCATCAGAACAATTTTAAGGAAACTGAGAATACATTGTGCACCAACCCAACCCCACCTGAGAGGCGTGAATGTGTAAGAAAGGTGCTAGATAGTCTTGTTGAAGTGTTTTGATATTTCCAGACAGGAAGCTCTGAAATTGCTGATGACACTGGAAGGTGGTTGTTGCGTTCAGGGTCCAGCCTATAAAGTTATACTTTCCTGCATAAACGCGACAAGTTTCTAAGAGAGAAGGTGACTTTGGGAGAAAGAAAAACCATTTTTACCACCCCACACAACCCTTTTTGTTTGTTTGTTTGGGCTGAGTTACATTATTTAAGGGTGTCCTGGGGGCTGCAGGGCTCCCCAGAGTTGCTCCTCTTTGAAACAATGGTCTGTCTCATTTGTTGCGGCACTGGAGCAAACCCTCAGCTTCACATCTAAACTGCTCATGAGGCATTCTGCAGTTCTGCTTGTTATATCCTCAGGGCACTATATACATTAATAAGACAGAGCAAAAGAAGAACTTACATGGAAACCCTTTGATGTCTTGTGCTGAGGCTCCATGTACAATCTGGTATGTTAATCATAGCATTAGCCATTATAAAGAAAGGAAGGAAGGTGGAGGGGGGGAGTAATTTCTCTCCTATAATGAATATTTTGTTTCCTGGAAGTGATTGCACAATCTGGGCTCTTTTTCTGCCTCACTCATTCCTAACTGTTCCATGATGCTGTAATTCATCTCTCTGGGCAGTCTACTTACTCCTCACTGTAAGCAAGGCAGGTCTCTCTTTCCTCTGCTGGTAGAACAGCACTCTGGAAACAAAAAAGAGTTTTGTCAAAGACTGCTGGCATCTATCATCTGTTCAAAGATCCTCCTGGTGAAAAAAAAGAAAAGAAAAGGGTTTTTTCTCATTGCCAGCGTATCCTTGTCTATTGCCCTGCAACCTGACAGAGACCAATGCAAAGCTTTGAAGTCCAGCCTTGCTCACCTGAAGACAAGTTCTGCAACCTGAATGAACTGAATGAGAGATGACACTGGCTCTGCCTTTTTATTTTTTTTTCCTTGTTGCTTTCCAAAGATGATTTGTATGAAAGGTCACAGGTGAGTATCTAGGAAAAACAAATACTGGCTAGATCTGCAGTGGAATTTCCCCAGCTTCTGAGAGCTGATGTCTGGCCTTGGTGAGCTCTGATGTCCTCCCTAATTCTGCACAGTCGTGAGACTTACCAGTGGTGCAAGTATTGCTGTACTCCCACCAAGAGATTTAGTCATTTTTCTCTGGGATCCATTTAGCTTGCATCAGAGACAGGATAATAAGAACTTATACTGACATCGTCCAGGGCCCAGAAGTTCACACAGTGTGAACTAAATATTGAGGAGCATCCTATATTAATTTATTTTAGGCTAAGCAATACAAGATAAGTAATTCAGAAAATAATCCTGCAGAGGATAAGGGAGCGATCACCATATATTGCGTAGTGAAAAAGAAATACTTTCATTCTTTTTATCATCCTGAAATTATCTTGCGAGGGCTCCAGTTCCAATAAAAGACTGCCTTCTTGCTCAAGGGAATTTCAAATTAGCAAAGTCAGTTAAACTCTAAGAGCTGCTTCTCCTGGGAATAAACATTTGTTTTGTTTATCTCCAGCCAACAGCTAATAGCACAATAATGATCCAATCCCCAGATCCTTTTGGCTGGAAACTGATACCTTAATCTCTGCAGTGCAAGTCTTATCAGTCTTTGCTCCTATGCAGTTTGAACGTTTCCTTTATATCCCCAATGCCCTCTGCAATGAAAGACTGTCACAGATTCTGGTTATCTTTTCCATGAGTTACCTTTCCCTGACCCCATTCACTCCTTTGTCACAAATATCTCCTTTGAAGTATTTTCTTCTGGCCCCTGTATGACTGTTTCTGAGACCAGTGTTACTGTCTTAATTTTGCTCAACTTTCTCCGTTGTTCACGATCCCGTGGAATGGCATTATCTTTGATTCAGTGATTGAGATAAACAAGTCCTGCTGTTATCCTGCCTTCACCCCATGGCGATCAAGAGAGATGTGAACAGCAAGGACAAAGTGGACATTTCTTTTGGATCTCAAACTGTACTGAATGTCTCTGTGCTATGAATTCAATTAGGCCTAGTAGTACCCCAATGAAAGAGAAAATTAATAATCCCAGCGGTGGTTTTGTGACATTCCTACATGGTACCATTTCTTCTGACTAATAGTCCAGACGTTGGGTAAGCATCAGGCTTTAGCCACTTTTAAGGAATCTGATGAAAACTGAGCTTTCTCTCAAGGTTTACTCATCACGTACATCAAAGCATAGAAATCATTTTGCAAAACAGTGAAAGCTCAGGCACAACACAAGTAGTATCATAGAATCATTTTGGTTGGAAGAGACCCTTGGGATCATCGAGTCCAACCATCTGTCCCCCTCTACAAGTTCTCCCCTACACCATATCCCTCAACACCACATCCAATCTGCTCTTAAACACAGTCAGGAATGGTGACTCCACCAATTCCCTGGGCAGCCCATTCCAGTGACTGACCACTCTTTCAGACAGGAGATGTGGCCATATTTGCCCCAGAGTATGCCATCCTCCCATTTATGTCATGCCGCCCTCTACAAACTAAAGTTCCTAATTTTAAGAGCCTAATTTTGCCTAAAATAAAACAGAGTGAGAAGAGGCCTCTAATAGAAGCCTAAAGCTTTGCAGAGACCATAAACGAGTCACACGCCAGACAGTGACACTCCACAGGAATGCAGATAACTGCACGATAAAAGGTTGTGGTGCATTCCTCCCCGTTTTGCCTCAAAAAGGAAATGTACTCAGAAATAAGAGCCAAGAGCCCAGAGACCGCGAACCTGGTGCAAAACATGTGCCAAATTTTCTTAAATGCAAAATAAGCTTTGACATACCTGACCAGGTGAATGCACATTTACCATTTTTATGGTAGTCAGAGGATCATTATGGCTAGGACATTTGGACCAATATTTTAACTTGTTGGAGAAGACAGAAAATGCAAGGGAAGAACATGACAAGCTGCATTGCTTCCAACTTTTTTTTTTTTCTGTACCATGGAAAAGTAAATCTGCCACATTCTCTTTAGTATAATTGGTTGCACATCAGTTTGCCTGAGGAGAAGCAGCTCTGCTGGGGCATATGGAGTTTGCCAGTGCTGTTTGGCATTTTTAAATTATTTTCTTCTGCCTTGTGTAGGAAAAAAAAAAATTGTCAAAGCATGTTACTAGAAGCCAATTTGGCCCAAAATCTGGCTCCAAGCAACCCTTTGCAAAATACAGAAAAAGCAGGAATAGTTTGGGGAATTTAATGTTCCCCACTCTCCCTTTCTTCTTTTCTTCTCCTCCTTGTTTTCCCCTTCCTCATTTACAGCTCAGTTATTGCCAGTTCGAGCCCAGGAGCCCAGCAAAGCACCCTGACTAGAAACCAACAGTGAGCAAAAGTAAACCTGACTGGTTTATTTCTATAGCCCAGCCTGAGAGAACTGCAAAGACTAGAGAGCAACCCAGCTAATGGAAAATAAATCAGTCGTTTAAAGTCCTTTCTCTTTTAGTAACCGCAAATGTTACTCATCAGTGATATGGATGAGGGCTTTCTTTTTAATTGCACTACATCCTTGCAGTGATTTGGCAAACTCAGAGCTGATCCTGGGCTGGTGCCTTTACCACACTCCATGGTCTGTCATTCACACTTGTTGAAACTAATGAAAACCGGTGTAAAATGCTACCAGCTTCAATGTCAAGGAGGGAGCAATCCAAGCTTACTCACATGCTGGAGAAGAGGGTGTAATGAAGACTGGCCTTGCATTTGGATTTTAGCCAGCTCAAGACTCTTAGCCTCAGTGGGCATGCTCAGGCCTATAATGGGATTAAGCTCCTATTTACACTGCAGAGTGCAGTGATCCTGTGGATATTTGAGCTATTTCTAAGTGATCTGCCCGAGGAACCAGGATTAGGTTTGCCAACCCCTGGTGTGGCCACATTTGGAGTGCTATGTCACTTTCTGGACCGTGCAGTTCAAGAACCTCAAAGAACTACTGCAGAGAGTCCAGTAGAGGGCTACAAAAGTGATCAAGGGAATGGAGCATCCGTTGTCTTGTAAAGAAAGGCTGAGAGACCTGGGTCTGTTTAGCCTGGAGAAAAGAAGACCGAGAGGGGATCTCATCAATGCTTATAAATATTTAAAGGATGGGTTTCAAGAGGATGGTGCCAGACTCTTCAGTAGTACCCAGAGACAAGACAAGAGGCAATGTGCACAACCTGAAACATAGGAAATTCCATCTGAACATGAGGAAAACCTTCTTTACTTTGAGGGTGACAGAGCACTCAGACAGGCTGCTCAGAGAGATTGTGGTCTGCTCTGGAGTCTCTCAAAATCTCCCTGGAGGTGTTCCTGTCCAGCCTGCTCTGGGTCACCCTGTTTTGGCAAGGGTGTTGGAGCAGATGATCTCCAGGGGTCCCTTCAATCACCTACCATTCTGTGATTTTGTGATTCTGTGACCAGGCTGAGAGGAAAGGGAAAGGGACCTCTGATGGATGGCCACCAGCTCAGCCTGCCTGCTCCCCTGACCTCTGCACAGCTCTGCCCCATGGAGTGGGTATACAAAGGGACTTCGCTGCCCACAGAGGGCTGGCTTCTCATCTGCATGAATCTGTCTGGGAGGGAACAGTTTAAATAAGGCTGTCCTTGGGTCAGACAGTGGGGTCAGTGCAAAAGCCAAACAGCAGATTTCCTGCCTAGTGCCTTATCCACATGCCTTTCCTCTCACGGACCCCATGGAGCTGCACTGTTGAAGACATTTTTGCTGAAATACTTTGCACCATCTGAATAAGCCCTGCTTGACACATGTTTGGGGTGGGTGGGGGGTGCGGGCAAGGAGAGACTCGGAAGGGAAACTGTGGGTGGTGGAGGAAATGGAAAACCAAGGCAACGATGGGAAGATTTGATGGCATAAACATGACACTAGACCTGGGGTCCACTGGGCAGGGTGCAAGGTGTGGTGGATCCCTGATGGGTCAGAGGTGTCATGCCAATTTGCCTGACAGGCTTGTCTCACAGTTCAGTGGCACTTGCTGGGACAATGCAGCTTTGATCAGAAGGATGCTGCTTTGGCAGAGGAACAAAGAGGTATGGGTCAGATCTTGTGCTGCTGCCCTTCCAAGGAGTCCTGTACTGCTCTGACAGTATGTGATGCTTGATATTTCTCTTGGTGACTGAAAAATTAAAATGGGACTACCACACACATTGCAAAATGCTCACATAGGAAAATGAAGAGTCACGAGGGAGCAGCTGCCCTCAGAGGCTCCCCTTCAGCCACCACTGGGAAAGGCCTGGGTGGAGCTTTATGTCAGTGAAAGCTTGTGTAGGAGTATGGAAGCGAAGGGATTAAAGTGTCACATTCCCATTAAAGTATTGAATTCTAGCCTTGCCTTGGACTAGTGGACTAGTTCAGTGGACTATCTTGCCTCAGTGCCTACAGGTTCCATAAGGGCTCCACACAACAATACAGGGAAGAGGGAAGCAGCCAAGAGGCCAATTTCTGTGCTGATAGACCTAGACAAGATCCCAGCATGAAGCAAGGAGGTGAGGTGCAGAGGAATATCTTTTCCTAAGGAGAGTGAATGAATTAAGAGTGCTTTTTCCAAGAGCAGGCAGGATTTACCTCTGAGCCCATTGAAGGTTGCATCTGTGTTGCACAAAAGATAGCAGAAAGGTTTTATGTTCTACAAACCAGGACCTGCCCTGTTTCTGCAGTGTGTCCTTCTGTAGAATAAAACCCTCCTGAGAGATGATATATCAGCAAGGTTTTGGCATTCATTGCTTGGGCATATAGGAAACCATGGCTCTGACTCCTTGAACAAGGTGGGGGGACAGTGTCAGATGGGACTGGTGTGTCTGGACAACATTCCTCCCCTGTTTCTGAGACAGAACAGCTGTTCTGACTGCCATGCCTTGACATGGGCTGTATCTTGGAATTCTGCTCCAGATGTATGTATCTATTCCTGGCAAATGCCATCCTTTCTCGGTCAAAACTTAAAAGCAAAAATTATCCGTCCATCACTGCAGAATCAAACTTTAGACATGAGTTTCTGGAGCATCTTCCCCAAATGTGAGCTCCTCCCTCACTGACACAGCCCCGACTCAGTCAGTCAAGCAATTTAGTTCTAAATTAAAGATTTCTGCAAGCTTCCAACACTGCATCTGCCAGATCGATGTCCTCGAGGGGAAGAATGTCAATAGCTAGCATTAAGGTTAGATTTATAAACACGGTTTGAAAGCTGGTTGAAAAATGAGCTTTTGCTGGAATTCCCCAATCTTTGCTCCAGAACTTGTCCCTCAACCTCAGACTTCAATCCAAGCACTAAATATATTCGGGGAAGACTGTTCCTCTCTGGAAATGTGGTCTTCTGGCCTTTTTCTCCTGCCTTCTTCTTTAAGCATGACCTTCTCTACACATCATATGCCACAATATAATCCCCCCACTTGTGGGAGAAAGAAGGCAATAACTTTGGACAGCAGCAGATGTTATTTGGATGGGAATTCCAGCCTGAGGTGGCTATTTGATTTGGATATTTTCCTCCATTGTCCTGCTTTCCTGTTGGACAACATGGTTTGTGATATACCCAACTCTTTTCTCTCGGGGAAGAAAAGTGATGCATTATGGGGTGCATGCTCTAATTAAGAAACGTAGCTCAGAGACACAAATGGATCGCTAAATAAGTGATAAATCTAATGGTATAAGACAGTAATAATTTCCAAGTACCCAAATTATTTGGGGCTTTGGATACTTAGCTTTTCAAGAACGCTTCAAAAAACACAGCAAATACAAAACTGTTCATATTATTACATGGAATTGTAAGGCTAATTTCTGTCATGGAGAGGAGAGGAGA
>VZTM01002791.1:65452-96979 GCA_013400555.1 Jacana jacana | reverse complement strand
AAGAGAAAAGAAAAGAAAAGAAAAGAAAAGAAAAGAAAAGAAAAGAAAAGAAAAGAAAAGAAAAGAAAAGAAAAGAAAAGAAAAGAAAAGAAAAGAAAAGAAAAGAAAAGAAAAGAAAAGAAAAGAAAAAAAAGAAAAGAAAAGAAAAAATAAGATAAGATGCTGGCTATCTTAATAGTTTCCTTAAATGGAAAATCAAGAAATATCTAACTTCTGCACAGGTAAATTAGACTCATGATAATGTTAGTGATACAATGAAACTGTCGCCTACTTCAAAACAGAATATGGCATGTGCTGTGGATAAAAGGGATTATACACTGTAGTTACAAATACAGCCTCTATCACAGATAGTTGCCCACAGTAGAGGAGTGAATTGATACACTGAAATACAGTAATACTGGTCTGAAATGAAATAAGCTTATTCCTCCTGATGGAGTAAGCGAAAAAGTGTACTTTCTTTATAGAAGGGAAAATGAACCAGAATTAGACACAGAGCATCTTCCATTTCTGCTCCGGGAATGGTGCCATATCAGATTGGGGCCCTCTTGTGTATTTGCTCGTTCCGTTACAAGCCTGTACTGGGAGCCTGCCCAGCAGCAGGGTGCTGATAGTATGTCAGACACACACTGCATTGAGCAAAGCATGATAGCTACAGATTTTATAAGCAGAGAGTGAATTGGAGGCAGGATGAAAGTAAATACATTTAGAGCACAGAGTAGCAAATCTTTCTAAAAGTTAGTACAGGATTTTTTTTTTAAACCAATTAAAAGTCAGACACAACTGAAATACTTTTTAATATATATTTTTTTAATAATAATGGAAAAAATGGATTAAAATAAGTAAACTAGCAATTTCTTTATTCCCAAGGGAAATTATCTTTGTTAATGTCTCTTTGTGGCAGCTGTAGCTGGAAACTTCCAAATATTGGGCTGACAGACAAGTACCTCCAATACTGAAATGTATTAGGATCAGGTTGTAAACAGAAGCAAGAAGACAGACTAATATATTTTCATTTCCCAAACAGAGAAACACCAAACTGTGGTCATCTGGCAGAGTGCATGGAAAGTAAGGGAAATGGAAAGCATATTTGAGTTGTAATTGAATAACTCATTATCTATATCACTGGAAAATAAACTCAGTGCTCGGGGGCTGTTTTGACTTTTTCAATATATGTTTAAAACTGACAACATCCCCTGAAAGATCAAAACTATCATTGTGCTCCATCCCAGGTGCAGTTCAGCAACAGGGACTCCACAAAACACAGGTGTGTTTCACTGAAGCAAAGTCAATGCGACTTAAGTGCTTTGCTGCTCTGTACCTGAGTCAGAGACTCACCAATGGAATGGTTAGAGTTGGAAGGGACATTAAAGATCACCATGTTCCAAACCCCCTGCCATGGACAGGTATATCTCCCACCAAACCAGGTTGCTCAAAGCCCCATCCAGCCTGGCCTTGAACACCTCCAGGGATGGAGCATCCACAACTTCTCTGGGCAACCTGTTCCAGTGTCTCACCACCCTCACTGGAAAGAACTTCTTTCTGGTATTTAATCTAAATCTCCCCTCTTCCAATTTAACGCCTTTACCCCTTGTCTTGTCCCTACACTTCCTGACAAAGCCCCTCTCCAGCTCTCCTGTAGGCTCCCTTCAGATATTAGAAGACTGCTGTAAGGTCTCACTGGAGCCTTCTCTTCTCCAGGCTGAATAATCCCAACGCTCTCAGTCAGTCTTCATAGGAGAGGTGCTCCATCCCTCTGATCACCTTCATGGCCCTCTTCTAGACCCATTCCAACAGGTCCATGTCCTTTCTATGTTGAGGACTCCAGAGCTGGACACAGTACTCCAGGTGGAGTCTCATGAGAGCAGAGCAGAGGGGTAGAATCACCTTTCACAACCTGCTGGTCACGCTTCTTTTGATGGAGCCCAGGACAGGGTTGGCTTTCTGGGTTGCCAGTGCACACTGGTGGCTCATGTTGAGCTTCTCATCCACAAGCACTCCCAAGTCCTTCCCCTCAGGGCTGCTCTTTCCTCTGCCCAATCTGTATTTGTGTTTGGAGCACTTCCACAGTTCATGGAAATCCCTTTTTCCAGCTGTAACATTTCCTGTCCTGGCAGAGAGGGGTACGAATTCTGCAGGGACCTTGAATAAAGGTGTTTCCACAGAGGGTCTGTTTCCTCATTTGTGATGATTATGCATGAAGCTAATGTTACATTGCTTGCATGAACTTACTTCTTTGTGATCTTTATAACTTGTGAATAAATTATTTGTCTTATGGAGCTGTAGCATATGGCAGCAAAGAATCACTCTGTTATGAGGAGCTCACAGGTGACAAAAAGAAAATTAATAATGAATTTGTTCATCTTCTTTACTGCTATGAATGTGTGAGCACTCTGGTACCCAGTCCTAGGTCCTACATGGGTGAGCATTTTGTTCCAAAGATCAGAGTCAGAGACCAAGATCCGGACATTAGGAAAAAATTCTTCACAGAAAGTGGTCAGACCCTGGAATGAGCTGCTCAGGGAGGGGGTGGAGTCACCATCCCTGACTGTGTTTAAAAGTAGATCGGATGTGGTGTTGAGGGATATGATGTAGGGGAGAGTAGGGCTGATGGTTGGACTTAGTGATCCCAAATGTCTCTTCCAACCTAAATCATTCTATGATCTATCAGATCTGGCATAAAATATGAGGAAAGGACTGGATGAGAGTGACCATTTGAGAGGTTGTTTCTATTGTTCTTCCTTGCAGCAAGAAAGGACCATGGTATTTCAATTATAAAAATTGAAATTGAATGAATCATATATGCAACTGAACATCCAGCCCTGGATTATTTTATCCTATTGTTTTATGAATAGAAGACACCAAGTACAAAGTTCACATCCAGTTGTGGACAGGAAGTAGTTTGTAAGATGATTTTAGTTTAGTTTAAGGGTGTATAACGTGGTCAAACTTGGGCACAAATCCTAACCCAGGTCTGTAAACTCCTGCAAATTGAAATCCCCATTTAACTTCATTTGGACTAACCTTTTATTAGATCTGAACAAGTAACAGTTCTCGTCTCTCCAATATATTCACTAATGTTCTTTTTCACATATAAATGAATCTTATATTTAACTGGATCTTCTACTTAAGAGCTGCTCATTCCCTCACGATCCTGAAGAACCTCCGATCACTGAAATATGACTAGATCATGCTTTCCCCAGCAATCAATTGTGATGTCACAGGAAGAGGTTTATGACCTCAAGTAAGAATGAATAGCAAAAAAAAGTAAACAATATTAAACCAAAAAAATGCTTCTGTATGCAAATAGCATCCAGTAATAAAAATGAGGAGAAAATATGTTACAGTTGGTAATCTGTACCTTTGATCTTACTCTATTTCCATAGTCTTTTAATATTTGTTAAGTCTTTTCCTCATTAACACAATGGAAATTATTGCCCATGTTGAAATGGGATCATTAAAATAGGGATCTTAAGAATTCACGTTCATTTATGTAAGTATTGGTACACAACTATTTAGAAACAAATATTTACTTAATCGACACTGGTATTTAGATGAAGTCTCCCCTTCATCTAAATACCAGTCACCTGTGATGTTCACTCAACAGATCTACTGCAGAATCCTCACCTGACAGTCCCTCACAGGAAGAAAATTTATTAAACGGGCAAAGCGTGATAATTCACCATAACACGCCCCTTGAATTCCAGGGTGCAAGACATCCTTTTAGACAAGGCCCAAACCTAGTGGGGGAGATCTGGGCTTCAGCCTGCTTTCCTTTAAATCTGTCTCTGAATTCTGGCTTGATCTCTGTTCCCTGTTTGTAGAAAAGTTGATTTTCCCATTTCCGGATTCCATTATGAGCTTTACTCCTTGGCGAGCTGTGTGAGGTGGAAAAGCCCCTGACCCTTTTTTATGTTCAATCGGCCACAGAGCTGCACGCTGGAGAAGTTAAGTTGAATCCAAGGGGAAGTGGTTGCCTTTTTTTGGAAGGATAAGGTTTAGGACTTCTACTGAGATAGGAGGGAGCATGAAAAAGGGGAAAGCACTTGCTTTGCCACTAGCTGTGCGAGTCTATTCTGCTTCAGGAGGAGAAGACTTATTGCTTAGAGAACAGTATGAATAAGGGACTACAGAGCAAGCTCCCAGCCCAGAAACATTTTGCCAGACCAGGGCTTCAGTTCAGCAGGAAAAATTTCTACCAAATATGAAGAAGCACCTTGAGAGCTGCCTCATTTTTTGATGCCAGCCCAGCTCTGGTGTTCACCAGATCTTAGAAGTGTGGCATTGACCAGGAATTTCTTCAGCTCTCAGCTCAAAAGCATGATCTACAGAGAGATTCTTTCAGACTTACTGACCCTAACCTCCATTTTAACACTTAGCTGATGTTTAGGCCAAAATAGGATGCAAAAATAACAGGGCTAAGTTAAGAAATTTTCCTAGGACTTTGCAAAGAATTCAGGTTTATAAAGGGAGGGTCAGTTTTTGTGAAGCTCCTCTTGGTGCTCTGCATTTGAAATTGTCACACTCATCAAATGCTCTTAGCAATAAAGAATAGTTTACTGAGAGTTGCAGTGGCAGAAGTGCTGTAACCATGGTGGTCTTATCATATGTTAGTCTCAAACTATGCTTCATTCTCTTCAGACATGATATACAGCTCTTGTGCCTGAAAGAGCAGTTGTTTTTCTCCAGCAAGCTAATACCTGTGCTTACAAACCTTGCCCTGGCCAGTTGATATTCTCACACCAGTGTGAGAATGTCACCAAGCGCTGGCTGCATCCAGCATTAAGCAGATAGATTTAGTGACCTTGAAGGTTGGACCTGTGCTCCCATGACCAACTTCATTACAGTTCCTGTATTTCAGTGGTTTCCCAGTTCTTTCTGCTCTCTTTCCCTTTGCCTTAGCCATATAAACTTTTCACCCTGAAGATCATGGGCACATTGTAAAGGTCTCCAGTGCTCAGTCCTAATCACTGCTGTCAGAAACATCCAGGATAAGACTCAGGTTATTGCTATCTATTACAGTGATCAGAAGAGGATACCTCCAAGTGTGATTATGGTCTACCTACAAATCAACCAGGGATTTTTCTGTAGCCTCTATGGTATGCATTCCTCTCTAAAAAGGAATAAAAAATTCCATTTGTAGTAGCCTGGGTCCAAGATATGCCAGGACAAATCAGTGGAAGAAAAGAACCTGTTTTGTGTTATTAGCTAAATTTCCTCTGTCTTGGGGAGGCCCTCAGCCACAGGCCACTGGGAGCATATTCTAGAGAAGTGTCATTAGGTACTTGCTTCATTTCTATATTCCTCATAGGTATCTGCTTGCTTTTGGACACTCTAGAATACAGGATCCAAAGCTGGGCTGTCCACAGTGCCTGCACTTCTGCCCCTGTAGAAGGGGGGAAAAAACAACTTGGAACATCAATAATGTAGAAGTGTTCTTGGTAGGCAAAAAGAGAAAAAAAAAGGAATGGGATTATATCTTTTGTAAAGAGATTAAAATCTGCAAAGGCTTGAGGAAATACTAAAAAAAGAATAAGAATCAGCAAAAATAGAAAAATGCAGGCCCATGAAAGATTGCCATGATTATTCCTAGTGAAAACTATTAGAAGACATTTTGGGCAGATACTGAATAACCTCGTGCTGGTTGCTCCGAGATATCTGAAGATTGAATTCTGTCAGATCAATATAAGAAATGTGCTTTCAATACAA
Source organism: Jacana jacana (assembly GCA_013400555.1). Lineage (NCBI taxonomy): Eukaryota > Metazoa > Chordata > Aves > Charadriiformes > Jacanidae > Jacana > Jacana jacana. Next base: position 91,273 of record VZTM01002791.1, on the reverse strand, counting down.
TGTCAACACTTACTGTAATAGGCAGCAAAATGCTGCATCCACGTCTAACTCTGTATTGACATTTCAGATTAGAGTTCAAATATGTAAGACATTTTACGGCATGGCACAGGAAAGGGACATAGTCTCCGCAGCAGAGAATATTTTCCCTCTTGGGCATAATGCAACCAACTAAGCCTCATGTGCATTGTATGTGCATTTAAGTTTAAAAACCCAAGTTTTAAGGCCTCATTCTCTCTGTCTGACATGTAGGGATTTTCAAAAACCAGAACCTGAACTCCTGTAACCCAGCAAAGCCAGAAGCAGGGCCAGCAAACCTGGTAAAAAGGGATTCCATGCATGCACATTGAGTTTGTTCTGACAGAAATGGATGGCTCTCTTCAAACAGAGAATGATAGAAATACTGCTGAAAAAAGGCAAATTAATTTTAAGCTCTGGCACTTACAAAGCTATTTTCAAGGGGGAAAAAAAAAAAAAAAAGGGTAGGCTTCGTGTGGTGAAAGACTTGCTGTCACCTGTGTCAAGTTTAAAAGTCCACGTCACATCTCTGTCAGGTGCTTTTCTTCTTAACAAAGATGCCCAAGTCTAAGAACTAGCTCACCTCAGAAAAACCCTTAAAAGACAGGTTCTTCTTCCTCTGAAAAATAAAAACAGAATGTCAGCAGTTTTTATTATTATAGCTCTAGGGAACTAAATTGGAATTTTTTAAGGTAAAGGCATCAGACCATTAAAGCATATCTGTTTATGGTTATAGAAAATGGAATAGAAGATCTTTAGCATATACTGTATTCATAGTGTCATCAAAATGTTCATTTCAGGTCTGGAAGGTTTATTAAGTTGCCTTTATGGGTTGAGGGTGCAGGCACAGGTTTCAGAAACAAGGTCATTTCAGAAGCTAAACTGCCTTGTAAGGGAATGGAGATACTCAAAAACCAGTTTTTAACATGAGATTTAATTGCACATAATGTTTCTCTTGCCACATATCAGTGACTCAGAGAAATGTCTTTTTTCATGGATATAAATTCACACTCTACTCCCAAATATAGTTAGCACTTTTCAGCAAATCTCTGCCTTATTCAATAGGGAGTTCATTTATCTTCTTATTCAAAAGAATGAAATAAGAGGATCTCATTTTTCCTTTTTTTTTTCCTTTTTCTTTTGTTTGAGCCTTCATATTCTGCATTGGAGAGCAGGGAATTATGAGGTCAGGAAATGGAGTCAGAGCTGCAAATTAATCAATCATGCCTCATGTCCTGATATTGCAACACACAGACTGATGTCATTGGGAATGGATGAATGCCACATCTGCATGTAAAACTCACAGGCAATGTCGGGAACTCATTCCGCAGCTATTTTGTGGTTACCTTCAGCTCTGATTGATACCATCTCCTCTCTGCTTCCTTCTGTAGTCCCCGTGCTCTGTGAAGGAAGGCAACTTATTCCCGACCCTCCACTCTCACTAGGAGACAGGGATTCCAGAATCTCCTTGCAGACTCCTTCAAAAGGCATCCAGGAGATTAAAAGAAATAAAATAACGTTGACATTTAAGATCTAAATTTTGCTCAAATTCAGCAGTGTTTGCTTTGGATGCTTTTGTTCTGACACATTTCTCCTTCACTTAGGGTACGTAAGAGCCTGTCAGGGTCCCCATACCACAGGAGGTGATGAACACTCTGCTTGCTTTGTCTGAATATTGTGCACTTGCTCATCCAATATGAGCAAATCAAGAACAAAGGACCACACACATTAAACAGCTGGATATACCACTACTGAGAAGGTCACTGCAAAAATTTACGGCATTCAGATAAGGCATGGGGGAAAAGCAAAAAAACCCCAAGTTTAGTTAAAACACTATTCAATCTGCAAAAACTTAAAATTTAAAGCAAAGAAAAGGATAAAAAATCTAACTAATACTTCTCATTTTCCCTTAACACAATGACATTTTCTGTAATTTGGGGTGAGAAGTAGCCAAATGCTGAAAAAACACTTTCATCGTTTAATAAAAATAACTATTTTCTTCTGTTAATGAGCGCTACAAGTAGTGACCTGAGCACAGAGGTGCTGAGAAGAGTTAGACCATGATCTTTGCTCTTTTAGTCAGGCCATCAGCCTCCTAGAAGACAGCTTGGTACCTTTGAACTCCAGAGAGGAGACCCAGCTGAACACGTGCATTACAATGGAAATTTAAAAGCCTTATTAAAAAAAAAAATAAATCACTGGATATACTGCACATGACAAATGTTTTCTATAGCATTGTAAGGAAATCAGGGTACCAAAGGCAGGCCATGAGCTCACAGGACATTTAATCCAGCAAGCAATGCATCCATTGCACATATCCGATGGGCTCTTTGGGAAAATAGCAATCAATCAGGAGCATGTTCAAAAGTATTAATGAGAACGGCTTTGAAGCTCTAAAAGTCCAAATACTTGTTCCTCGCCAGCGTGATGTCTTTTGGAATCCAGAGCTGCTTTGGATATGAGGCCCAAGTCCACAGCAAAAATTAGTAAACATGCTTTGAAGGACAAGGAGAGGGGAGTCACTCCTGGGGACCGAGCACTGTGACATGCCTCTGGTTCTGATCTTACTGAATTTTATGAGAAATAACTAATTTTAATTACTGCTTTTCCAAACTAATTTCAAACATTTCTCAAAAATACACAGGCTGCTACAGAGACTCGTGCATAATGAACATCTGTAGTAAAACTGCTTTATTATGGGTTGTTTGATGCTTTTTATTGCATACCCATTGGTTTTTGGAATGGCATTAGTGAGCAGCATTTTGAAGACGGATGCTAAATTTTGCTGTGGCAAATTAGTGTCAACCAAGAACATATTAGCAAATAAAAGAGTGCATCTGCTCCAAACAAGTTTTCCTTTGTATCATGATGATGATTGAAAGACCATAATAAAGAAATGATACATATAGTGCACCCCTCAAACTACATTAAAAAGCTGCTGTGAGTAATCAGCAATCGACAACGGCATCGATGTCAGCAGCGTTTTGTGGCAGGGCCCCAAGCGGTTTTCCTCGTCTTTACGAGGAGAACACCATGCTCAGTACTCAAATCCAGTTCAGTGGAGAGCATTTGCTGTTTCCCCTGCCAATATTTTTTGTCTCAGCTATCTCCCATCTGTCCCTGTTTCCTGGATATCTCTTTGTCTAAGTTTGTCCCCCTTTCCTCCCCTATAGATTGATATCAATTCCAGACCAGGGCACGTAAACTCCACGGATGATCATTACAGTAAAACTTCAAGATACAGATAGCAACTTATGGGGACAGTTTGCTTTGTGTCCATTTTTCATATTAATGCAGTTATTTTATGGGACTGCTTCTCATCTCCTGTCTGACTAATGCCTGAGTTGTGTCTCATTCAAATGAAAGGCTCCTCAGGTTCACTAAAACACAGGGGGTTTAAAGCTTTATTGTGCATCTGATGTGGTGAATATTTGCTTAACATTGCTCAGTAATGAATTAGCTCTTCTCCTCAGCCTCCCAGATTTTGCCATCTTGGAATCAGTTCAGTTAAAACTGAAATGCCACAATACATACGTGAATACCCTATTTTTTTTCTTTTTTTTTTTCCCTCAGACAGGAGGAAATTGTGGTTCAAGCCGCTCATGTGGTTTAGGTTTTCCTGCGGCTGGAATGACACTCCAGTGCATGGTGCTCACAGTCACTTGGCAGACTCCTTGTGGGTGTCAGAAATGTTCTTGGCTTGAACTAAACGTCTGAGCAAGCCCATTTCCTTGAGGGCAGCACTAGACACAGTAAAAATGTCACCCAGTGCAACTAGTTAAGAGAAAGTTTTTTAAGGGGGGCTTTGCAATGAAATTTCTGTTTCTAATTACTGGAGTAGGGGTAATTGTGGGGGATAAGGAAGGAGGAAGAAGAGATGTCCATTAAGAATTTGGAAAACAAAGGGTTCTTTTTTTCTTTCAAAGTCTCACTTTAAATGGTTGCATTCTCAAATGCAAGTTCTTTTTTAAGGAAAAAACAAACAAACAAACAAACAACAAAAAAAAACCAACTTGAACAAATTAGTTAGAAAATCAGGTGAAATATCTTGAAACCATTCATGTGAAATGTTTCAATGAGTCACATCCGTGTTTGGGGACATGATTTCAAGGTAAACACCTTTGAAAGATTTGCAGTTTGTCTTGCCTTGCTTTGGGAAATTTTTTTTTAATCTAAAATTTTATCAGAAGGGAAGACTGGGTTTATGCCCAAATATATGTCTGAGAAACAGTTCATGCCCATAAAAAGTGCAGTTTTTACCAGCAAAGTATATCCAGGAAAACTGAATGCTGGAATGAACTCCCTGATGCGTGTTGGGGGATTACAAGTGTAATTAATGAAGGTCAAAACTTCATATAATACTTAATGTATTGTGAAGCCCTTCCTCTTGCAAAGTTTGCAATACTGCTTCAGCAGCTCACATCCTAAGGGATCAGTTAGGATTTTTTACATCTAGATTGCTAGCTCTGATCACAAAGATGAAGTCTCCTCAGCTGCAGAAAGCTGGTGGCTGGCTGGTTCAGCATGAGCACCCACCACCACAAAAGCTGCCATCCTGCACTGGCATCCTGCCACCTCTGAGTCACAGAATCACAGAATTATAGGAGATCATCTAGTCCAACCCCCTGACAAAGCAGGTTCACCTGGAGCAGGTTACTCCGGAACAGGTGGGTTTTGAATGTCTCCAGAGGAGACTCCACAACCACTAGGCAGCCTGTTCCAGTGCTCTGTCACCCTCACAGTAAAGAAGTTTTCTTCATGTTCAAATGGAATATTCCATGTTCCAGCTTGTGTCTGTTGCCCCTTGTCCCATCACCATGGACCACTGAGAAGAGCCTGACTCCATCCTCTTGTCACCACAACATGACTGGCTGAGTTAGGGTTTCCAAGGCAAGTGCACAGCAGTCATCAGGCACTGACATCTCCCAAGACTCAGACTGTGGTCCATGATGAGACTACAGAGCTCTTAGCAAAACTTCAGTAGGATTTAGCTCCAAAAAAGAACAGTACTCAAAATTTCTGCTTAGCCCCCACCCCATGCAAAGACTTATTCATCCTTAACTTCCCTGGTACTTGCTCCAAAAGCCTTTTCTGAGGACAATGAGTGCATATCACTGGAGCAAAGGCTAAGTCCACCCTCCCAACTGCATGCCCCAGTTTCAGTTTGTTCCCCCTGGCTTTCTCACTTATTCCTTAACTCCTTACTAACACCTTTCCTGACACTAAGTCACCACCAGCAGAAAGGAGGACAAAGCTGCTCCTCTTCCTCCTCTGTCTCGTAGATTTATTAGTAAGAGGAAAGCTTGATTATTGTCACAGCTACATAGAGTGTGGTGTTTTGGGCACTTCATCAAGTCAGGAGAAATGGATTTGAAAGTCATAGTCAAAAAATGCCTGAAAAAGACAAAGATCCCATATGGCTGAAGAAGAGGAAAAAATGTGTGTCTTGCTTTCTGGCAGCTCCTGTAGCATCAGGTTTTAACATCAAGAGTTAAACACCACCTCTGCTTTTCTGGCAGTGCTTTGAAAGAAAAGCCAGCCATTCACCAAAACCAACCAACTTGACACTAAATGAGAAAGGGCCTGAGTTATACATCCCAGCTCTACATCAATATTGAATTAAAGCCTAGCTGTAGACATCCCAAATCCTGGAGAAGCACTGAATTTCAGATATTTTCTCCTGGTTAGCAAAGACACCTGGAACCTCATGATAGGCAAGGAGAAGATGAGTAGGGAAAAAAAAAAACAATAGCCAAATGAGATTACCACACAGGTAATTGCCAGACAGGCTCAGCACAGACAGATGGGAGTCCTTTGTCACCCATGGAATAGAGGATGATATTCATTGACACAGGTTGCTGTAGCTGACAGAAGTTTGTATGCGTTTAAAACACAGGGAGACAAGTTAATAGAATTAAACTGATTAGGAGGTACTGAGCAAAGAGAAATCATCTCTGATCCCAGTGGTAGTGCTGCATTGAGAACAAGCACTTGTTTCATTCTTGCATACTTTTCTAGGCATCTGCTACGGTTCACTGATAGAGACAGGAGTTTAGACTAGGCAGACCTTTGACTTACCAATTGCCCAGGTTGCCTTCTCCTCTGGATCATATCTTAAAATATCTGTTACTTGATTTCAAAAGTCTTTTCCCACAGACTTTGCCTTTCCTGAGTACTGTTATCCCTGTACAGAACTAGGACATCAACTATTGGACTCAGAATAATAAAAATTTAGGGTGTTACAGTGCAGACTTCACTGGTTAAGTGTGACAAAATCAGTGTGTTGAGTTTTGGTCTTTCTTTTAAATCCAAATTAACTCATAAAATAACTTATTCAAGACCTGCTAGTGACTTTAATGGTAAAAAGCAATGTCACTCCTGAATGGCACTGGTCCTTAATATTTGTGTTTTACATAGTCAGTTATAAATTACAACAAAAATAATTCCATTTGCTTATGCTTCATATTTCTCCAATTTAAAAACAAAAGCTTCCTAGAGTGAGTCTTTATGTTCCTATATGTGTGGACCTGGCCTAAAGGACAATACGAGCGTTAAGAATAGAAATGCTAACTAGAACCCTGAAGCAGCCACCCAGCTGCCAGTTCTTCATGGTGTGCTGAGTGGTCCCTGACATGGGACCTCATTTTCAGATCTGTGAAGCTTCTAGCTCATATTTTCTCATTCCTCTCATTCTTTTTAACTCAGGGAGGGATTGGGAGCCAAGATACCATATTTTCGTTAGCTGAGTGAGGCTGCTGCATAGCTAGTGAAGGGTTAAAGAAAAACAAACAGCCCCTCAAGATGTTGCTGAAAAACCCGTGCAGATATGCACATGGGAAGCTCAGACAGCCGGCCTTCTGTTAAATATGTGACAGAAATTTCCCATCTCGAGGTAAGGAAGATAGAGGCACAGTTAAATTATGTTTCCCGTGAGTGTTGCTAAGGCATACTTACACATATTATATGAGGTAGAAAATTAGTACTTTGAATTGTTATGGTTACATTTGCAGTAAAGTGTAAGTGTTTGCAGTTTTTCAGAAGTTTGCCTATGGTTTGTCATGCAGTTCACCCACTGAGAAGAAAATTTACTTGCTGTAAAATAGCAAAACAGATCGACAGCTACAAGGGAACGATAGCAAACTCTACCCAGAGTCCTGTTTCTGGAAGAGATGATTATTCTAGAGATGAAAAGACTTAAATGACAGCTCCAGGCTCCACATTTATCTACTATTTACCTTTAGAAAGATTTAGGCTTGATTCTCGTGGCACACTCGGCAATGGCAGTGGAGGACTGGCACCCAATGGCAGCAGCCACTGACCCTCAGGGGTGTGAATCTGCTTGTGAATGAAGGCTCAATGTTATCACACACCCGGGATAAGATTGGGGTTTCTTCGATAATAACAAGTGGCTCTTGACAGATATGGTACCCAAGTCTCAACATTTTTTAGATATAAATGTATCTAAACATCTATATATGCACCTACTTAAGTATTTAATTTATGTGTGTGCATCTATATTTATATCTCTGTATGCATATGTATGTATAAATGCATATGTATATATACTGTATGTGGGCACTGTACTTAAATTAGGTAGCCCTACAACCGTGAAAAGTGTGAAGAAGGGTGGGCTCTGACAGCCCTGGACAGTGGTGGTCTGAATGGCTCCCCTTTTTCCCTTGTCAACATAGATACCTAGGTAAGTCTGTACCTGTAGACAGGCTGAGCATAGCCTGGTAGCAATTGCAAGGAATTTTGAATTGGATGACCAACTCTGATGCAGGCAATAAATGACGTGTTTTTTTCTGTATCTCCAGAACACACGTGTCAAGCCAAAAAAAAAAATAAAAAAAAATCAAATAATCAAATAAAAATCTCTTACTCGAGGAAATGAGTTTCCTAACTCAGTCCACATGTCAGAACCTGGTATCCCCATTCCCACATGGACACTCATGTGATCAGAGGACTAATTCAGGGTGACTGAGCGTCTTCTAAAGTCTTGACTCTTCTCTAGCATCGAAGAAGCCACAGCACCACAAACTCCTTTCAGTGCCTACTCTCTTTTATAAGTCTCCTCTTTCCTGCCAAAGAAGGAAACAAACATAGAAGCTATCTGGTATCCATGCACCAGTGGTACCGCTCAGCCCCTTACCTGAGTGCTGCCCAGGCATTAATGCTGTTATCCTCACACCACAAACTAAGACAAAGCCCAGAATGGTGAACTAATGTGTCTAAGGCCACACTGAAGTCTGGGTCACAACAGAGAACTGAATGTATGTGACCCTGAAGACTACTAGCACATTATTCCCCTACCCTATGAGGGTGGTGGACCACTGGAAGAGGTTGTTCAAGGAGGTTGCTCCCTTCCCTGGAGATATTCAAGGGGAGGCTCAACGAGGCCCTGGGCAACCTGGTCTAGTTGGGGGTGTCCCTGTTTACTGCGGGGAGGTCGGACTAGATGACCCCAGAGGTCCCTTCTTGCCTGGACCATTCTGTGGTTCTGTACTTGCAGTCCTAAGCAAATGCACTTAAATACCATGGAGTGCCAGCTAACTTGCAGTTTATGTGCATATGTGTGCAAGAGTAAGTCACCATCAAACTCCCACATAACTTCCAGTGCCACCACTATGTGAATGAAGTTTGGTAGCACCATACAACAGTATGAAAGCTATTCAATAGCAAAAAACCCCAACAAACAACAAAGCAAGAGCTTTCAACTACAAATTCTGAAATTCAGACTGAAAACAGATACCCTAACCCTCAGGTCAATCAATTTCTATAACTTTGCTGGATCTACTAGCTGTGCTTTTAGCCCTGATGAAGATGCTGACCATTTATTTCAACCACACATACAGTAAATGATTCTTCCCCTCCTGTTGCAATAACTTCTGCAAAGTTACATGCAATTGCTTCAAAGGGAAGTTTTTTTGCAGTGTCCTTGTCACGGGAACTAGTTTCTTAAAAGCTGTAAGTGCTTTTGTGTAGAACATCTCCATCTAGATCTAGTTGTAATTTGCCCTTTGAAGATGCTCTGCACCCCCGGTGGTGGGACAAGGTGAGTTACATAGACTAAACACACAGAGAAAAATCACAAGAAGCTATATTTCATTTCTCTCAGTGACTCATTTGTTAAGGGTGTTTGATTTTCATTTTGCAGGCGCAGGGCAAAGATGGAAGTGCCAAATTTGTCTGATTTCTGTTAAACAACAAGCATTCTTTACTGAGTATCATAAGAATCTACGTATTGCCCATGAAGTACTGAAAACACTCAGAACAGGATGCTTTATGGGGTAAAGTAATTTACAGGAAGAGCAAGGTGAGAAGTCAGTACCTTATTTCCATATTAAAAATAAAAGTCTGGAAATCCGCAGGGAAAATATACTAAGGAGATAAGAATGCTCCAGGAGGGGAGAGGCGGCTTAAGGAAAAGAGGTAGGGTATTGGCTTCCACTGTTACTAACTGTTCCGCAGAAAATGGCCCAAGATTGAACATGTCCTTTTACAGCAGTTGTAAGAGAGTAAATCCATCACAGGGAAAAGGAACAGAGATGAGGGCAAACTGATGCTGCGTGAAGCAGGTTTTGTCTTCCTGGGTTGCTTTTTTTCTGAGCGAGCTACTTGTTCACCTCCAAACCCATCACCTACCACCACAAATGGCCACCTCATCAGGGCTTGCACAATAAACGCTGATGCTGAAATTTAATCAGAACTTTTAAAAATGACAAGGGCAGTTGGCTGGATTGCTGCCCACAGCACGCCGAAGCTGCACCATTAGTTAGACACAAAGGTCACCATTTTCTCTTTGTTGTCTGCTAATATGATTTTGAATATTACTGCTTTCCAGCTATTACTATTTACACTGGGTGATTGGCTAGACTCATTAAAGTGAATGAATGCCAGGAGATGACATCATTTACATTTAATTGTCTTGTTTATCAGCAAAGCCTATAGAGTTGTTTTAATGAAGGGCAAGGGAAGATAAAGGCTACATTTGCATTCTCTAAGGAGCCTTTGACAAGGGTTTAGGATGGTGTTGACATTTATTGTTTGCAAATGAGATAATCAAATAACGTTTTGTTTTGCAATTGTTGCTCTTTCCCCCCCTCCCAGTAAGTTATAGTCTTTCATTACTGTTGTTGTTCCTGGATGCTAATGAACCTATACTCGGTCTCAACTTTCTAAGAGACTCTTTCAAGGGTTGAGAACAATTGACACATGTTCAGCTTGCTCAGATTCCTCTTGCGTGCAACGTAAGATGAAACACTAATACGCCAACTTTACTGTAACTAGAACAAGAGTTTAAACCTAGGCACAAACTACAGACTTTTGAAAATTAGGACATTCCAGCTTCAGAAATCAGATGATTGATATTTTTGGGGCGGAGGGGGGAGGTTCTCTCTTTTCTTTTAAGATGTCCAGACAATATAAATTAACCATGCAACACATTGCTAATTTTACACCTTTTTTTTTCTCTTTCATCCCATATGTGATTAAATGGTTTGATGGGCTCACATGTGCAGATGCCATAATCCTTCCTCATGTGACCTCACAGCAGAACTATGTCAGCTCTCGGCTGCCAAATCTCCCGCTCTGAAGCTTCCCCATTATGTCTCAGTTGCAGTTCATCTTTTTTCCTTATTTTCTACCCTCATACTCCCGCGAGGGTGCAGCTGTGCTAACTGCTTTTTGCATTTACGCATTCAGACCAAAGTGTTAACTTTATCCATGATAAAGCCAAGCATGCCATTGCCATCTAGGGAGCCTACTCCTTTGTTGACTTCTCAATCTGTCTTCAAGGAGTTGTTTTGTGGTCAAAGACATGTGCAGCCTATTTCCCTTTCCATACTGGCAAGGGGGGAGTGTCTGTGGCCTTCTCCAGATCAGGTGTGTGGAGCGATTTGATTTTTGGTTCTGGTGTGTCACTTTCATGTAACTACTTGGATGTCACTGTTTGGCGAGGGGAGCTGGCACTAAATGGACACAAGAGAAAGAAGAAAATGGAGGCACACAAATTTCTGAATTAGTCAGACAATGGCACCTAAGACAGATTCTGTGTTTACGTGGCATCTGCACTCAAGACAGTAATAAAGGATGGAGACTACCTATTGAACTCTAACCTTTCAGGATTGACACAGGGAGTAGGGAGGTGTGGAGGTCTGGGGAGATATTCCTGTGAGGTGAATACAACTCCTCACCATCAGCTGTGTAATGAATTGGAGTCAAGAATCCAGTTTGAACTGCTCACGGCTGTCTTAGACTTAGATGCAATAAAGAGATATCTCAGTCCATCTTGGGCTTACACAGAGAGTGTTTTGGATAAAACCAGTGAATCCTTTGTACTCTTTTCAAACTTCTTAAGGATTTTCTTTTACCTTTTGATACGAATGAGGAACAGTTTTAGTTCATCTTTAAAAGAAAAAAAAAAGTGTTAAGAGAATCTTTGTGCTTGGGAATGAAAATTTAAGCCTTATCTGTTCTCTGAAAGGGACTGGTCCATGATCTGCTTGTGGTCTTCAGTCTACAGACTTCACCTGTTTTGCTGAGATGCCCAATGCAGCAACAGAAGTATAGCTGCTGGTTAGATCCATGCCTGTAGGTAAGAATGTACTGGTTGAGAAGCACTGCTCATGCCAAGAGTATAGGTGACATTTTCCATTCAATAGTCAATAAGCACTTTGGACTTGATTCTCTGCTCCAGTTTTGCACTGGCATAGCTTCAATGGAATTATGCTGACTTAGAATCCATGTGATACAGCAAAAATCAACTCTTGTATTTGCAACAGGATCTAAATTTAATTACAGGCATCTATCTGTATAAATTTTTCTTTCTTATTAAAGAACAAACAAAACATCCCTAACAAAAAGTACAGTGTTGTTTGTAACTGGTATGTAAAGCCAATTGCCAGAATATCAGATTGCTACTCCCAGTGGGCCCCTATATTTGGGATGATCTTAAAATAACCGATCATTTCTTAGCTGCTATTATGAAACAGTAGCAAGAAAAATAAGCAGAGTACTGCTTCACTTTTGTCTAATTACTCTGGCAGACGAAGGTGTGAAATGATTAGCCAGTAACATATGGGCTTGTGCTTGGAGAAGTTCCCAGTGAGAATTCTTCTTATTCCAGGCATATTTTATCATTTAATTTAAGGGCGTTAATCCGTGGGTGAGCCTCTGCCTACCACTCTCTTACTTGCTTTCTCGTCCTTATCAAACATATTCCTAATCTTAACCGTGCTTTCTTCTGCTTACTTGCAAACAGTGTAAATAACCCCCTGGCCTGATGCTGATGACACCGGTGGGTGGAGAATCGTGTTGCAATGTGGAGCCTGATCTTCACAAGACAGCCATAAAACTGAGAATTTACTGTTTGGGTACAATAAGGAGACTTAACAATGCTGATCATATCTATCAGGCCCATAATGAGAGGAAGGTGTCCTTTGCCTCCTCTCAGAAAGACATTTTTCAGTGCTGTGAACAGAGCTGTATCACTACTGTTTTCACTCCAACACTGAAGCAGCATTTCGACTTGCTAAATATAGGCAGTGTAGGAAGGCATACACACACAAACACCATTTTTCCACGTCTCCTTTAGTCACGATGCTCCCCAGTTAGCTATATTTATCTTATATTTGAGGTGCCTAAAATACTTGCACTAAAACAAGCAAGTGGGTATTCTCTTCATCCAGCTACTCAAGATCACAAACGAGCATCGCATCATTTTGGTGTAACAACGTACAGCTTTGCATGTGTTCATTCATTTAATCCCCCAGTACTCTGCTTGTGCTTAGTGAAGCTCTGTAGCCAGCAGATAACAATGTGCGAAAACACAGGGTTTCAGTTTTCAAACATGGGAAACTTAATCCCTAATCTGGATCCTCCAAATTGCCACTTAGACATGCAAATGTCAATTTTATGCACCTAAGTGCCAATTTGAGTGTCCATATGCATGACTTGGACATCACATTAAGTCACCCATCGGGTTATATCGCTTGTTTTATCTATCTGAGTGCACATTATGTGCTGTAAGCAATTATGCTCTGTTCCATACAAGTAAATCAATTCATTCAAGTAGCTTTCCAGAAGAAAGCGATTTCAGCACAGCAGAAAATATTCAAAACAAGTAGCTGGTGATGTGTCAGTGTCACACTCACCTAGATGCCCCCTCTTCTCCCCATCAGCACCAAGCAAATTGCTGGTGCCTGAGAGGCTCCATTTACCGTCATTTCTAAAAAGAATCTTAATCTGAGCACAGCCATTTGGGAATCTTGTTCCTGCTGCTGTATTGCTGTCTGCCTGCTGTGATGCCTGAGCTCAGAGGGTTATTTGGGGTGCTCACCAGCAGGCTAGGTGGGAGCCAAGCGGTGCCTCGGGCAGATGGGAAGACTGGGCTGTCGGGGAATCCAGGCATTGCTCTCTCCACGCATTCCAGAGCACTAATGGACACCTTAAAATAGGATTCTGGGTGTCGTTTGTGTCTGCCAGCGCCCTTCAAAACAGTGTTTAAGTGGCCTTGAGAAAATGAGACTAAATAATACCCACCATGTTTTTCCCTGAGATGCCTAAAAATGCTGTAGGCAGAGAGGCACAGGCAGAGGCCACTTTAACCCCAGCCTTTTCTGAGCAACAGCATCTAATATCTCTTTCACATCACGGCAGAGACTGGGAAATGAGGTGTCATTTGTAGCTTTAAGAGGATGAGGAAAAGAGCAGCCAAAAACTAGCAGCGTGTTCTCTTCCCAGGTGTGATCTCTACAGTGTTTATTTTCTTCACTCTGCCTGACCAAAATGACCGATGCAAAATTTCAAAGGAAAGAAAAGCAGCACCTGAAAATGACCCCTGGAGCAAACCCCTGCTCTTTGTCCTGATGTTTACTTGAGTTTTAATTGGCATTTTCTTTGTCTCAGTTGCTTTCTGCAGACATGCCACTGTTAAAGCCCTGTTCATACAGGCACCCTCATGAAGAAGGTCGACATGGTGAATGAAAAATATTACCCAGTAGATGCAAGGGTGCTTTCAGTGCCAGGGACACTTCTTTCAGTGCTGCAAAACCTCACAGCTTTGCAAAGAAACTGCCTCAACTCCTGCACTTATGGGGCACAAATGTCCTTAGTCTAGGCAATAATTTATGTCCTCCTTGTGAGCAGGGAGGGTTTGGGAAGACTTGAAAGCAGGAGATCCCAACCCTTTGTTAAAGTCTCCTGAGCTTTGAAGCCCAAACCACCTGTGCAGTTCTTGGAATTCACCATGCTTACACCCAGCTTGCTCCTCCTCTCATGAAGTAGACCTAAGCCAAAATTCATCCTGTTGCATTGTGACTCTGGGTCTGGACCTCAAAAAGCATGATGTACACTATAAAGTTACTCCTGTCCTGAGTGGAGAGAGGAAACGAGCCAGACAAGACTTCCTCACAGAGAAGTCAGCACAGCAGTAAGCACCTCAGGTCCACAGCCACGAAAGAGAACTGCAGCCCACCAAATGTGGAAATGATCTCAATATATTCTTGCTGAGTGGAATAATGACAATTAGCACCTCTTCATAAAATCATTCCCAGGGTCCTTCAGCAAAGTCTAGACAAAGACAAGCACCTACAGTGTGACTTGATGATCCCAAGGGTCTTTTCCAACCTGAATGATTCTATGATTCTATGATTCTTGCATAGCAAAACTGCAGCTGCACATGCACGTGGGGTTACTTGCTATATGCAAGGTATATAAGGGATATTTTTTATATATATATATGCTATATAAGGGAATCCAATCCAATTTACATTCATGTAAATGTTAGTCAGCCAGTAACTCTTTATATCACTTAGTTTTCATTTCCTCTTATACAAAACCAAAAGGAAAAGATAATAAGCAAGATACCATTCCCAAATCCTGCTTTACTTGCTACTTGCTATCCTTCCTCAGAGATTTACTTGTTAAAGTTATTTTCTTTGCATGTGCTCCTCCAATCCACATATGGAATCAATATAATACATATTATGTGACCTATCAGAGCAAAAAGTTCAAACTCTCATTATCAGAAATTTATGGCAACCAATTTTTAGGTCAATATTCTGTGAAAGAATACTTGCAAAACACTATGCTAAAATAAGAACTCTCTCATTTTCTTATGAATATTCCTTCTAAACGTAGAGAGACTATATTTATCTAGAAGCCTATTCTCTACCCACTGGTCACATTAACTTGAAATATAAAACAGTAAACTTTCTTTACTGCAAGTAAAAATGAGGTTATTAATTTACACTGAAATTACAGTGGCAAAACGTACTGTACCTTGAGTTCTTCCCACTGTTTTATTTACAGGAACCATTAGAGAAGTAGAACCCTGGTTCTAGAACAACCCTACTGAGGTATTCTGCATAGCATGAAAAAATATCAGAAATCAGCCACTTTTGGGATGAAGAAAGGGATTCTCCTCCTCTTCCTGCAGCTAATTCATATTCAGGTGCAGATAACAAGATGGGGCAGGTTATCAAAGGAAGCTGGAAAAAAGAGATGCACCTTTTGTCAGTCAAGTGAAGTGTCAGCTTTCTGCAAAGGGTAAGTCATCTTTTTCTTCAAATTTGGTTCATTTTGGGGGCAGAGTGCAGTAAGAAAGTACGCTTCTTACTATGCAGCAGTTCAAGGCTTAGTGCAATCAATGGAAGTTGTCCACTTCTGTCTGTTTGTCAAAATAAAGTTTAGATTAGAGACCAGTCTCAGGAGCAAACAGCCATAACCTCTCAGAGACACTTTTCCACAAAGTTTATTTATACTCATATTAACTCTGAACACTTACACATAGTGGTCTGAATATGTGCAAATTCAACTCAGTGGCTCGAGCTTAGTCAACAAGGCTCATATTGGCACTTCATGAAGCAGTTTTAGAGTGTGACATCATCTGACAGATTTACTTAAGCACCACAGAGAAGTTGGTAGCTGCTGCTACTTCTGCAAGGCTTGACTGGGAAAACGATGGACACCAATAGGAAGTTATAATACAAAATTGATATGTTTTCCAACAGTCTTGAGCTAAACAGGCAGACAGAACTTTTGGAAGTCTGTAGAATCATAGAATCATTTTCATTGGAAGAGACCCTTGGGATCATCGAGTCCAAAGTATGAAAAGTATGAAACTATACATGGAACACATGTGCAGAGGCTTTTAAACATACAAATGAATGTCAGACTGTCTCAGGGGCTAGAAACACTTTTCCCTTTGGAAAAAACAGGCTACTCATTAACTTGTTCAAAGCCAAAAATTAGTCATTGGGCAAATTAAATTAAACTCACTTGAAATGGAATTAAAATGATGGAAAACTGCTGAATATAGTTTTCGTAACAATTAGAGTTGCTCTATGAAAATTAATGAAAAGCTCCATCTTAATCAAGTCATAGTCCTGTCAGCATCCCTCTTTGTCGTTCTCTATTGTCATTTAAATAGCTAATCTTCCTCTTTTCCTTGCCACAGTTCCTACCCTTCCTATCAGCTGGTGTTAGTTTGTCTCCAAGTTCCATGATAATTAATTAAATGGTTAGGAAAACCAGCTGATTTAGGCTTCTTGTGGCTGAAGGAAAGCAGATACACTCGTCAGAAACAGAACACATGAATGAGTTGACATGATATTTTTATAAAACTATGGAAGGAAGAGATCAAAACAGCCTCATAGTTCAAGTAGTTCATCTCTTCACTAGGGAAGAATCATTTCAAAGAGGAATAGTTTTCATGGTTTTTAACCAATCTAGTTTTAAGAATCCCAAGTAATGAGGCTTTCAGAATGTTGCCAAATTGTTCTGATTCCTCCTTTCATAAACCATATCCACCAACTCTTCTCTTTCTTGCTTACTTTTCCCTTTTTTTTTTTTTCTGCTTTTGGAAATATTATAAATAATAGTCATTATTTCAGGTACCAAGAAACAAACTGTGTATAAACATTGTGCTGGGTGAAAACACGCTTTCAAATGGTAATGTTTGAAGAGAGTTCTGGGACATCCATCAACATATGTCACACCTCATAGATTTTTTAGCTCTGCTCTCAATGAATGCCATTAACGTATTCAGAGGCAGCTTTATCAAGTCAGAAGAACCAATTGCATGAATGATCCAATTAACTTGAATTTCTCCAGGCTTTTGTAGAAAACTAAGCTGTACTGACCTGCTAGAGATGTGTGGATACAAGTAAAGTTATGCCCATGCTGACAACATATTGTCCAAGTTATATTTATCCCTAAGCAAGCAAATTGGTATCCTCTTTTCAGATGCTGGAGTAAAGAAAGGATGGTGGGAGTGATTGAATCTTCCCAAGAACAGAAATAGATGTACTTTAATCCTGTCCCCAAATTGTCAACAAGAAAAATGGTTTAGCTCTCAGCTGAAATTTAATTAAAAATCATAAGATACAAAAATACACTTGCAAAAAGGTACATAATGCTGCACCTTTGGAAGATGTTTTGACGCTTTACTGGCAAGGGAGTAGAGCAAAGCATGGGGCAGGATTCCTAGCAAGAGCTCAGTCTCTCAACTAGGACAGGGACCACCTGAAAAGGACTCCTTAGTCCCACCAGAGAGCAAATTAGATGCACAATTGTTGCATCTCCTATAATAAATATAGCAGGAAATAAAATGAGACACAGGGACAGGAGGTGAGATAACTGCACACTGAATAGAGACAGCCTCTGTCTCTACAAACCTGCCCAGGCTGTTCTTTAAAGCACAGCAATTAGCCACTATAAGGCTCAACAACCATTTACAGAAATACACTTTTTTTTTTCTTTCTTTTTTCTGTTGGTTTGTTTGTCATAAACAGCACCCGTGTTGCTTTTAAAGTATGTGAACAGCTAGCTGCCAGAAATCAGGAGGACTCACAGGAACAAATAGAATAGTTCTCACAAAAATACAGTGAGAACTACATCCTTAGAAAGAGATCCAGGTATTGTTATGCTGAGAATCACAACACAGTAATGCATTAAAGTCCACCACCAGCCTACATCATCCTCATTAGGTAGTATCAATATTCCACTTCTTTCTCTTATTTCTCACCCTCTTTGTTTATTTAAACCCCATGGAATTATTTTTCGTATTGTCAGTGTAGATTCCAAGAAATGCTACTCAAAGAGCTCAAGGAGTTTGGGTCAGGCACATTCTTAGTTATTTCCATCTTTCCCAGCACTGTGATATCTCTGCTGTTTCTCCCTATTTTCTTTCATTTTTTCCTTCAAGCTCTTGCTTCTCCTTTTTATTTGCTTTCTGGCCAAGAAACTTTTTTCCCTTTTCAGGGGCTACATCATTGAGCGCTCGATCAGCAAAAGTTAAAACACAGCTAGTTTTCAGTCACAGAGGCACAGACATGTTGTATTATTGTCTGTCTTAAAGGTAACTCTGAATTGGAAAAAATTTTACATGAGCTTAGGTGTTTTGTTCCAATGTATCTTTGTGATTTTATCCCTAGAAGTCTTTTATGTATCAAATTGATTTGTTATGCTTCAGAGATATGATTACACATCCCTGAAAACTAACCAGTGAACATCAGTAATTTGGATCTATGAAGCACATCAGTCAATACATTCACTCTAAAACCCCTGTGACATGCTCATAACAATGCTTCATTTTTATCAGCTTCCTTCCAGATCAATATTTACAGTATCATTCAAACATTTATTATTGTAGATCAGCAACGCTCAGGATCCGAAGGAAAAAAAGAAAAAAAAAGAAAAAAGGAAACAGAAAGCAGAAAGCATTAAATACAGAGCATGTTTTTAGCCATCTGCAGATCTGTGAGTTTTCACTCGTTTGCTTTGCTTAGAGTTCAGACTGGAAGGCTGTGCTCCTTTCAACACAATGCAATAGAAAAGCTTCCTGAATCGAGGTAGGGTACTCTTTCCTGATAATTTTAATCTTCATGCTCAGGCAGGGCCTTCCTGTGGTGCTGATGGGAAAGGAGAAGCTGTTCCACCACCCAGCTCTTCTCCACCACATCTGTATTCCATGTGCTTCTGCCATGGTACCTTCCTAGTGCTAAAGCTGGACACCTCTTCCCTTCTACCTCCACTTATTCCCTCCTTCCCTGCATTCTCCTACATTTTAGGATCTCAGAGCCATTTTTAACCATTAAACTACTCATACTAATGACAGTCCTTCTAGATAGTACAAAAATGAGGGCATTAGGGAGCACACCACACCATGGGACATCCTTCAATCCTTTCCCATCTCTCCAACTGCTGCATGATGTTAGAACACCTCACCCTCACCACTCCTTCTCCATGCCCACTGCAGAGCACCAGCTCCAGTATGACAGGGGAAGCTGTACCTTTGTGAGCGCTGCTCTAAACTCACAATCCAGAGACTCCTTTTCTTTCACTCTTTTGTATGCAGAACTCCTGGCCTGGGAAATTTCCATAGGGAAGATTAAACATTGGCAAAGTGGTGAGTATCTGAAAAGAGGATCTAACAAGAGGAGGTGCCAGGCAACCTTAATATGCTCTGCTACCATCCTCGCCTATAACATATCTTTCTGTTTACTGAGTAAGTAACGTATAATTATGATGAGTGATTCAGTCTGCTAACTAGCCAGAGCTGTCAGAACTTGGCTGTCTGCACAGTTGATGGAAAGAGGATCATCATAATTTCTAAACGTGACTGATAATGTGGTTTACGTTTTTTCACATCGTTAGCTCATGCACATTGGGATCTCTGGCTGGTAGGGAATAGATAAAGTTTCTATTCAAGTTCTTAACAGTTGGTTTGCTTTGGACAAGTGGTATTAGCAGCATCCTGGCATTCTTTACACGTCTGGCACTTTTCTGGTTTTATTCCTGGACAGTAGACCAACAAAATATATTCTGGCATGTGGTCTTTACCTTTTCCTGAGCCAAGTTAACCCATCAAAGTATGTCTAAATAGAGACACTTGCAATATTCATAGTTGTTACCACTAAAGAATCAAAGTAGATGCCAATATTCAGAGAGTTTACAGTTACAGAGGTGTGGAAAGAATCCCTTTCATTTGACTTCTGATGCGCACACAACTGCAAACAATCTCCAAACTCTTCAATTGCTTGTGGAGTCCATAGATGTCATTTTAAAAGCATTCCAGGGGGAAAAATTAATCACTTTAACAGATTTTCTCTATTTTAAGGCAGCTCTCTGGTCTTCAGGGGAGTTAGAAAAGTTTCAAAGCTACTGTAGCTTATGGTATACTCCTCTCTTTTAACAGAGAAGATGGGCTAGATTTAGGTCAGGAAGTTTTTTTTTATACACAGAACTGGCAGAGCACAGAAAAACAGGTGCACCAGACTGAAAGGGTCCTCCAGGACCCAATTGCCACCTATGCCATATCATGTGCTCCCTTTCAAAACCATGCCAACCATAACTTTTCTCTCTCCTTTGTCTATAATAATGAAATTGTTTCAGAACCCAGTTTCTGAGTTTGCCAGATGCTGTCTTCTGATCACAAAATAAGTGAGTTCCCATATGGGTTATACCAAGAAGGTTCTTGACCTTAAAAATATATTTCCCTCCTCATGCTCAGCCCATAAATGCATCTACACTGCTGTCATCATCATTCTCTGCGTCACTAAGGTAAATAATTCAAGTTTCCCTGTCTCCTCTTACAAAATAGCTCCTGCTTTTCCTAGTCCTACATTTTGCCCATTTCTGTGCCTATTGCAGTCAAAAAAGATCTCTCTTTATGGTGACCATACAAAGTCCTCACGAGAGGTACAGGAGCTTTGCACAGCTTTGCTTGTTCTTCCCTCTCACTGTTAGAAACACTTTTGTCCTTGTATCTTGAGAGTGAATTTGACCACCCTGTGGTCACATTATGGTAATATTCTTCAGCCTCTTCTTCTCCCCACAGTCATGTCCAAATTATGAGCTCCTAATGTCTGGCAGAATTATTATTCTCTCTTGCACAGCCTTGATTTCAAGCTCTTGAATGTAATTCTCAGGTGAGCCCAGTTTCTGTGTGCCAGTGCCATTAACAGTGCCTCCCATCCCTAAGCTGCATTTGATATTAGTAAATCTCCTAATAGTCCTGCTCATTAATGAAAATAGTGAATAGAATCAGTGCCAGATCTTATCCTTGAGGAACTCTGCTAATGACCTATCTTCAGCCTAATATTTCCCCTTTAACCCTATCAGTTGCCATCTCCTTGGAAGCCAAGTCCTCACATATCTGAGGTTTTCTCTATGAAACCCCATCCTGTCCATTTTATTCATAGTTCCCACATGATGGTGCAACTGATATCTTCCCTGTCTCCAGATAGAACTGATCTATAGCATTCCTACATTGGTGTTCTCCGTAGGTTCTCCATAGCTCTCCATCACTGCTTCACCTCTTTATCTTCCCAGTTTATCCCTTGGCAAGATCCTCTGCTCCCACATAAGTTTGCAAATTAAGTTTTTCATATGCAATTGGGAAGCTTTCAGCTACATATTCATTTTGCTTCCAATTTGTCGTATAAATGCAGTATATCAAGCAAGGAGCATCCTGGTAATAGATATGCATATACACGTGAGTAAAGAAATAGAATGCCCATTTTTTATTCATAATTACATGCCCACATAGGTACACACACATATATGTGTGTGTGTGTGTGTGATATTTCAGCTAGTAAAATGAATCACACCAAATTTACTTTAATACACCTCTCAAGACCCGTACCCCAAGTCTATTTCACACCACTTCAGAACTTCTTTTTGGTTGTTTATTAAGGAGGAAAAATATCCTAGTAAGGACTAATTGGCAATGCCTGTCTTATCAGGAGTAAAATAGTCCTATTGGGGAACAGTTCTTCTCCAATAAGTCTTTTATTGTCAGAATAGTAAAAATGAGTTAAATGTAATTTTGACTCATCCATAATAATCCGTTTATAGCTATGATGCTTATTTCTGTTTTCTACAGAAGCAATCACTTCCTAGATAGAATGGTTCTGTAATCTTAATTTATCACATGCATTTTTTTTGCCAGCAGCCAGCTGACTGCAGTAAATATCCCAGTCGGAACAAAGGTGCAAATAATCAATACATCTGTTCCATTTACACCAATAATGGCACATAGTAAGATTTATAGGCCTCAGTATAAAGGAGCTGCACTACTCAGTTGATTACTCTTCAATAGCCGACATGCATTTGAGGTTCACTTGTCTGTAAATACGACAAGATACTAACTATTTATGGAAAATGATTGAATGTACCACAAACACTCTCTCATAAAGAGTTTTTCCCTGCTGTTTGTTTGTTTCTTTATTTGTTTTGTTGGGTTTTTTTTGTTTCTTTTTAAAAATGAAGGTCTCTTTGAGGAAAAAAGACCTTGCTTTTCTTCCGTGGGAAAAGATTTGAAATAGCTGACTGCCTACATTCCCACCCAACACGAAAGACAAGCTTCATTTTAATTCCAACCCAGATGCATTGTTTGCTATAGTAAGGAATCATAGTTTATGACTGCAGAAATTCAGCTGTCTAAAATTCCTCAGAACATTAAGAACTTCTTTATTATCTAAATGTTGATTTGATTATCAATACTTTAATTGGAGAAAAAGAAATACTGTCACAACTTGGAAGCTGCGTAGGTTGGATGGAAAAAATTTATGATGAAGAGAGCCACAAGAGCAGGAAGTTACTGAAAGGGAAGAGAATTAGAAGTTTGTTAATGAAGCATCTTTTGATGTGCTCTCTTTTGACATCAAGCACTATGTTTTAACGTAGTGCTTTTAAGTTATCATAGTTTCTAAAAATTAGGTCAGGAAGAGTCTAAAGCGCAATTTATAGGAATGGAGAACTTGGGCTCTGTCTTTGCAGGTACTGTTTGTTTAAGGTCCAGGAACATTTTCCCTTTGTTACAGAAAGGTAAGGTGCAGTAAGACAAACAGCCATTCTAGGACTGCAGGCTGACAAGAAGCCATTGAGTATTACAGGTTTACATATGCTTTTATTTTGCTAGCAGCTGGCAAACTGCAGTAAATAACTGTCGGGACAAGGGTGAAAATGACCAATAGATCCATTCTGTTTAAATCAATAAAATCATTTCTTATACATCAGGAATGACGTGATGCTCATTGACGAGGTGCTCATGGGGCTCCTCATGGTGCTCCTCCCTTCTTCTAAGGGTAACCCTTCTACTCAGCATTTTCTGAGCCAAGTTCCTCTTTATAGTTTCTCCACACTTTTAAGGAGGAGATGGTGCTTTGGGTGGCAGAGCTGAGCTCTGTGTGGTCTGACTGCTAGACCTTCAGAGGCTGAGAAAAAAGAAAGCAGAGACAAGAATTTATAATTTTCATTTCTCCTTCCATGGCTTTATTATCTCAAGTCTATGAATAAGACAATTGTCTTCCGGATGCTCCCTGCCCAGCATACACAGCTCCTGAGGTGGTTTGGTAGGAAATAAATGAACAGCACAGCCTGCAGGCAAATCGTTGAGTGGGTAGATATGCTCCAGCAACAAGTGCAGTCAAGTGACATCCACGCTCTCATCAGCAAAACCCCATCAGGGGACATGGTATGGCTTGGTTGTGGCTTGGTTATGGCTTGGGTTACGGCTTCACGGCAACTCGTGAGTCTGCAGTAATCAGACTGGATCATCTACCAGTTCACTGAGTAGGAGGCAGGTGCCCAAATTTTCCTCTTATCCAAGCTGTACATCTTGGTGTGCGCAGTAACAGAACTATAAAGATGTCTCACTGTAGCCCTGAGATGATAGAAGACCAAGTCCAAGAAGAAAGGGGAGAGAGGAGATCTAATCTTCCTGTGCTTCCTTTACGCTCGACAGAGAAAAAGAGCCTCATTCAGCTCATATTTCATCCACGTTCTTTAGCTCACTATATTCACACTGTTACAAGTCTCCTATTGCTTAAAAAAGCTGGAATAACTACGTAGAGTGGCATATAGCCAGAACTGTGCTAAAGAAAACTAATTCAGATGGCACTCAAACATTAAGAAATGTCAGATTTCTGCTCACCCACAATTTTTTTCTTCTGAATTAAAAAGTCCCATTGAAACTGTGTATCATCTAAAAACAAGCATGAGGCTAAAACTGCCTGGACAACTGGATAATATTTGAAAGCCTTTGATTTTGCAACTTTAAAACCATCCATTTAAAATGGGTATTTTCGTTTGATTTTTGTGATGGTTCCTATGGTTCCTTTATACATTTCCTGTAATGTAATGTCGGTGGGGGGTTGAGCCTTTGCCTCCAGCACAGGCTGCTCATATTCGCATTATGAGAGCTAATTAGCTGCTAGGAAGAAAGTGCTGCTTTTTCAAAAGTGGAATGGACAGGTCCAGATGTGAGCCCAAGCCATGGGTTGAGGCAAGAAGTCCCCCTTAGTGCACTCTTTTCCCTAATCCTATGTTCAGTACATTGTTGTGATAGGGTAACAGAAACGGGCAAGGGGATTTAAATGGGGGGGTCTGGTGAGATGAGGGAAGGATCTTGTGCTCTTCCCTCTTCCAGAAGCAAATAATTACTGCCCTGTTAGGACACGGGGCTTAAAAACTGCTTTGGAGGCTTGAGACGGAACCCCTTTAACTCTGATGGATCTGAGCTCTATCACCAGGGGCCATTCAGAGCAAGCATGGCCACACACATGCTCACAGCATAAGACTTCACACAAAGCTGCTATTTCAAAAGCCCCAATCAGGAACCCCCTCACTACCTCACTAAGATTTTTTTATTTTTTTTTAATTTTTCTAAATCTTCATATCTTCCTGTTTTCAACACTAAGAAGATCCTGCTTGTGTAAATGCCACTATGCTGCGTACCAAAAGTGAGAATAATACTCGCATGAAATGTTGGAAGAACGCTTCGCCTACAGGTATAAACTGAAATAGAGCTGGTTCATTGCTTTCCTGGGTCTTTACAGCAGCAAGCAATATTGGCCATCAGAGTATTATAACATGAGAAAATAATCCTGTGACATGGGGAAGCCAGATGCACAGAATTAGCTCAGTCCTCAGTCCCTCTCTGCCACTTTTTGGTTTGGTTTTGGTTTTTTGCCAGAGAGAAATCAGCCTGGCCCTGGTTGCAGCTTTGGAAAGCTTGGCATGCCTTTTGGATTAACCATCTCCCTCTACAGACGTAATGGGCACCAATCAGGCAACAGCAAATTATTCTGTGTGAAGTTATGCCACAGTTCAGCTATGGGTCCAGCTTGTTCTGCTGGAGCACTTACACCTCCTTGGATAAGACCAAGGCCTGAGCTTAACGTGATCTGCGCTGCCTGTGGGGTTGTAAACTGAATTTCTCCAGGAGTACACATCTGGTGATTGCTCTCTGCAGAGTCCCACGCTGGTGAGCCTGATTAATATGAATGTAGTAGGATAGAGGAAGAGCCTCCCAACCTCTGAATATATTTATTCCCTAGTGAAGCAGCATGGCTGACAAGAGCTCTCAGAAATGTGAAGGTTTATTGCCTCATAATGGAATAAAAGGATTAATTTAGAATAGGTCTGTAGCCACTTGTAAAATATTTCATTTTAATAATTTATACTAATGGAATATATGATCTAGGGAGGGTCACATGGGTTGATCCTGGGCAGTTGTTGACAAGGCAAATGTGGCTGGGGACACCTGGGCTGGACTCGTTATTTGCTTGTCCCTGGTGGACTTGTAGGATGTTAAAAGAGAGAGTAAGAACAAGCATCAGACAAAGCCTTTAATTCATCTACTCCTCATGTTGCTGCAGAGCACTCATCAGATGCCAGAGCTGATCAGCTCAGCAGGTTCTTAAAACATGCACAAAGAGGAAAAGAAAGAAAAAAAAGCTTTTATCTCTGTAATAAGTAATGAATCCTAATTTCCCTCCCTAATATTAAAAAAAAAAA
>VZTM01002791.1:5000-65423 GCA_013400555.1 Jacana jacana | reverse complement strand
ACAGAAGAGCTCAGTAACAGCAACAATCTCAGCTCCAAGATTTAGGGGATCTCTGGATTTAAGGGATCTCTGGATTTAGGGGATCTCTGGATTTAAGGGATCTCTGGATTTAGGGGATCTCTGGATTTAGGGGTCACAGATGCTGTTGTGGGTCTGAGTCTTAGAGATTTGGCTGAAGCAAGAACTAGATGTGATGGGCAGGAATTATGCAGTCTGTACAGAAAAAGGGTTGTATCTCTTTCCACACATGTGCTGTAAGTCTCTTATCTCCCTTTATCCATCTGAACTGTGTTTGTGATGGATATTCTGATGCTTGGTCCTGTCCAAAATCTGCAAAAGGACTTTGGGAGCTCCAAATTGCGCAGGGACACTTAACCAAGAGATTTGCAGAAATTCTTCAGTTCTGTTTCATCTGTGTCTTGTTTTACAAATCCCTCTGTGCTCTGACAGTATCATGCAGAGTCCAGCATCTCAGCAAGACATTTCCTTCAACCCTTCTATATGACCACTAAGTCCATGTAAGAAGAGGCATCTCATAAATATTCTTCAACTGTTCTGTCAGCATCAATAAATCGGAACCAACAGAATTTGTTCTCGCTTCTGTCCTAATTGGAAAAAAAACACCAAAAACCAAAAAAGAACTTACACAGAAATTCTTGGTTGTTTGGTTTCATCTGACAGTGTAAAAAAAACACACAGGGCTTTGTCCTACCTCTGCCTCATTTTTAAACATGAAAACTTGACCTCTGCTTACTGTCTACTTCCCCAGCTTTGCTTTCATTAAGCTGCAAACATTTTTCTTTCATAACAATTTACATATGTAATTACTACAAGTACTTCAGGAATTGTTTGCTAAAGGCTGTATGTAAATACTAATTATCGGTAATTAAAAATCCACAGCTATTAGGAAGATACTGATAGGGAGAAAATACTGCTTAGGAAGCAACATTTTTTTTTTCTAGGCAAAATTAAACATCAAATAACTTTCTATCTGTGTAATTATATGTTGTGACTCATCATGTGCTGCATAAATGGAAGTGCAAATGGGAGAAAGGTGTCCCTCCACACATGCACATGCACACCCACCCCAGCCTGCTTACAACCCTGTGTATCTTCAATATTGCAAACTGGTTTCACGTTGGGAGCAAAGAACGTGGCAGAGCTGCAGCAATGTCACAGCCGCACTGAATGTGTTCCATGACATGCTAAAATCGGGTGCTTCGAGGCTGATGATATGCAAACTTAACTCTCCAGGTCGTAAAATGCACTGGGATTCTTTATTTTGCCAAATAAGCAAGAAAATATCCTGCGTAAAAAGGAACAAATGACATCTGCTTCTTATTTTCACAAAAGCTCTACGGTGGGTTTTCACCCGCCTTGATGTATTTTTTAGTCGCTAATGAATTTGTTTCCTTAATAACTGTGATTCAGCATCCGTGTGCCGGCAGCGGGATTTTGGCCCATCCACAGATGTCAAAGGGCATTTTGCCACTGTTGTAAGTGGAATTATATTTTCACTTTAGTGATTTATTACAGATTTCACCAGGCTTCGAATCAGCCTTAGTCCATCTAAAATTAATCAACTTTCTGAGCCTGGTGGGAAAAGCGAGCGGGTAATCTATGTGCATTATACAGCAATCCCAAAGTTTGCTCTCTGCTCTACCTGCTCCTGATGGCAGGGGAGAAAACCCATTACCCAGCAGACAGGCTAAGGGGGGCAGCAATTTTGCAAGGGGCGCAAAATAGATTTCTGCTCTCGGAGCACAGGCTCCATCTCACTCAAACCTGTCACTGTAACGGGGCGGCGTGAATGCGCCTGGAGCACAAAGCCGCTGCTGATGCTCACCTCTGACAAGAAAACAATGCAGCTTTGAGGAAAGCTCTCCTCTCTCTCTCTCTCTCTCTCTTCTCATAATAATGCTCAGCCATCGGCATGCTCTGCGCCTGCAGCTGCATTGTCAATGGGAGCAAAAAAGCCACCGGTAGCACGAAGACAGCTGGGCTGAGCTGCCTACAGAATTCATTTTCGAGTATGTTTTTTATTCACTTCTGTGGAGTTTATTTTTCCCTTTCTCTCTCTCTGCCATTTTAGGCTCGGATTCAATACAGGGAAACACTTCAATTATCTCTGGATCAGGCCCTCAGATTGTGTTGTGGCTGAGGCTTTGAAAATTGCTGTTATCAAAACTATCAGCCAACTTGCCTGTGCTATTTTGAGCTGGACTGAAAAGAGCTTGATGGGACATTGAGTCACTCATAAACCACGAATCAGGCAGGAATAACAGGAGTTTCACTGTCAGGTTTTGACTTTCAGCTTTCAAAAGGTTTTCCCAGGAGACAACCATCCTGTTCTTTCATGTGAGCTGCTAGACCCAAACACCCCCGAGACTGAGGCTGAGGTGTGGCAGAAAAGGTTAGTCCTTTGGGCAAAGTCCAACCTTGCCTTGGCTTGGTTTTCTCCTGGCAACAGGACAACACCAGCCTGGTTGCCAGGGGTTTTTCCCTCCTGAAATGTGAGGCTTTTACCACACCAGACCATGGGGCAGCTCCAGTAAACCCATCGCTGGTCTATCTACCACCAACAGGATACGAGAGCCTTATTGCCTTTCAAAAAAAGAGTCCAAGCCTGGGCACAGCCTGCCTTCAGTACACACCAAGCATGGGAACTCCCTGACATCTGGAAAAGCTTAGCTGATGTGCAGCTCCTGAAAACAGAGTTTTCTAGCTCATGAGTAGCACTGCCTTCCTCAAGTCTGCCAGTGACTAATGCTTTGGATCAATATTTTGTTAATTTACCACATTTCCTCCATCTTAACTTGGCATTTTTGTTTTTCCCCCTCCTGCTTTCACTTTATTATTTTTTTTCTCTTTTGCTTCAACAAAGCATGAAATCATTGTTTGTCAAAAGGTAGTCTTCTTGCTGCTATATCTGATTGTAACTAATGATATTTTCTTCAGTACTCTGGATTGCTGGGGAGATGTGTAACTGTACTCTAAATAATTTGAGATAGGCTAACCCCACTGCTGTGCTTACATGTTACAATTAGGAAAGTGCCAATCAGACCCTCTTGGTCTTATTTTGTTTGGCTTCATTTACCAAAGAAGGTAACCATGGCTGTCCCAGGCAGAAAGAAAGATTTGCTCTCTCCCACCAGTCTCCCTCTTCTCTCAGCCCAGTCTGGTGTGCTCTGGACAAGGAACTGAACAAAGCACAGTGGCAAACAAGGCACAGCTTAAGTATTTAGTGACCTACTCACTTCGTGTGCATCTTCTAGACCTCCTCACCAAATGGACGAGGAGATTCACGCTGAAGAAGAGGACCACAAAAGGCAACATTCTACTGTGGGTGGAGGGGATTTGTCTGTGGGGACCAGAAAGAGATGTTTGTGACAGGAATGGAAATGAAAGACCCTTTGGAGGGATCTTTGCTTGGTTCTGGATGGAAGACTTGCATCCATGCATGGCACCCAGCCTCAGCTCTCCCTGCAGGAAGGTCCCTCTCTTCCCAAGCACGACTAGGTCTTTTTCCTAGTTGAGAAGTCCTATCCTCCTCTTGCTCTCCTATTCACAAGCTAAAACCTCATCTAAAACACAAGATAGAGGAGATGAGTTCAAAGCCTCCTCCTGTCTGACAGTATCAGAGCCTGCGGCATCCAGTAACAGATGGGCCACCAGGATGAGGTGAATTTGAAGGAGGGAGGAAGATCTGTGCCCCCCCACCCCAATTCAGTGTTATGAGTGACTTGAGGGAAAAAAACCAAAACATGAGCTTCTATGAGGGAAAAAACCAAACAAAACCAAACACACAAAAAAACCCGCCGCACACAAAAATACCCACACCATGTTTCCAAGAACAAGAGTGAGATGAAAGTGCTTGTCATCCTCTGGTGAGTGGTGTGACATTGTAATAGCTTCCGGAAAAAAATTACCACTGAGCTCTACATGACAGTGTAGATCACTCAGGACTGCAGAAGGTGGAGTATACAGAAAGAAAGGGGAAAAAAAACCCAAAACTAGCAAACTATCAAAGTTTTATAGTAGCATCCATCACACACACTACAGGAACTGTTATCACCAAAGCATCACTCAGTAAGTGGTCAAATACAGAGGGGACTGACTGCTTGTCAGCAGGCCAGATACCAGGGTAAGGGTCTCTCCTCCAGGACCAAATGTGGAGCAGGGCAGGTTATGGACCTGGACTCCAGGTGCTCTTCCCTCCTACCTGCTTTCCCGTCCTTCACCCGATCCCTTCAGGTGGTTCAGGCATATTCACAGCCCTCCTCCAACTCACTTCTGGTTTCTTTTTCTTTGCTCTCATGTGGAAAGAAAACAGGTTTCAAAACCTGCTTGGTTGTCCTCTGATCAGCACCAAAGCTCATCACTTACAACTGTGGGAAGATCAAACAAGCACCCCAAAATGTGGACTATTTATTCCAGGGCTGTCATTCAGCCCTCTAAAGATTGCAAAAACTAAGCTGGGAACACAACAAAACCAGACAAGAATATCTTTATTTCCAACTTCTTGCTGGACTGTAATAACCTCAGCTCAGCATTTCCTGTGGCTTCAGATCATTTGTGTCTGGGTCTGCCAGAAACCAGCAAATCCCAATAAGCAAGAGGACAAAATTAATGAAGCTGAAACTGTTTTGAGTCTGATTCTGTATTCAACTCAGGACCAGGTTCCCTTGTTTTGGCAAGAAGTGGGGTGTGTGCTTGTGTACATTTCAGTGTGTTTACCTTGTGGTGGTTTCACTGGTGGTGGGAATTGCAAATGTGCTTGCTCATTCCCCATGGTTTCACTCTATAAGACAAATACAATTGATTTAGAAGGGAAGAGACTTGCCAAGGACAGTAGTAATGGCTTTGTGCTAAGTACATTTAATGCAATATACTTTGGCCAACAGCTGCAGCTTTGGAAAGAAACAATTCACCTTCTCCCAAAAATAACTATGAGAAGCTAAGTAACTGGCTGAGGAGGTAGTTTATGCACACAAAGATTCAAAGGCCAGCAGTGCTAGCTAATAGAATCAAACAGCTATAGAAAATCATGGCCAGCTGAGCTGGTGAGTCCCAGGAGAGCTGAGGAGAAAGAAGGAGTGATAAAAATTCCTAAGCAGGGTTTTCTCTGTAGATTGAATATACTCTTTTATTCTGTGAAAGATAAAATGGAATAAAAGTGTCAGCGACTGCCAGTTTTAGGTATTAAAATATTTAAAGAAATAATCATTATGATATTAGTCCAGAAAGTATTATTTCATCTGTCAGAGGTTAATATATTTCATAGATTCTAGGGCCAGAAAAGGCTATTTAGGATCACCTAGACTAAGTTAATTATAATTCAAGTTCAGTAATAGATGCAGAGACCTGTTCTGCCTGGCAGACAGCAAATGGCAAGGTCTTTCACAAAGTCCTTAAGAGCCAGGGGAGTGAGCCAGACGCAGGTCTGCCAACCAATTCTCCAGCAGAAAAGAGCAGAATTTGTCTGGAGGCATGATGTCATTTTGTGATCAGGTCCAACAGCTTCCCTGAAGCAGTAAGGTCTGCTCTGAAGGTTTCTCAACCCTGGCATGGGGAGGACCAAAGGGGTGACATTCCCTTGCATGCGACAGCCGTACTTTGCTTCACATGCACAGGCACTCATCAAATCTCAGTTCTCCTCTCGCAGACTGTGGGAGTCTCCTCTCCTCTCTCCCACCCAGCTCCAGGATGGTTTTCGGAGGAGTTACTGCCGAGCAGAGCAGTATCATTGTCTGCCATCATTGTCCCCAGACAGACCACGTGATTTCTCCTCTCCATTGACTTCCCCAACCGGCTGGCTGTGGGGAGGACTGGAGAGCAGCTGGGCTGGCTCTTCTCACAGCTCTTTCAAGTACCGCACGATAACCAAGTGCGATAGCACTGGTGGGTGGTCTGGCTGCAACTTGCAGCTCCTCACAGGGAGCACGGAGCAAGGTAAGCGCTTCAAAAGGCAGTTGTGTAGGAAGCTGCCTTAGAGGCTGCCCGCTGCTGCAGAGATGGGTAGATAGGACAAAAGCTCTTCCCTCCCCTGGAACTGCAGAGACGCACGAGGGTATTTTTTACTTCCCCACCAAGCTTACGCTGTTCACCTCAGGCTTAAACAGAGGAGCGTGAACACATTTCGAATTTACTTTTGGGGTTGGTTGGTTTCTAAACCTGCCCTTGTTTTGGACAAAAAGAATAAGGCTTTTAAAAAAGCAGCATCTGGGAAATTTGCCCTTGTTTATAAGTGGGAAAAAAAAGTAAACACACAAACAAAGAAGAATCACTTCTATTTTCACCACTAAAGATGTTTCGCTTTTTTTTCTCCCCCGCCCCATCAAATTGTTGCATTTACTATAAAGCCTCCTCTTTTTCCCAGAGTGACAAAGGGTTTCTTTGAAAAGCTGTTGTTTGGTGCTGGCACCTCAGGCTGCAAAGCCAGGGCCTGGACCCAGAGCTGCAGGTACTGCCAGTCTCTGCTACGCTTTGCTTTTCCTTCTTTCGCCTTGGGGCAACACAGAAAGAGCAAAGGAGCCAGTGAGGCCACTTCTGAGCCTTACTTGCCTGTTTGCCTCTCACCCCTGTAAGAGAGCTCAGGTGACTTTGTTCTGCAGCTTCATTTGTATGCTTGGAGCCAATCTTGCCATAGATCTGAAAACCAATCATTCCTATTGATTTCATTTTGGATTTGCCATGTGGAACAACAGTCAGAAGAAAAGGTTGCCTTGTAGCTATAAGCAGAAGAAAAACCAACCCCCTCCCACCAATAAAACAACAGTAAAAAAGGAACTCAGAACTCTCTTTTGCGGTAATCATCCCAGCATGTTAAAAATCACCCTTCAGCACCTCCCACTGAAAATTAAAAGAAAGTCTCAGTTTTGTCGCTGAAGCTGAAAAATGTGATTATTTAACAATTGGTTGTGGGCATCGTTGATGTTATAATATATCTCATTTCAAATCATAACAGATGAGTGATCTCTAAATTGTTGGTTCAAATGAGATAATACTCCATCATGCTTTCCTTTACAACACAAATCCACATAACTAGCACAGTATAAATACAATCACTGCCTGGTATAGAAGCTTCAAATACTATTTTAAATCCTGCAAGTATGGCTGGTGCTCAAATTGACAGCTCAATGCTCTGTCAGTTCCCACTGCCAATCTCATTATGGAAGTAAATGGCTCTATCTTATTTTATCCTGTTCTATACATGATGCACTTAAAAGGACTTTAAAAAATCTAGTAAATGGAAATATATGGTACAATGAACAGTTAAAAATGTCAATTGAATTAGTGGTTGTGTGATATCTTTTCAGCATACAATGTGAACACAGATGCTGCCTTTTATAGGGGTTTATGCATACAAGGAACGTGAAGTGGAACAAATGAGATTTGAATTTTATTATTCTTTTATAGTGTTGCATTGCAGATAGCTTTTTTTAATTAGCTCCTATCTCAACACCTATGGCAACTCTAAATAATTCAGAGAACCTTGTCTTTTTTTCTTGTTGTTGCTGTTGTGGTGGCTTCTTTCGCACAGAAGTAGCCCTTGTGAATGACAGGAAGCTTATCTGGAGCCTAGTGTAAAAATGATCCTCCAATTAAACAATTAAACTCACAGGGAGTGTGCTGTGCTCCACTCAGTCTTAAAGCCAAATCAGCTACCGGATGTACAGTGACAAATCTATCCCAAGCCCTAAGAGGTGACAGTAGTGCTAAAAGTTTGTTTCCCTTTTCATGAGATTTCCTACAAGCTCCACCAAGTGGAAAAACCTGTGGAAGTCCATTTGATGGAGCATGGCTCAGGGGGCCAGTTCCCCACCAGTCCCTCAGCTCACCCAAAGAAGGACAGGAGGGACTTGGAGCCACCACGGAGCTTTATCAACCTGCTACCACCTCCTGGCCTGGCGTTACACCCTTAGCAATGAAACAGGAGCTGGATATGAAATAGACATGAAACCTATCACTCCCAGGACTTCAAAGCAACAGGCGGTATTTTATGTCAAAATAAATAAACAAATGCATGTAGACAGAAGTTGATGTTTATGCTACACTGCCTGGTGGAGGGGGGGTGTGGGGAATGGAGGGGGATAGTCCCACCAGCTCCATTTCTAGACAGCCCATCTTCGCACAACTTCTTTGTTGAAAAACTTCAGGGACAGTGTGTCTTATAAGGATTCCCTGGGGCTCCCAGCCTCTCCCTCGCTTCACAATGTGTGGGCAGGATACAGCTGTTCAGCTTCACTGCGTGGCCTTCTCATCCAAAACTGTTCACATAATGCAAAAATTACATCCCTCAAGGCACTATGGAAATTCACATCCTAGCATGGCTTCAATGCCTACTTCTTTCACAGCCTAGTGCAAATATTACACCTTCTCCAGAGTCCACTCTTTCAAACGACCCCGCAGTGCCTTAGATTAAGTCTGTGGGATTTCTTTGGTACCTAAAAAAGACAATACATCTTGGAATTATTTGCAGAAAAATTAAAAATAATTATTTCATTTTTTACCAAAAAAGAATCAAAACTACATATTTCCACATACACACAGTTTCTCTCAAGGCAAAGCCAAACTTCAGAATATTCGTGACTTGCTTAAAAGGTTATTCTGTCAGCTCAAGAGAAAGTATTGCACTGTAGCCTGTTTGCTTACTTCAGCTGAGTAGTCCCCTTCATAGGAGAAACCAAAAAGGATTTCTGCTGCTGTGTATAATATAAATGCAACACAATATGAAATTTTTATTGGGGCGGATTTGAGTCATTTCTAACGCAAGCTTTCAGCGATGACAGTAGTCTGAAAAAGTAGCCCTTATGTTTTGGGCACCCATTTCAAGCCTGGGAAACAAGTGCAGAAGAATGAGTTCAGCTCAAGGGGGTCTGGGGAACCTCTGTTCAATATCAGCCCTGACCCAGATCCTTCTGTGGCCCTGCAGGAGTCACGTAAGGCCATATCCAGAAATGAAGGGGCTCACGTACCCTCTCACTGAACCCAGATCCTGGCCCCACCACTGTGCTGTGTCAGGGAGGCTTTGCTGTTAAAAAAAGGTCATTTTTAATGTTAACACATATTCTGCCATCTCTCTTGCTCATGTTTCTTAACTTTCTTTGCTTTTTACCCACAGAAATGTCATTTGTATGTGTCTTTTAGCTCAGCTGTAGAAGAAAGAAGGCATTTGCCAGGTTCACAGAGTCAGAATGGTTAGAGTTGGAAGAAACCTTAAAGATCATCGAGTTCCAACCCCCAAGGTTATGCAATAAAGAGTTTGGTAAAAAATGTGGTTGCAAACCCAAGGGGTATGAAATGGTCAACAGAGAGCATGGCATGAGCACTCTGTGTTAAGCCCCAAATTTAATTCAAGCCATCAGAAACACAAAAGGAAAGAGGATAACAGACTGACATTTTTGCCAGCATCTGCCTCTTCAGAAGACAGCAGGTGCTGCCAAAATATTAGGTTCTCTCATCTGTTTTCCTCATTGTTTTTGTGATGAGGGGGAATTTAATCCTGCAGTTGCAATTGATCTAATGTGCCAAGGCTCCTTCCTGATAATTGTTGATTTTCTTGACACACCCAGTCCCCAGATGCCTGTTGTCCCTCTAAAACTCTCTATGGCCCCTAAGCCTTAATTAGATCGTGCAGATTCTGTTTCTGCAGTACTTTCACTGCTGCAGGTTTCATTTTCGCTCCAGGTTGGACTTTTCTTCAGGCTCCAGCCACAGTTCAAAGATGCTCTGCTGTTCTTTGCCCTTGGCTGCTCGACCTCAACTACCTTTTCAAAGCAGTTTTGGGGGCTGAACAACTGTTGTTCAGGCACTCATGAAGAGGGACTGATGGCAAAGAACAAGTATGAGACTGTAACTTTAGGTTAAACTTCATGATGCGATGCAGAATTTAGGGATCTGGTTCATGCATGGAGCAGAAAAAAATCTAATTAACATCTCTACACTGTGTTACACATTATGCACCACGAAATGGGATTTATGGAAAACAGGGCATTGCCACTCCCAAACCCTGCTGAAGGATACATAAGGCATTGCATTTCTCCCAGGTTGAAGTCTCCAGCCCAGGGATGAGGCTTCAATGTCTTTCAGAGTTAATTCCTCCTCCTGTTTGAATGCCATTTAGGAGCATAGTAAGTAGGAGGGATACTTTGCACTATTGCTCACCTCATGGTTAAGCCATGGAGAGCAAGCCAGAGGGAACCCAGGCCCTGCACCTAGGGCTAGGGCAACCAGTTAGAAAAGGGGAGGTTGAATTTTCAGCTTCTGCACCCTATATTTTCTAGAGGCTTTCTAATGTAAAAGACAAGGGCCAAACTCACTTGCCCAGAGTTGCACTCTCTTTTGCTTGCTCTTTAGGTAGCCCCGTAACTGTTTCCTACCTGGCTGCAAAGTTTCCTGGCATCAGCATATTGTTCAGAAGGTGGTTTGAATGAAGTCAGCTCTCTGTAATAGAGTGGTAGGTGTGTTTTGAGCACGTTTAATGAAATAAGACCTGCAGGGCAAGGGGTTTTGGAACTAAAAAGCCTATATTTTTTGTAAATCCAACTCAGCATATGTAGGAGGTTGACACCCTCTTCTTGGCCAGGATGACAGTACTCCAACTCCAGAGTATAGCAGAACTAACCTATAAAAGACTTTGCAAGAACATTTACACTCCCTTGGGGTATCTCAGGTTCTGAGCTACTCATGCAGAGATCCTCTGGGCCAGTGGGTTTGAGTGAGGGTTTAGAAAAGGTCTTCTTCTACACTACTCAGAACATCAGACACGGTACACTCTTGTGAGGAGGGAGGAAAGGGAGCTGTAGGCGGACATCTCCATAGGAAGACTGAATAAAAGGTGGCACGTTGTGTGGAGGATACTGCTTAAAGCAAACCAGAGTAGACATTAATCACAAAACTCCCCTGCCCTGCCAGTCACCAGCCCCTTACTAATTTCATAAGGTAGGGTTTGACATTTGCTTTTCTCCCGCAACCCCCAGCAAGGAGAGCAGTTTGTCTGCTGGCTGAGCGCCCCATTGAAAATGCTGGCAGCTTCCCTTTTGACTTCCTTTCCCTGCCCTGTGTTCTTTTGGCAGCAGAAGTGGTGACTTCAAAGCAAGCAGTGGGAATGAACTTTTAAAAGGTGGGCACTCAGTAGCAACCACATTAGCAGCTGACTATTTCAGAGAACTTGTTAAAAGAGAGGGGCCTCAGTAGCAAGGGATACATTAACAGCTACAGGGTACTTACAGCTCAGAGAGAACAGCAGCTTGTTCTTTATTTATCAGCTGCCATGCTGGTAACTAGCTTTGGCAGAATGGCAGACTAAGCCAGGAGTCCAGGGAACAAAAGAGGCAGATTTCTTTCTGCGGTGCTTTTTCGGTTTCTGCAGTTGCAAACTGCCTTGCTAAAGAGACTTAGAGAAGGGAGTGATTATAGCTGTGATAATCTACATAGCAATGCAAGGCTTAGGGTAGTTGGATTCCTGTGCACCTGGGAGAGGGCAGGTGATACCGGAGGGCCTTTGAAGAGCAAAAGATGCTGCCGGTTTCTAGTGGAAGCACATATGGCATAGAGAGGTAACAAATAGCACAGTGGTATCATAGAACCATGGAATCATATAATGGTCCAGGCTGGAAGAGACCTCCAAAGGTCATCTAGTCTGACTTCCCTGCAGTCAGCAGGGACACCCCCAACTAGACCAGATTGCCCAAACCCTCTTCCAGCCTCCCCTGGAGGATCTCCAGGGAAGGGACCTCAACCACCTCCCTGGGCAACCTGTTCCAGTGGTCCACCACCCTCATAGTAAAGAACTTATTCCTAATATTCAATCTAAATCTGCTCTTCTCCAGCTTAAAGCCATCACCCCTTATACTGTCACTGCAGGGCTTTGTAAACAGACCCTCTTCAGCCTTCCAGTACCCCCCTTGAGGTACTGGAAGGCTGCAATTGTGTCTCCCTGGAGCCTCCTCCAGGCTGAACAACCCCAGCTCCCTCAGCCTGTCCTCGTAGCAAAGGTGCTCCAACCCCCTGACCATTTTCATGGCCCTCCTCTGGACCTGCTTCATCAGGTCCATGTCCTTCCTATATTGAGGGCTCCAGACCTGCACACAGTACTCCAGGTGAGGTCTCGCCAGAGCAAAGTGGCAGAATCACCTCTCTGGATCTGCTAGCAACATATTTTGATGTAGCCCAGGATGTGATTGTCCTTCTGAGCAGCAAGTGCACACTTCCTGCTCATGTGCAGCTTCTCATCCATCAGCACCCCCAAGTCTCTTTCCTCAGGGCTGCTTTCTAATACCATCCACCAAGGTATGTGGTGACACATACCTTGAAGAGGATGGCCCAGGAATATCACAGTGGCACATTTTTAACAGCTCTGGGTGCTCTGTGCACACCCAGCTTTTCTGAACCCATTCAGCATACCTCCTAATGCAATTATCATAGCCACATTTCTAAGCCAACGTTATGTCAGATGCACTCAGTATATGGAGCTCTTTGGAAAATTGGCTCCTACTTTTTGGCAGTAATTGAAAGCTGAGCTCTTAAGAAAATGGGAGCTCTAAATGCTTGGATGACATTTCTCAACTTTGCTCACAAATAGGAGAACCTGTAAGCCACAAAGGCAATGCCATCAGCCATCTTTCAAGGATATCACCATCAAATAGACTATTATTGTTACATTAGCTCATCTATTTTGTCCTCGTGAGAACTATAAGACAAATTTAGCAGTAGCAGAGTGACAGACCACTCATTCAAATTCAAGTATCCCCTGTTTTAATACACAGCTATATCTAAACAGAAATAGCACTGATGGGTATGTAGGTAGCAGTATGTGTAGTGCGTGCCTGTTCCTTTAAATGAAAGAAAACGCCAGGCAGTTATCTCCATCGGATTTTATTATGTGACATAGGATGAACAATTACATACTGTGCAATAAGCTAAGTGAGGTTTTAATCGCTGCCGCATTTATGGATGGTTTATCCTGACCTTTCATAGCCTTAAAAACTAATAACTGAAGCAAAACGAAGTTTACCAGCTCCTCTCAGAAACCATCCATGTGAGCATAATCAAATCCCAGGCATTAGTAAAGCCTGGATTCCTGAGCTAGTGAGGAGCTGAATCACTTTCCATATCAGACGGGGCTGGACATGTAATGTCTTTTCTTTTTGACCAAATTAGAATAAAAGATATTGGGTTTACAGCTAAGGCCAAATCATCACCTGGACTACATTACACCAAATTTGCAGCTTTCATTTTCTACGTACTTTGCTTACAAGACATAACAACTTTTGTGATATCTTTAATGAAGAATTGTTTTACTAAGAAATGTGATGAACCTAAGAATAGAAATTATGCTAGATAATGTCATCGTAAAAAGGGAGAGCTTTGTCTTACAGAGATATCAATTCTATGGAAAGATTCTCTGAGGCAAGGAGATTTGATGGAGTCCACATGTAGGTTAGTAGCAGAGCTATGAACAAAACCTAAATTGTCCCTTTTTCTCCTTCTTCATTATACCACCATAGCTTTCTGGAGAGGTGAATGAAATAACAAGGAATAAGGGATGGTGTTTAACACTGTTTTCAAATTAACCTTTTTTTTTTTTTCTGCTGGTCCCCTGAAGACCCACAGCTGCTGTTAGGCCTCTCTTCCAGAATTTTCTCCATTCCAGAAAACTTGGAATAAGAGTTGCTCCCCCTTCATGTGTTTTTTGCAGGCCATTGATTTATGGACTTTCATGCCTCTTGCCATCAAATGATGCCTTGGAACTCTAATGCATCCAGGAAGTAGCCATTTGAAGTCAAAGACCTGACAAAGTACTACCATGAAACCAACTCTCATGACAATCTCTTTTCACCATAGCCGTGATTGTAAAAACAAGATTGCAAAGCTGCTGCATTTCAGCTTATTTCAGACAAGAAGGAAACAAGATACTGTGATTCTTTCTTTTTTTCCTTTTCTTTTTCCAAAAAGGAAGGCACATTTGCAGAGCCTGCCTGCAGCAAGCCCTGTCTACTTGTGGTTTACTCAGAAGAGTGGCTTTTCAAGACCTCTCAAAGGTTGCTCCATTCCAGGCTTGGAGACAAAATGGCCTACAGCAAGACTTAGCCATTTTATTTGCCACCCTCAGCTGCAAACGCAAAGAAGCAGACACACCTCAGATTAAACTCACCACAAACATTCAGAGAAGATACCTGCTGTGATCCGACCCACAAAAGAGAGAGAAAATGCACATATCCGATGAGTTTGCCGGCATTGTTTCTTGCAGCTGCGCAGCTGTCCTTCACACATGAAAGAAACAGGACCAGCTACCAAACACCTCTTCCAGCTTTTCCTTATGTACGACTACATTCAGGTTTCTCCAAACCACAGCTCCACACAACATTACAGCTGCCTGGGCCAGGTCCTCAGCAGTTGTAACCCATGGATTTCAAACGCCTTTTCCGCCCACTGGAGAAGAATCTGTCTGCAAGTTGAAAGTACTTCCCTCTCCTCCTTCCCCACCAGCCACGCAAACATACACACCCACATCCACATACACAGTAAATGGAATGAATCCAAAAAACGTTTTGTCAACTCTGGTAGCATTATTTTTTTTATTATATTTTTTTTCTAACTAATTTGGAAGGAAAACTTTGAAAGCTTTCCAATGCAAATGTTCCTGGGGCAAGAGGGCTGAATGTAAACAATGGCTAGGGCTTGGATCTACAGGAAGTTTTTCCATGAAGTCAAATGTCTTTTCCTCCTTCTCTTCTTTACCTTCTACAGCTGATGCATACTGTCCATGCTTGTGCATTGCTCCATCAGACACTCCTCATGGCCACCAGATCATTGAGTATATGTCAGCTTCTGCCAGGGAAGTAGAAACGTGCTAAGAGAGGCTATCCTCCTTCTCTACTCTGCCCTGGTGAGGCCCCATCTGGAGTACTGTGTCCAGTTCAGGGCTCCCCAATTCAAGGACAGGGAACTGCTGGAGAGGGTACAGCAAAGAGCTGTGAAGATCTCTCTTACAACAAAAGGCTGAGGGACTTGGGTCTTTTTAGTCTGGAGAAGACTAATCAATGTCTGTAAATAATTAAACAATGGGTATTAAAAGGATGGGGCCAGTCTTATTTCAGTGGTTCCCATTGAGAGGACAACAGGTA
Source organism: Jacana jacana (assembly GCA_013400555.1). NCBI lineage: Eukaryota > Metazoa > Chordata > Aves > Charadriiformes > Jacanidae > Jacana > Jacana jacana. Next base: position 50,292 of record VZTM01002791.1, on the reverse strand, counting down.
ACGTGCACAGACTTGAATGTAAGAAGTTCCATTTAAACACAAGGAGGAACTTCTTCACTTTGAGGGTGGCAGACCACTGGAAGAGGCTGCCCAGAGAGGTGGTGGAATCTTTGTCTCTGGGGACATTCAAAATCACCTGGACATGTTCCTGTGCAACCTGCTCTGGGTGGACCTGCATTGGCAGGGAGGTTGGACTAGACGATCTCCAGAGGTCCCTCCCAACCCCATAGCATTCTGTGATTCCTGGATTCTGTGATTCTGTGGTCTTACATTTATGGTAATGACTTTCCACAATGATCTGGGGGAAAATATTAATTTTCCCTAGTTCACATGGTTTGCTGAAGAACAGGTAAGACATGCCGGAGAAGCGTTTGACTATGTGGATGCAGAAGCTGTTGGGAAAACCAAAGGAAGGATCCTATCTTGCAGTAATTGGGGTAAGGGGAAAAAGTGGGGGGAGATGGAGAAGTAGGAACATTTGGTCCCTGTTTCATAGTTTCTTTGGGCCTTGATGTGGCTAAATCAAAGAGCTTCTGATTTTCAGAACTGTACAATGGCAACCCTCTCAGATCAGACAACATCATTAAAGTGGGAACGATCACATGATAGGATGCTGGGAAAAGAGGGTCAAAAGATAATGAAGGTTTCTGTTTTGATTTGCTAAAGAAAATGTAATCATCAGAGTGGGATTTGATGAGGTCACATTGGATAGACCTAACTTTACTCTGGAAATTGTGTAACTTTCCACTAAAGGAACTCCAGTTGGGCTGGGTAAGGTGAACATGCCATGAAGAGGTCAGGCAAAGACCATGAATTTTGGCAGAGCACTCTATTGCAAATTCGGAGCATCCAGTGAGCTCTGTATGACTCCCTGATAACCACCCAGGTACAAGCAAATACCAAGCCATTTTCCTAGTTTACACAGCTCTGGGGCCCAGAATGATCCCATTCCAAGACATGAACAATGTTCAGCAGATGGAGCCTCTCAGTGCCTTTGCAACACAAACCACGGTAAGACTGTTAATGAGGCACTATCTTTTAAATTAATCTCTCCAATATAAAGTTGGTGGTGGTGGGCTATTAATGTATTTCAGATAACCATATTATCTGAGCATCTTCTGGATGAATCAAACTCATGCAAAGTTTTTAGCTGGTTTCATCGTCCCACTGCCTCTTTTCCCTTTGCAAAGCTTGAACATGTACTTCTTGGCATATAGGCTGCTGTTGTTGTAAAAAATTTGTTGCAGTTAATTATTTTTTTTTAATTTGGATGATCAATTGGACTTGAAAGATGCAAGGCAAATGGAGGGGAAAAAACCACTCATTTGACTAGACCTAGCTGTGAAATACACTACTAATCCCAAAAGATAGTTGGATGAATTCCAAATTCATATGTAGGATTGTTGATGGTGTTCATTGTTTAACTCCTAGATTCTTTCTAGGAGTGATGCCTTTCATGCAACGCGTAACTGTGACTACTGTTGTGGAAAAGAAGATGGCCTGTTGGAAGCTCCAGCCATCTGCTGGCTTTATATATGACCATTTCCTTTCTTTGGTCAGCAACACAGGGATTTCCAGATTCAGCAACTTGGCATCTTCCTTTAAAGGATGCACCAAATTTGTAACATACCATAGGCTGGGTTTATTAGATTAATTAAAGAAGCCTATTAATTTCCAAGTAAATGAAGAATATTTTTAATCATTGCCTGTGAACCACTTAGCACATTAACTTGTCCCTCTGAAGTCATTTACTTAAGTGTGCCCTCAGTTTGCTTAATCCATAACTGGTCAATAGTATATTAATATTACAGTCTCATTTCAGATCTAAGCATGTCTGAGCCTATTAAACTGTCACCCTGGATTTACTTGCAGGGAAAAAATTATCTGCATTCAGAGATAGAGGGAGAAAAGTATTAAAGTGAATCGAGCACTAATGAAATTAATCATAATCATCGTAAGTACTTTCAACTGCTATCACCCAGTGGGAGATGCTGCTGCAGGAAAGTCTTCCTGCTCTATTGTTTTTATGGCTGAGCTGTGGAGCATATTTCAGCTTTTGTTTGTTCCAAAGAGACCTGTAGAACTCTGGTGATTGGTTGGAATCACTCCTTTTTTTAAAATAAAAAAACTAAGAATCAACCTTAGAGACAACCTTGAAATACAGACACTTCATATGAAGCTTGTTCTACTGAACTGGTTCACTGTAGGTCAGCCCTACTGTAGTTTGTGTTATAATTCATTCAAACTGTGAGACTCTGTCTCTTGCTGTTTACTTTTACTGCTCTGCTTTTGAACCTAATATATATAATTTACAGGTCCAAGACAATAGGAAAGAGCAAGTCAGGAGAAAAATTATCAACGTCCCTGCACTGTAAGATACATTCAGATATACAGAACCAGATCTGGAGTTGTGTCTATCAGAAGAGGTGCATGGTGCATTAAAGCAAATAAAGCCATGCAGATTTATATTAGTACTGTAAGATTATCCTTTACAGCAGTCCTCTTAATTCATGCAAAAAATGTTATAATCCTTTAATAATACTTGAATTTTTTTAAAAAAAATTTCCTTCCAACTGCTAGGGTCTGTAGTGGTGAGACACTAATCTGTATCCTGTTTGATACCCTGTGAAACTTTTGAAGGGTTCCCCTACATATCATCTTTGAATTCTTCAGTTGTTTAGAAACCCTGGTGTTGCATGGATTAAACAGTTAAAGGAAACTTTTGATGAAGGGGAATATGACAATGGGCAAGACAAAAAATAGCAGCAGATCAAAAGCAGTTATCTCTGAAAACAAATTCGGTACTATCCACAATTAAGAAACATTTGACATTTAAAAAATATTTGATCAGTGTTTTGGCTTACAGAACTGCTTAAGGGGCACTGTGATGTGTAAATTAAATTCAAATGAAGGTTAAATATAGTTCTTTGGGAAAGACTGCATGGTTTAAATTACCTAATTATTTGGACAAAATCTGTTCTCCTGTAATTATATGTATACAAAAGTATGTGTCTTTTCACTAAGTGCATTTGGAGAGGAAGATGTTTATCAGCAAATGGTTACTTCCTCTTGAAGATCGCAAAGATACTATCGGCACTCAGAACTGTGTAAGAACGAGGAAAGTTAGTTTATACATTTATCACAGATCTGTTGAGGTTGAATGGAAGTGAAACAGAGCACTCATGTATTTTGCTACCTGTAGCCCTCCGGGTCCTGATCCTGCAAAGCCCTCTACTACAAGCTTTGTTTGAAGTCTTTCCCTAGAATTCAAACCTATGCAGGAAGGTATATACCAGGACAATGTGCCCAGTTAGAGCTCTGGTGATGAAGAGCTAAGAATTCATCTAACCCATTTCTGCTATGTGTTCATCTCAGACACTCTTGTTCTGCAAATGTGTTCCCAGGCTCCAGAGGAATGACTGCGGGAGTGAGTTATGGCCCTGTGTGAGCACGGGGATGAGAGTCTGGATCACTGAGTTTTGTTTAGTCTATTTTTAAATGTGTTGAGTGAGGGGATTTCACCATCTTTCTGAGGGAGACTCCTCCTGAGCCTAGCAGATGTCAACAGCAGGATAACTTTTGCATGATATTCAGCATGAACTTTCTTTTCACCTTGTCCATTCCCCTTCATTATGTTCTTTTTCACGTAACCAATATTCACACCCTTCAGTATTTCCGTTTCTTTCTCCAGAGCCATTGCTCACTCCCTGTAATCCCTTACATTCTGCCTTTGGTGTCACTTCATTCGCCTCTGTTCTGCTTTAGGAGGACACCCTTCTCAACCTTTTCTACCTTCCCCCAGTTTGCAAATTCAGTTCAAATCTGCTGTGTGCAGCTGACAGACAGAAATGTCAGCCCTGCTTGGGGCTCAGAGCTCTATGCCATCAATTTTGTATCTCAGGCCAGGCATAATGCACTTGGATTGTTCAATTCCTGCTCCTGAACCGAAGTCTTGCTCTCCAAAGGGCTGGAAATTAGGTCTGCACCATCTGCCTGAGCTTCACAATGCCATTCTCTGCAGCAGATCTCCAACATGGGACAGAGCGTTGGAAAAGAAAATAAAAAAGCAAGGTCATATGGCTTAAAATTCTCTCATTTCCAATATGTACCTGGAATTATGCAAATACCCGTGGTTTCACGGGTTGGGAGAGCAGCATTGCTCTGCATGTCTGGTCTCCAGTCATAATATTTGCCATAATAATATTGGAGAAGAAATTGTATGCTCATTAGAAAAAGTGCATTGATGCACAAAATTTGTGTCTGGCGGGCCCAGAGCATCTGAGCTCCATGTGGGGGAATGCTTGGGTTTCACACACGTGTCAAGGAGGGAGTTTTCAAAGTGTGTGGGAAATTACAGGCAGCTCATCAAACTTTCCCACAACTTATTTTATAATCCACACTCTTTATTCAAATTCATTCTGCAGAACACTTAAAGGAAAAGGAAGAGAAAAAAGAGAAGGGGGGGAAAAATTGATTTATTGCTAATAGTCATAAAGGGAAACCATAAATCTACTGGGGCCGTGCAGTGAGCCTAATAGTGAGTAAGAACACATGTAATCAATATGAATGTATTCATTTTTATTTTCTCTCAGCCACAATCAATATGCATGGTATCTCACTGTTGAATAGGAAGGCACAGCTTTTGCCCCAGTGAGTTTACAATAATTCAGCAAAACTCCTGCTGAGCTTTGAGTGAATAATAAGCTTGGCTCGAACTAGACAAAAAGTGCAGGCGGGCAATAGACTGACAGGGAACCAAACTGGGAGCCAGCAATCCTAGAAAGGAGCCCGGTGCAGGAAGGCGAGGGAAGAACCGAGCACTAAGGGGTGACTTTGTGGAAGAGAATGTGCTGCAGCTGTATCTCTGGGTGGTGGAAAAGATTGCAGAGCACGAGGCAGCTGTTCCCAACTTTTGGTGCAGCTTGGAAAAAGAAATTCCAAGATGATCTGCAGAGCACTGCAGGAAGGTGCTGCTCACACACGAGGAGCTGACCTCCACAGAGCTTCTACCTCCATGTGACTTCTCCAAATACTCATCTACAGCATCATTCCTAATTGCCTCCGTAGCTCCTGCCCCATGATTACATGCACCCAAAGGGCATAAAACAGCATTGGTGCAGTTGCCAACAGCAGAGGAGGAGGAGACAGAGGTCTGGGGAGATCTGGGAGTGCACTGGCCCCTGGTATCACAGCCTGGGCAAGTGGCAAGAGCAGGCACAGACACTGCAGAGGAATCCTCCACTCCCCACTGCTAACACTGCTGAGCAAGCAGCCTGTTGCACTCTCCTCTGACTATAATCTGCAAACAGCCTTAAAGCATTGCAGAAAACAGCATGGGAAATGTTTAATTATTTTTTTTTTAATGACAGTAACAAAGGCTTGGTATTGTAATGCCTGTAACGTAACCTCTGAACAACCAAAAAATACACAAGGTGTCATGCAGAAACAAAGAATGAGGTCATCCTGACTAGAGCAGGGAATGAAATTGGAGAGGAACATTCATATTTATTGAATCAAGCATCTGCACTACCATTTCTGAACATTGATCCTACCTGGGACACAAATACAAAACAAAACAAACAAAAAACAACAACAACAACAACAAAACTATTTCACCTGCTTTTCAACTTATCTGCCAGAGCATGGTTCTGTCCCTCAATCCCTCAAGCAGGCAGCCTGAAAACAGTTCAAAGAGCAGTGGAGTATCTAAATTTCACTGAAATGCAGGAGTCCTGGAGATTTAGCTACTCTTTGAAGATGTACACAGAAGCATGCACTGCTCTGTATCAGACAGTATGTTTCTCAATGGCCCTTCTCTTTTCCTGGGAAGAATTCCAGAAAAATCCCCCTGGATCAACTCTCCAGGACTAATCACCATACACTGCTTACCTATTCACTTCCCAGGCTGCTGATATTCTAGTAATTATACTGTGTCCTGTCACGCCTTCAGTTTGTTAGCCTCCTAATGAAAAGCCCTAATTCCTTCCCTAACTGGTTGGGAGGCTTGGCTAATGGTGCTCTGTAAATGAAGAAGATGGTTATTACTATGATTATGAGTGTTACGTTAGTAATAAGAAGGAACTGTGGTCAGGTACGTAAGATGTACAGGAAATGAGAGAGAATGCCCACTTAAAAAGAAGGTTACAAGAAAATTGGCTTTTCACGAACTGAGGAGAGAGGTTTGCGTGTGAAACAGAACGTGATGAGCTCGGTGAAAAAATTCCTACTAGCATTAACACCAATTTAAAAATTATTTGATTTTGCCCCACATTTTAGCTCAGGGAATACAAGATTCTCTCAAGCACACAGGCGAGCTCATGAACTGCTCACAGGAATGCCTACAGGAAGGGAAGGCTGAGTTCATATATTTGGTGATTCATATCAAGAGAGAACTACACTGCCCTGAGAGAGTGGAGAATTCAAGGAGAGAGCTCCTCTCCTGTGCCAGAGAAGCCAGTGACCAGGGGAGCAAGTAAAAAACTAGACAAGTTAAGGATGGTGTCTTCCTACCTCAGTTTCACAGCATTTGACAGTCAGTAGGTTTTTGTCTCCCTGAAGAGGCCCAGATGGCACCTGGACACAACAGTGCTGACAACCACATCGAAGGATCTGTCTCACCGTTTTTTGCCCTTGAGTTTTGGTGTACCCCAGCATCTGGGCCAGATGCAAACGTACTTCATACATATGGGGGGAAAGAGAGGTGCAAATCTCACACATAGTCCTGAGTACAGTTCTCCAAGGCAGAGACACAGGTTTAGCCTTCAGGTGGAGTCAGATCCTGTTTAAGTGAGCAAGGAGAGCTCTAGATGACAGCCATACAGTTATCTCCTCACAAGGGACATGCTGGCAACAAGAATTTAAAACGTGACAAAACAATTACTTTTAAATAGTCATCTGCTCTCAGCAGCTTGCTTTCAAAGTAAGAGGCAATATTTTTCTCCAGGAAATTATTTCTTGCGGCTCCTGCACCAAGCCCTAAGCCAAAGCGGCCCATTTGTGCCATGGAAAACCTCTTACCAACTGCAAGGGACTAACTGTAAAATACTTGCCAAACAGCAAGCTACTGAAATCAACATATATCAAAGACCAATCCAGACATTTCTCCATACCTTCAAATGTCCAAAACATCAGCAAGGTGATAGTCAAAGAAGTGCTGCTGTGTCCCACTTAAACATGGATGGAAAAAACAACCACAACAACAAACACATTAAATTGTGCTTCTGTTGTATTGGCCTGTTTATTCTTATCCATTCTGACATTCATCAAAAACTCTCATTGCAATCCATCTATGCCTGAACGTTGTCTGGCATATTTTTCCAGAAAAAGCCAGGAAGGTCATTAGCTCCCTTTAAAAGATACAAATCTGCAGCTCAACATAAACTTCAAGAAAACATATTTGATTTCCTGTACTGGAAGGTAATGTTTTCAAAACTAAGAGCAGAGGATTTGATACATCTCCAAGATTCTTGTTTGCCAAGTCATGGTTCATGGGACACCCCAAGTATCTGAACATGAAGTAACTCTATTTCACGTCATCTGCAAAGCCTTGGAGGAAAAATTTAGAGGAAGTGAAGGAATAGGAAGATAAATTGTATAAGGCATAGCAAAAAAGCACAGGAATTATTTCAATTAAACACACAAATGAAAAAAAATTAAGTGGATGCAGTTCTTTCTTATTTTTACAGCTGGCTAAAGCTTTAATAGTAGCAATTCAGTGCTTGTACAATAGCATCTGCACAAACAGCTGTAGCTCCCTTGTGTAAAACATGCTGGATGCAGCAACGTATTGGCTTGAACTTGCTTTCACAGGCAGCCTGGTCTAACAAAGGAATGGTTAATGATTTGTGCTAAATAATAGAAAGCTTCAGACACATGGCAGTGCAGGATGCTCCTTACTCCCCCTTTGTCTAGATGCACATACTAAATCTTGCACATTCTAGAATCTAATTTGGGGGGAGGGCTTGGGGAGTATAGGGAGAATTGGCAAAGGGAAATTTTCCTTCACTTTGTCTGGCTGTGGAATAGACCACATGGATTACATTTTTTATTTCCGTTTACTCTTCTCGGAGTACTTGTGTTTAAAAAGGCCTAATATGCCCTATCAAAAAGGATTATGTGTAATTGGCTTGATGCTCATCTCCTTGAAACAGATACTGGGAGACAGTGTATTTAATTTATAAGTTTGCATATAGGGCAGCACCCAATAAAAGTCCCTGAAACCCAATAAAGTTGTATATTATACAATTTCGCCGTACCCCCTCTTTATTTTTTTTTCTTTGTGCAGAGAAATGGTAGAACAGTTCTGTACTTGATTAAGACCAGTTAGTGGAGATTTATTGGCGAATGTTGCACTGTGGTTTTGGTATTAACCTCTTAGATCACAGCAAGTGGCTTTTGAAGTTGGCTGGGGGCTTGACGAAAGTTCTTTGTCAAGGGACATAGCATGCTTGCCTCCTTCCAAGGGGAAGCTGAGGGCAAAGGGGGAAGTGGGAAGGTCATTCCATCCAGCCTGCCACATCATGCAATAAATATTAAGCAGAGATGAATGCAAGGAAATAAATAATAAAGAGCTCTTACAAGCCTTGCAGCTTGTATGTATCTTGTTAGATGATTAAAGAAAAGCAGGGTTAGGAAAGAAGGACTCTGCCAGACAAAATATTTTTGTTTTATTCCTAGCTGAGTTGCAAAGAAAGTGAAATGATTAAGGGCTTTAACAGCCTTTACTTCTCTATCCCCTTCTGATTCCTCCTGACCCCTCCAGCAATCCCAGTAGCCCTGTTCCTGGAACCACGCTGACAGGTCCCCCACCAGCATCAGTCGATTTTTCTCCCTGCTGGTTAGTACACACAAAGCATTAGCACTTTCCCAGTGGGAATAACAGCAGAAGAGGACATGTCCCAGGAGAAGATGGCAGAGCAAGTACTCTCAGTCCCACCAGCCAAGTGAAGGGGGACTTGCAAACTCTGCCCCAAAGGCCTTGGTTGCTACAGCTGGGCCCAAAAGAGAAAATTAAGATGGTGGAATTTCAATTTCTCTGATTAAATTTCCCTATTAGAGCAAAAATGAGAAGGGAAAAGAAAAATGTGTCCAATAAAGGAGGTTGGAACCAGACCACGGACTTCATCGCAGAGCACAGTCTTTCCAGGCAAAAACCAGAGAGATGTGCAGCGTTACTTCTACCATAATTAGGACAAGGGCAAATTGACAAAATTCACATCTTACTGCAGTTTCAGGTAATGAATGTGCCACAAGATACAGAAGGAAGATGTTTAATTGACAACTCTTCTAATTGTATTACTTTAAATGCTGGAAAAAATAATCAAAGAAACTATTTGTAAGCATCTAGAAGATAACGAGGAGATGAGTTACGGCTAGCATGGATTTGTCAAGTACAAATTGTGTCACACTAATGAAATTTCCTTCCCCCACAGGATAATAGAGCTCACGGACATGGAAGAAGCAGTAGATGTCATATATCTTGAGCCTAGTAAGTTTTCTGACACTGTCTCGTATAACATTCTGATAAATAAGAGAAGAAAATGTGGACCAGGGGAAACCTACTAGTGAGTGAGTGCAAAACTGGTTAGAAAGCCATATTGAAGAGAATAATTATCAATGGTTCACTGTCAAAGGCTGCATCAAGTGGTCCCTCTTGGCCTGATACTATTCATTGCTAATGAATTGGACGATAGAAGACATTGTGGTGCTACTAAATCACACATTGCCCATTACTGGGAGAGGTTCCACATTTGGTACAGAAAAGGCCTAGTGTTCCAGGGGTTCTTGACTACTGTGAAATAGTCTCAAAATATAGGATGCAAGTCAAACAAAGTGACTGTTACCTTATACAATGACTCAGCAGTAGTCTACTGCTAAAATTAAAAGTTAATAACAATTGACTCGTTACTACAGCTTTATAGGTAAGAATCTATGGGTTGCAGTTGGTCAAAAGACGAACACAAAAAACTTAAGAGTAATGTTTTTTTTACCTTTACTCAGCTCTCAGGACATTGCATACAGACTAGTTGTTGGCCCACCTAACTTTAACGAACATGTGGGTCAATGAGGTCCAAGGGAGAGCAAAAACCAAAAATCTGGTCATCTAGGAGAAAGAGCTGGGCCTACACAGTCTAGAGAGAAAAAGACTGAGAAAAAGGCTGCAAAACACAGCAGTGATCTCTGAATCTGTAAGTGACTGATGTTAAGAGAAAGTGGATGGTTTCTTCTCTGTGACCGTGGTAAATAGGACAAGAAACAAACGGTTTATAATTTAGGAAGAGAGTTTAAGGTTAGGCATTAGCAAAAAAATTTCAGTGCTATGGACAGTTGCACAATGGAATAATCTCCTTAGGGATGCTATTTTACAGAGTCTCCATCTCTTAGAGAAGTTCCATGTACAACCTCATGATGTCCTAGAGTGGGGAATGGACTAGATGACCTCTAGAGACTCTATTCCAATCCACTTTTCTATAATCTCCTGAATTCTATGAATACCACAACCTACCAATGTTTAATAAATTAAACTGTAAGAGAGAAAAATAATCCCCTAGACCCAGAGCTGGGTCTGAAAACACTAAACATGTTGTAGTAATAGGCTATAAATTTGCTTTCATTCCCTAAGGAGATTTTATTGCCACAAAGACTAACATAGCAGAAGCCTCCTCTAACAGTAGAGTAACTCCAACACACTGGCAGGTTCTTTGATTAATATACTGAAAGAAGTAGTTCATGTATATAGAAACAAATTGGTTATATCAGAAATATAGGTTAGGTCAATCTTATGTCTCCAAAATGTTTTTTTGTAAACCCTCATATGTCTTGAACAGCAAAAACACAACTCCAGACCATTATTAAAGGGCACTTTGAATTATTTTCAACCTACTCCTATGCTCACTGCTTCTCATTGTAACATTTAAAAACCCTACTACCAAATGAAGACAAAAGACAAGGCAAGATGTAGCATGGCTTCATCAGCTAATCAGAAAACAACACAAAACTGTGCAGTTCTTCAGTGTCAGACATCCATATTTTATGTAAAGCAGAAAGCACTTTATTTATAAGTTGATGGAAAGGACCCTGAGGGATTTCCGTTGGATACCATGAGTACAAAAGAGAGAAAGAGGAACTTTCTAATTAAAATCTTCCTAAGAAAGTGTGGTTTCACAGAAAGGAATAATTATTGCTGCAAAATGTCATGCCAGTAAAGCAATCCAAGTTATCAACCAGGGTTTTAATTTTCTTTTTGCATCACCAAGCAGATTTGATAATACCTTTTCATATAAATGCCTAGGTCTTATTCTTTTTCACTTGGGTTCACTGTGGTGTTTCAGGGGAATGAGGCCTCTTGCTCATTTTGATGAGCTAAACCTGATGGAGGGAATCAAAAGCCACCAACTACTTTCAGTTCTGGAGTGAAACTAAATGATTCTTTCAGTGAGTTTGAGCTTCAGAGAAAATAAAGTCAGAATGAACCGTCCTTGTAGGAGTCTGTCCCCCAACAGTTCATGGGGTTCACACAAGCTACATTTGTTCAAAGCAGTCCCAAGAGGACAATGCAAGCCCTGTTTTACTACCACAGGTTATAAGGTGGTATCAAATAATGAATCCAAGTATTTCCCTTCTGAACTCAGCCTGGAGCACTTTTAAAGTTTTCTAATATAAAATAATATACCATGAAGTGGAAATCTTTCTGATATTTTGTCATTTTAAGCTGTGGTAATATATTTTCCATTTGAAAATGTAATTCTGCGCTCATTGTGTGCTTTTTTTGTTTTCTGTTTAATCTGTGATGCATATCTGAATGGAATTTTTGCCTGTAATTCTATAAAATTTACTCTGAACCGCTGCTTATGCTCTACTGATCACAACTCTGTTGTAAGGATCAGCTCTTATTTTTCAATCTTCTCTTCACTGCCCTTTTGCTGGGGAAGAATATGAGGAGTAAAAGGGAAAAAATTCTTGCACATTTAACACTTCGTTTCCCCTGGACTTCTGTCTGGGGCTATGGAGATCCTGCTGCCTCACATGAGCAAACCAGGAAATGGCACATTGCTGGAGAGGCAGATTTAGTAAATCTGATAGAGATGCATGCATTGACTGATATTTTTGCTCTCCAAAGATTTTTTTAGAATTAGCTGCCATTTTTGAGCTGTGGCAGTTTTATCCTATGTTTATGTGGCAGATCCTCAGCTGGCATGCATTGACTTAACTGTGAAATCCTGAGTTACAGTTTACATATCTCTATGCAAGGCCAGATTTAACAATGGCTCTAGACCGTAACCTCTGGCCATTGCCCTCCACTGGTTCTAATGAGTGTTTAAAAATTGCACTGATTGAAGAAGTTTCATGCCATTTAATTCAGCTTCTACAGGAAAAGGCTTGGTTTGTTTTCAGTCCAAATTAAGCCAAAAATCACTTCAGAAAGTGATTTTAAACCGAAAAGTATGACAACCACACCAAGGCTAAGTTGAACCTTGCACTTAGCAGCTTCCCAGGTCCTAAGGTATTGTATTTCATTAGCTGCTAGGAAGAAGATGTGCAAGTTTACATAGTCTGTTGAAGCTGCCTCAACTGGGATACTTTAAAAGCTCAGAAAGCATAAAGAAAGTCCATGCTTCATCCTGTCTTGACTAAGGTAAACCTTTGATCATCACAGCTGAAGAAGTGCTGCTCAAACAATGCCACAGAAGAAGGGACTGGACTTCTGGCTCCTCTGTGTCTAACCACGGAGCCACTGCACAGGCTGCGGTCCTTGTAAGGTGCACCACAAGTGAAGAAAGACTGATCACTAACAGGAAAGGGAGTGAGAAAGGTAAGGACACACAGGGAAAACAACCTCAGAAAGAGGTGCAGGTTACAATTCAGTGATCTGAGTTCCCGCCTCCTGTACAGGGGACAAGAGCAAAACTGGTGTCTGAAGTACCCTGCCAAAAGTAAACTAAGAATATCTGAAGTCCCTCTGCCTTTGAAGTAAACATGAATTTAAACATGAATCCATAAAACAGAGCCCAGCTATTTATAGAAAATCAAATGTAAATGAAACGGGATAAGCTTCCATGAAATAGCAAGAAAACAAAGAAAACAAAGCAAACAAACAGGAGTGTAAGGAAAGCACAGTCAGCATTTGTAATATAGTCATTAACCATGCTTTGTACTTCTGAATGCCCTTTATTTGCTGGCCTCAGAGTCTGCAAACATTAAGGATTTGTCTACAGAGAGGCTGCCGCAGTAGATGATTTATTTATTCTGCTGCCACTTTTGTCTCTGGTTACCCTTCTGCTGTGTCAAGTCTATTTACACTCTTTATGGATGCAGTGTGATGCAGCGCGTGTGTATATATGTGGAACCAAACAAGGACTGTCCCAGAGCATGCCCATTCATAAGCAAACACGCTCTGTCTGCGCAAGGAACACAAGGCACCTCCACACCCAGCGCTGGCACACCCCGCACACCAAGTAGCGACACGTTTCTGTTGGCCCTCATCACCAGCACCAACTCCTGCTTCACCCAGATTTCCCTTGAGGCCATTCCCCATGAGTGTACATCAAGCTGCTGGGAAGACCTGCCCAGAGCCCTCCCACTGAAGTTACCAATCTGTGTTTGGGTCTTTTGAAACACCTGGACTCAGTGACTGACAACGTGGCTCTGATACGGTTGGGGTACATACCTGGAGAGCTCCCCTAGAATTTACCTCCTTGTTTGTAAAGACAGACATATTTATTTACATTAGCAGCTACTGTGAGGATGACCTGTACACAGTAGTGATTTAGAAAAGAACATTTTTAAGTGATACCCAAACAAAACACCTTCTTTTATTTGTGTTGGCATTTTTTTTTTCTCCTTTTGTGGTGAGTTTAGTGCCTGTGAGAAGCACTCAGAAATCCTGTTTTCTTAAAAAGTAGCTCAAGGAAATCATGTATTGCTGTCATGGAACAGTCAATCCCAACATGTTGCAAAAGCTTTGTCACTTTACATTACATACCCTGATGAGATGCAGGTTGAGAGATCTGTATCTAAATGGTTTCATGGGTGGTAAGAGGGTCACACATGAAAGCAGTCCCTCTCCCAGCAAGGCGACAGGTTCTCCCAGGAGATAATCAAGATTTTTCTTCCCGAAACACTGTATCTCTCCAGTTAACAGCCCATCACACATAGGAAAAGCCAGGGATACATTTTTCAGATTTGATTATTGTGAGAGCTCAGAGAAAATTGTGGGGACTAAGAAACTGGGTGCATGGGAATCTATCCTTTGATGTTACTATTCTGCCACTACCGTTATATTTGTGCTTTCTCTCCAAAACCAAAGGATTCATTATGCTGCACCACCTGCTTTAGGCATTCTGCAGCTGCCACAGCAGAAAATGGACAGATATTACATTGTCACTGAACTAACTGAGCTATCGCTTACTGCTTCCTTCCTACAAAGGGGAAGACGATAGACCTGTTTCCCCCAGCACATTTCTTACATAGAGATGGTGCTTTGTTAATAAGCCAAGCCCAGTATTTTAGCAACTGCAGGGTGAAGGGTTGAAGCAGTAATATGCCTTAAGGTCATGTGGCACATGGTCATATTTTAATTACCGCTGCCTGAGGCTATCTCCACAGGTATGTTTCCTTCCTGCATAAAACATGAACCTGGGAGTGATTTCAAAATACACTGTCAAATAGTCTGTGACTCCAACAGGATGTACACACTATCAGACTTTAATCCAAGGGCAATTTTTTTTTCCCAGTATTTTATCTTGTAAGGGTGAGATAGAAACACTTTTCTGTTGGTAAACTAATAATGTTTAGCAACACAAGTTGTACCATGTGTTCTAGAGATCTTTCATTTCCTTAATAAATACTCAAGCATAGCAAGCTCTCAACACCAATATCCTTTCAATAAAAGGTAACCTTATATGGTCACTACATGATACATGATTTATAAGATGTCATGTTAAAGTAAACTCAAACTCACCCAACACACTGAAGGAAGGAAATGGTTGTCTGGCTCCATATGGTGTTTTCATGTTTCTATTAAAACCAGACTATTCAAACACTGTGGATACCAGCACAGGTTTTAGCTCTAAAGGAAGGATAAAGAGAGTCTTATCCATACCATCTGTATCAATAGCATAAAAATTGCTGGCAGCACATGAATGTGGTTAAAACACTTAGGGTCATCTAACTGTTAGGGTTTAAAAAGACATTGCTCCCGCAGACCGGCTTGCTCAAAGAGCTATCATGAAAGTGGATCATTGAAACCCTTTGCTAGCCAAATATCATGCAAAAACGAATGGAGATAGTTGAACTGTAAAGACCAAGTCCTTTGAGACTACTTCCTTTGAAGTAGGATATAACATTGCAGAAGTTGAAACCTAAGCTTCACAATCACACTCGTCGCTTACATCCAATGCCCAGATTTTTGTGAAGTCATGCTAGTCTGACTGAAGATATTATATTGCTTTTGTGAACATCTTCAATCTACGAATGTATAAAGCACCTTAAATAAATAAAAAGTTGCTTATTTATTATAGATGACCATAAAAAAAAAAATAATCTAGGGCATTGAAATAGTTTTTTTCTCTGTCTGTTCCCTCTCTTCTCTGTCCCTGGCGGATCCTAGGAGGCATGGTTCTACAACAGGCTACTTCAGGGACTCCCAAGTCAGTCTCTGACAGGCTCCACCCATACATCAGCAGAAGAAACCTGATGTAAACAGAAGGTGGCTGAATTATATTTTTCCTTCCCTATAGGGGGCAACCCTTCACCACTTCAGTGAACGAGGGGCCACCACATGTCTCAGTTCAGGCCCAGGAACATGCTGCATCACCGCAGCATAATGAAATCAAAGAGGGGAACAGATTTCAACATATGTCACAGCAGGTCACTGTACTTGCTTGGTACTGTGCTGCACAAAGCTCAAGTAGTTGCTTTATGAATTATTTTAAAACCTGCTGCCAAACCATGCTGCTGTAAAGCCCAGCTGAGCTGAGACTCTGCAATAAACTCAATGTAATACAAGATCTCCTAGATTTTGTAGAGGAGGACTAATCCCACATATGCCCAAAGTGCCTTTTCACAAGGCACATTAAGTTATAATAACACTTTCAAGCATTCCACTTTACTATGTATGGCGTGGTCGACATGCTGGAGGAAAGGGATGCCATCCACAGGGACCTGGACAGGTTCAATAGGTGGGCTTGTGCAAACCTCATGAAGTTCAACCAAGCTGAGTGCAGGGTCCTGCACCTGGGACATGGCAATCCCAAGCACAAATACAGGTTGGGCAGAGAATGGCTGGAGAACGGTCCTGAGGAGAAGGATTTGCAAGTGCTCATGGACAAGAAGCTCAACATGAGCTGGCAGTGTGCACTGACAGCCCAGAAAGCCAACTCCATTCTGGGCTGCATCAAGAGAAGTATGGCCAGCAGGTCACGAGAGGTGATTCTACCCCTCTACTCTGCTCTCATGAGGTCCCACCTGGAGTACTGTGTCCAGTTTTGGAGTCCTCAACATAGAAAGGACATGGACATGTTGGAACAGGTCTAGTGGAGGGCCATGAAGATGATCAGAGTGCTGGAGCACCTCTCCTGTTAAGACAGGCTGAGAGAGTTGGGATTGTTCATCCTGGAGAAGAGAAGGCTTTGGGGAGGCCTTCCAGCCTAGTGGGAGGTGTCCCTGCCCATGGCAGGGGGGGTGGAACTTGATGATCTTTAAGGTCCCTTTCAACTCTAACCATTCAATGATTCTATGATTAATGCATTATGTACTTTTGACTCTACAAGTGTTTTGGTTCATTCACTTCAATGTAGAGACAGTTGTCATTAGCCTTATGCATCAACCGCTACTTCTACTTCATTAACACAAGTACCTTCAAGAACTTCTGCTAATGAGAACAAAAAAGACCCAGAAAGCGATTACAATTCTTTGAACTTCACTCATAGCATATTACAAGGCTAATGGTGTCACTACTCCATTAAAATTTTTAAGTACTAGAGCCAGTAATACTTAATGACTTAAATACCGGCCCCTCCACCCTTTTCTTCCTACATTAAACACTACAGCATGCAGCAGCTTTTCTTTTGGCAGCAAACACCATCCACGGTTGTCGTGTCTAATTGTTTCTATTTAACGTGTCTAAATGGTTTCTATTTAACTTTCCATGTACAGGACACTTTCCTTGCTCAGTAAGAGCTACCAGTGAAGCCCAGAGCACAAGAAGTCTCCTTTCTCACTACCCACTACAGCACACAGGGAGGGGAGCTGAGTATGAATCAATACATGGGGACCTGAGGAACATCTTACCAGCTTGCAGCAGGCACAGCATTGCCAGTTTGCTTTTTTATAAGGCCAAGGAACTTCCATCCAGCTTTTTGGTTCCTTCAGCTTCCTATGACTCTTCAGCATTTCAGAAAGATAGGCTGGAGCTGGAAGAGAATCTAAGAAGTATCTTAAGCATCCTCTACTTCAGTATCACAGTATGTAAAGTGAGGCCACTGATCCCAAAGGGTGATCCAAGGGGGTGGAAATCAGTACATTAAGCATATCAAAAAGCCCACAAGGAGACCTTTAAGCCTCTTCAGGGTGATTTGCAGTATGTGCAGGAAACCAGAAGGACAAGGAGCAGAGGGAGGTGCTGAGCTGGAGCTGCCTAGTGCTGGGAAAGCTGAGCACAGGGGACATCTGGATATCTGAACTCCTTGCTGGTTTTTAGGAGCATTGGTATCCCTGTCCATGGGATTAGGGCACTTACCTGGGAACTAGGGAGCCAAATATTCAGGCTGCTCAAAAAAACAGACTTGACCATAGATATTAAAATAATGTTCCTGTTGAAGGTGGGCCATCAAGCACAGTGTAGGAGTCCTGAGCTAAATGAGCAAGAGGCCCCTGGGCTGGAAAGTTCTGATTTTTGTTGCCATGCTGGATTTTGTCAGGCTTCTTCCTGCCCAGAACAAAGCTCACCCTCCCTTTCAGGCTGCCCAATAATACCTGTTCCTTCATCAAGGCAATGATACCTGCTGTCCTTGTGCTGGAGCCAAAGCTGTTGGCTTGCTTGTATCTCAGCCTTCATCAGCTAAAGGCTGAAGAACAGGAGGTCCTATTCCCTACATGGTTCCTCTAGTACAGTACCAAGCAGGCAGATCTAACCTACAGAGCAAGGCATGATGCATGATGCCCAGGGGGCTTCAGCCTCACCTGGGAGGAGGAACTGGCTTGCTCAGGTCATACTTATGCTGTAGGTGTTAGAGAGGAGGAGCACAGAGGCTTGGGGGTGACTCCAGCACATGCAGTAGAAGCACAGCAATAACAGAAGAAATCTGCAAGGGGACCATTTCTGCAAGAAGAATCCTGACAACAAACTACAGAACCAGGAAACTCTTTCTCTGCTCTTTCTCTTCAGCTTGATGCTCTGCCAGCTCAACAGCCAGCACCTGCCCTGGCTTCATTCAAGTGATGGAAATTTGCCACTAGTGAAGACAGGTCCTGAGTTTCCCTGACTGTTTTTGTGAAAGGATGTACCAGGAATAAGGGCAGACGCTGCTGTGTTAACATCAGAAATCTCTACAGCTGGGTGAAGCCAGGCCTGCCTCAATCGCCAGCATGATTTCTCAGTTAATTATGTTGTGACCTGACTAACAGGGATGATCGTTTTAGGTGGACATTGTTTTTTTCAGGTTGATTACTATGGTTTGGGAAGTGTGTCTGTGTGACGGAGGAGGATGTATCTTTTAAAATAAGCAGCGTAAGTGAGACAACAGAAATTTCTACTGGCTGCTGGCATGGTCCTCTTTATCATTTGTTCCTGGCAGGACCTGAGCGTGTTGTGAGCTACACTTGCTACTGAGCTCACCCACCCAGGATTTGAGTTACAGTCATACATTTCTGCAGAAACGAATATGCTCATCTGAACCTCAGGCCAATTTCATTGCCGTGACACAGAAATAAAGTGACAGAAGCGTCTGCCAGCACTCTCAAGCACAGGGCAAACAGTATGCACAAGCATGTGAAAGAGTTTTAAAGAATAGTATTCTTCCTTAGCTTATTATCTTGCCGTTTATTATGTTGGAACCAAGATTAAAATGCTTTAATGTTTACTGAAGCAGCATATATGGTATCTAACAGCATGTTATTTTGTGCACACTGTTTAACATTCTTTATTGCTCCAACTCATAAGGTTTATTTGAAATCAGTGGAGGAATTCATCCTATCCACCATTTACTCAGCTATTATCAGCTACTGCAAAAGTGCCATGTAGAGAATAAACACTGGTTATTTATGAGCTTTCGCAAGCGTGCAAACTCCTGATAGAAAATTACATTTTTAAGATCTGTTATTATTTATGGCATGTTGTGTGTCACTGTATGCAGTTGCATTTTGTATACAGGTTGCTGCAAAGGTAACCCTGAAAAGAACCATAGCAACCCAGGTTTACTTGAGATTGCAATTGTTTTATGCTTGATTCCAGCCTCCTTCTCTCCCTCCTGCTCCCCTAGCCAAGCAAAAATCCTTTTTCTTTTGCGGGTAGCTACAATGAGCATAGAGCTGGATTAAACTCTACTTAATGGTTTGAAGAAATCTTAGTCAAGTAAACAGGAAGCCTTCCTGTCAGAGTGAAAGACTCATCACGGAATACTTCTCCCAAATGCCAAGAAATTTCCACCAGAGAAGATCAATAAAACGTTAGCCAGACATTGGACAAGGCATAATTTAGATCCCATTTATACAGATGTGATCAGAGAGAGGAGAGGTTCCCACTCAGCGGAATGTGAGACACTTCACATGGGGACATTGCTTGGCTCAATCTGAGCCACGGACTAATGCTGACCTACAGTCAATGCCTGGCTGCCAGATCAGTTAAGGAAACTCTTATAAATTTGCCAGCTAAATGTGGGAAAATGTGGGATATTTTTCCAATATTTCCACTTACTCCAGCTGTTTTTTTAAGTTTGGTGCATTAAGGCAATTTATGTTCTCTTCTTCCACCTTTGTGAAATTTTTCCTGGTCTTGCTACCCAGCTAGAGGCAAGGGTGTGCATAATAGCTAGTGATTGCTTCAGATGAGCAATTTGAGTGGAAATGTTTAGTGCAGCTTCATGTTTCATCTTCCCAGAACTTCGGTGACATCTCGCCTGAAATACTTGGTTTGCATCACGTCTCCGTGTATGTATTCCCAGGTTTGATTATGTGAGATCTCAGAGGAAATAAATGCCAAGCACTATGTACCTCTGCTAACTAGCATTCTTATGCTGGTTTTGCATAATCAAGCAGCACCTTTCATCCAATAATATATTTAAAATATCTTTTAGACAAAGCCCGATTTGATGAGGCTGACTCGGCAGCAGCAGGGAGCATGCATGGTACATTGGGCTTTAGAGTAATGGTGTAGATCTCTCTACAGCATGTAGCACACATAAGCTTTGAAGCATAAAAATCATAAATGATTAACCTACTTGATTTCACATAAATGATAGAAATACGCTCTTCATGGTTTATTTTATTGTCTAAAAACAAAGGCATCATGTGATGATGGTCTTTTTATAGACTTCGCAATGCTAGTCTATTTTGTTTTAATTGCCAATTTTTCACTGTATTAATTGCTAATTATTATATATTTGTACACGTGACACTTCAATTATCATCATGTGATCATAGCTGTTTGGATTGAATATTGTCTCATCTCCATGAGCAATTTCCACTACGAGCTGGGCAGCCTTAAAAGAATAGCATCCAAACATTTTTAGTTCCTTTTAAACAAAATTTTAAATAAGGAAGAATCTTACTAAAACATCCACTTTGCAAGAATGAACAGTGCAATGTCTCAAGTCAAAATCTGGGGGAAGATATGATACTATGAAAAGAAAATATGTCAATGCACACCAATAGAGGTGTTTCCAACAGCAATTTCCAACCGAACAACAATTCCCAAGAACTTCACTAAAATCTACTAGTATCTTGAAAATAAAACACTGCATATTTTTATATTTCTCTATTTTAAAAGTGCTCCAGAAGCCTCCTTTGGATTTTCAGGTAATGTTTGAAAAGAGGAACAATCTTAGGAATTGTTATTTCCCACAGCAGCGACTGGCTGCTTGCTATGTTGTAGGGTTTTTTTTATAAGAAAACCCTTCAGGACTGTACATCCCTGCCAGTTAAAATCAGCAAAGTCAGACAGCTTGCAAGACACATCAGAAGGACAATTCAGGTTGGACTCATGAAGGAAACAGAGAATTTTTGGTGGCTTTTTGCAGCTTGGCTACTTTGTCCTCACAGTGTAATGAAATTATTTGCACGGAACAATGGAATTCCTGAGGAATTCTTGAAGCTTTACTTCAGTTGATCTTAATCCCAATAGCAAATTGGCTACAGTGATTACAGGAATGTTGAAGCTAAACTGGCTATTTAAGCTCTAGTTTCAAACACCCTATATGTGATTCATTAGCCATCATCTCCTTACCAGGTTGGAAAACTGGTGGAACATTCTTGAAGATAGCTGAGGCAGCCAGGAGACTCTGGAGGCCACCCAGAATGTGTCCCAGTATCAAGTACATGTGAGCTCACCCAGAGAAATTATGGCAGTGTCATCTACAAAATACCTTCCGTCATATATCGGTAGACCTGAGCCTCATCTGGAAGCATGATCTAAAATATGCATCTCTCCTGCAAACTAGGAGGGAAAGATAAATTCCCCCACTTTGTTTAAAATGCTGCTGTTCTTGACCTGTGGGAAAGATAAAGATTTATATAAATAGAGTTTCTCTTTCTGCTTGCTTCCTTGTCCTGGAGAAATATGTATAAATAAGACATCAAGGCTCCTGTACAAACACTCAACATAAAGCTGACAGGCTGCAAAAGCAGAGCTTCTCCCTCAGCGTCTCAGAGAATGGTGACTTAGTAAGCCCCTGGGACTTTGCAGAGCTGCTTCCTCCACTAGACTGTACCCTGTGAGAGAGGCCTTTTTTAATTTCATTTTCATTTCAGTGGTGCCTCTGAAAATATAAATATGTCAGAATGATTAGGTGGTAAATGGTTTATACGAGCTGCTGCAAGATATTTCTGCAGCCTATATGGAATCACACAGTGCTGCCTGTGGCCTGATCTTGTCATCTTTCTGGAGGCTGCTGAATTCTCATGCGGCAGAGAAGACTGAGGACTTGCAAAGTTTGGCATCAACCAGCCCCTCAAAAGCCCCAACAAACTTTTTATTTGTTTGGATTTTTCCCCCCGGTTTACATTCTAGTGGGCAACATGACTTTTCCTGGTTTATCTTTATTTTGGTTTGCTTGAATGTCTCATCAGTTACCTCCTGTTATCCCAGCCAGCTGTGCAGATTCAACTGAGCAAATAAGGTCCGGTAGGAAGTTATTGATGGCTTTATCAGTATGAAATACTCACAATGCATCACCTGCATGCTTAGGAGTGTAATGCTGACAATAAATATGATAATAGTTGTCACACATCAGTGAGAGAAATGTTGAGCTTCCAAAGCACTGAATAAATTGCATTTCCCTTTATTTATTCAGTGCAATAGATGGCACAAAGATGGTAGAACCAACCAACCATTTTGACATGTTTACAAGGCTTTTAAATCATGAAATGGATTATTGCAGTGCTGAAAGTATTTGGCAAATGCATTTTATGCACAACACATTCTGCTTGAAGAGGCAGGGCTTTTAATTTACATTTGTTAGAAGCGCCTATGACGAAGAAGGATGGTATGTCAAAGAAACTGCACTTTTGGTACCAAACATAGTAGCCTGCACTGTTGCATCCAAGCTGCCTCACTCACAACGACACAACTGGGAAAGAGGAGACATTAGAGTCACTAGAAATATGCAGAAGCCCATGAATCTTCTTGCTGGCTGTAGCCTGATGTAAACTCGCTCCAAAATAAGGCCCAAGCATGGCTGAGCTCTTTCTCTTGAATGGGTTCACAAACACACCTGATGGTGAGTTTGGATCCACAGATCTTAATTAACAATGCTTCTTTATTGGTCTTTCCCCAACTTAAAGAATTTGGGTTTAATATAACAAATCTGTACCCATTTGAGCCTGATACAACAAAGTGCTAAATACCACCTGCAACGTGTTGAATGAAACAGACTTGCTTCATTTCCCACTGTGTCTCATAAAAAAAAAAAAAAAAGAATAAAATCAAATCAAACCTCCATGAATTCATGACTGAAAACTGGTAGCAAATATCCCGATGGGCCCATCTTACATACATCCCACATCTCACCTAACTTAAGCTGTCTAAAAGTGAAACATTGCTAAGCAGATCATCTGTGCTCCTTGTGCTGAAAGAAAACAGGTATATGCAGGACATGGCTCAACCCATTTACCTGATTGATCTATCCTCCTGCATATTTTTGTCTGTCTCTCTTGGATAACTAGCTCAGCCTAGACTGGTTCAGGTGCCACGGTGCTAGGGTTCTGCTAAGACTTACTTGAGAAACATAGAATGGTTCAAGTTGGAGGGAAATTTGAAGATCACCCAGTTCCAACCGCCCTGCCATGGGCAGGGACACCTCCCACCAGACCAGGTTGCTCAAAGCCCCATCCAGCCTGGTCTTGAACACCTCCAAGGATGGGGCAGCCACAACTACTCTGAGAATGTCTTGGATAGTAACAGCCCTACCCAGGACAGCCTACCCACAGCACACTTCTGCAGTGGCCTCTGCAAGGCAGGATGCCAGAGGCACTTATGACAACACTGCATGTTTTTTACCTTGTCAACAGTCCCACCCTGGATGTCTAAGTTTCAGATAGCACAGCAAAGATGAAATAAATCCCTATGCAGCATCATCTCCCAGTTCTCAGGATCCTATCCCTTACAGAACAGCATTTACTTAGATTCCACATGAAATCTCATTACAAAGGTGGTACTTATGCCAAAATCTGATGAGCTGTCTCTAAAGAAAACAGTTGTCCTTCAAACTTTTCTTTTTTCCCTTCCATTTCTGGATCCAATAAACCAGGTCTTCAGCAGCTGTAAGCCAAACCCTTTTCAGCTCTGCTAGTTCAGAGCAGCTGATGGTCTAGTCAAAGCTTCAAAATCAGCATTTTGGCTTCAATTAATCTTTGCTGCCCCAAATACGGTGTTCAAACATGGGAGCAGTTAACATGAATGTGAATTGTTTGAGGAATTAAGAAGCAGAAAACAAACCTTGTAAGAAACAAATGGTGCATTGTAAGCTGTTGGAAGACTCGTGTTTTATTTGGTTTGTAGTTATAGGCTAAATAACCGTGGCATTCTGCCAACAGAAAAGCTGTGGCTTTACAGAAGTGTCTTGATTTTATTTAGAACAAAACCCCTAAATATATAAGAAATCTTACAACCAGGGGAAATAATCAGTTCAATATGAAATGGAATAAAGAAGGACTGAAATCCCTAAAAATCAGTTTATAAAATGAGCCAAGAGAAATTGAAAATTAGGGATAGGTCAAAAAAAAAAAATTAGAAAAATGGCTAGTTCTTTGTTCCCATAAACCAGAAATTAATAACATGCACATATTTAATGTTCTCCAAGTTTAGACACGGTACCGTTCCCATTGAATTAGGCATGTATACATTATTAACATACATCAGACTACATTAAAGTAGCATGAATGGTTTGATTTAAAACCCACAAATGCCTGGCAGTAACACTTCTTCACATCAAGGAAAGAAATGAGCAGAAACCTTTCCACGAGTTTTTAGTTCTGCTGAGTAGTGTTACATCCTTCTCATGATTTCAGGGCACACTAAAATTAATTTCTCCTCTAAGTATCTGTGGGATTTTGTGTATTTGCTTGGCTTTGGGCTTTAAGGAAAGGGGAAACAGCACCAGGAGAAGGGTTTCAGGCAATTTTAGAAACCACAGGCCATTGGTAGGACAGAGAATAATGGCCCTGAGCAGTGCCAGTGGCTGCTAAAGACCTTTCTTCGCTGACTCTGGATGCAGCAGAACAGAGAACACTGAAAACAGCAATGCTGTGTGCAGTCTGCATGCTCTGCTGCCTGTCCACAGTAGGCCCTTATGCTAAATGGTCTCAAGAGAGTATTATTTGTGTGTGCATTGTGCATCAGTTCAAGTCTGAGATTTTCTGGGCTATATCAAGGCACACTCTTCGCCCTTTCTCCACATACACCCCATGTTAGCAACACTGGCTACACATTCCACTTCACAGCAGAAGAGACTGCTGTCTTCATGGCTATACCCTATTCAGGAGCTATTTCATAGAATCATAGAATAGCTAGAGTTGGAAGGGACCTTAAAGATCATCAAGTTCCAACCCCCCTGCCATGGGCATGGACACCTCCCACTAGACCAGGTTGCTTCAAGCCCCATCCAGCCTGGCCTTGATGAGGCCAGGGATGGGGCATCCACAGCTTCTCTGGGCAACCTGTTTCTGTGCCTCACCACTCACAGTAAAGATTTTCTTTCTGGTACCTAATCTAAATCTCTCCTCTTTCAATTCAAAACTATGCCCCACTCCCTGACAGAGTCCCTCTCCAGCTCTCCTGTAAGCTCCCTTCAGGTATTGGAAGGCTGCTAGAAGGTCTCCCCAGAGCCTTCTTTTCTCCAGGCTGAACAAGCCTATATTTAAACTCATAAACTATTCACAAACAATTCATAAATGATTCTATAGTACCCTTTTGTTTATACTGTGGAACACAAATACATGCGCACAGGCATGCAACTGTTGCATAATTGTGCTTGGTGTAAGTCAGACACCAGTTTGCACTGCCCTGTCTGCTAGGCTGCATGCTGGGCTTCACAACCTTTCTATAGTCTATTCAGCCACTGGACCACAACCAGAAAACCTTATTTCCATTACACGAAAAATTTACAGAAGTGTTCTGATAAGGACAGCTCTTTTTTTCATCTCTAATGCAGTGTGCGACGGCAAAGTTCAAGAAATGCTGTAGGAAAATATTTTAAAACAGAGATGTTGTAAATAACTGAGTGAAACCAGACACTGTTTTAATCTGATTTCTATAAGAACAGAGGGTTGTTTAATTATGCCATTTGCATTTGTGTGCGTGAATTTGTCTGTCTTTTCCATACATCAAACCTACCAGACATCTTCAAGCAAATTTGCCTGAGGGGTAGGGACCTCAAAGGTATGCTTCTTCATGTACAATGACCAATGGTAGCCAGGTTGGTAGTCAGGTAAAGAAAGATCCCTTCTCCACTGAACAAAAGACAGAAATATGAATTAACCTCTTACTAAAAGAAACCTCAAGGGAAAATAGCTTTAGATATTTTCCTACAACAAAAGATATTTCTCTAGGTGATCATCTTGAAAAACAACACAGAATCCAGCATAAAGCTGCAGGAATCCATGCTTTATCAGTTTTTCTCAAGGAACTGCTTATTTTCTGCTCAGAGAAATGTCAGAAATAAAGGTTTCCAGCAAAATATTAAATTCCTTTAACTAATTGAGAATATTGCACAAGGGAATTATTTTGTACATTTCTGTCTAGTGAAACAATAGCACACTCTTGGAAAACACAAAATCGTGCTATTCACAAACTGGTCTTTATATTTAGTGTTGGCTTGCAGTATCCAGATGTAAAGCTTACCATAGTCCCTTTGGTGTAAAATTAGCATAACTTCGAGAAAATGGATATAGCTCCACTTGTCCACATTAAGCAAGGCTTAGTTTGAGATATTCAGCAAGAAATTCATAAAACAGAATGAGCAGAAGGTCCTTGACACGCTGGAGCTCAGTAGTAATGACTTGTTTTTCTTTTAAAATTATGATTACAGAAACCAAACCCAAACCCACCAGCTCTAAAAATTAAAAATTAAAAAAAAATCAAATAAGAGCAACCCACATTGCTGCAAAAACATATAGAAAATATTTTATATTCTGCTTCTCCTAGGGTTATTCACCCTGAGGGCAAAGGTGATGGCTGTCCTAAAACCCTAGTTTCCCCTCAACAACTTCTTGCAGAAACTGAGAATCAACTCCTTATGTGCAGTTTCTTGAAGTTTTGATTCAACACAGATGTCTTGTTTTCCATTGTTTTAAAATCTTCCCCCTTGGACACATTTGTCTTTTCTTGCCTTCTATGGTATATCTTGAAGAATCTTCTCTTCATTTTTTCAGTGGCTTTATCCTGTTGGTTAAGTCATTGTTTTTTTCAAGGCTCATTAAACTTTCCCTTCAGCCACCTACCAAGGCTGTGTGATGAGATGGCAACAACCTCTTGAGGGAGTCCAGACGTGTCCGGTGCTGCCTCAGGCAGGAAGTTGCAGAAGATGCCAAAGGTTCCCTTCAGCTTTGCCTTTCTGTCATTTCAACTGTCTTTCTTCCTTGGCCCTGATCTGTTTCATCAGGCAATAGATTACACAATTCCAAATTCAGCAAAGCTCGTTAAGTATACATCCATGTTCATCCTGTCTAAAATAGTAATTGGGAATTAACTTGGATCCCGCTGGAAAGACTTTTGAGAACCTCAGTGAAGTCTTTTCTCTCAGTTCCTCCTTTTTCCTCCAGTTCCTAGAGAGTGTCCCTGATCTCCACATCAGTTTGCATGTCAGACCTTCCATCTGATCTTGTTCTCAGTCACTCTCCAGTTCCTCCTTTTCCTGAGACCTCCTCTCTTCATCGTTTACATAGACAATGATTTATATGTACCTTAAACCCCTCCACCTGTGTTCTCACTATGCAGATCCTGTTCTGATGTTCAGAGCCTACTGGTGAGGGAGCCTTGGGGATTAATGGAGCTCCAGCTGTGCTGCCTCTACCAAGCTGTCCTTCCAAATGCCTCCCTCTTTCACTGCTCCCAACAACAGGTTTGGTTACTGGTGCCCAATAAGAGAGGGGGCCTGCAGAGATCTTCAACGCAAATGTAAGCAAAGACTAGGAAAGCCAGGAAATGGGCAGTAAAAGACTGAAGACTAAACCTGAGGACTGTGATACAGGTTCCCCTGTGCAGATGCCAGCAAAATAGGGAGCACCAATCACCTCTAGATTTACTTCCCTCTGACTCCAGCAATGCATGGCAATGCTTTCTGATAAACATAAGGACCAAACTGACAGTTGCACAGCCTAAAGACTTCTTAGCAGGATATATATTAGGAAAACTAGCAGGATATATATTAGGCAAACTAGCAGGATATATATTAGGCAATATATTTTAGGAAGATCTTTTTTTGTGATTTCTTCTCCAAAATTTAAAAATAGGAACCTAAATCTAGCAATAGTAAATAATATTCCTGTCCTAAGACATCACGTAATAAGTATGTCACCCCAGAATAAGCTTTTGTGATTCATTCTGCGATGCCTGGAAATAAGATTTATATTTTAAAAAGTAGAGAGGGGAAGGGCACTATTGATTACTGTTATAATAATGAGGCTTGTGCTTGCAGGTTAGATCTGTTTGTGCTAGACAGTAAAGAAATACTGAAGAAGAACCTATATATCTGGCATAAATAGGACATTAGACTGGCTCCAGGAAAGAATGAAATCTGGAAATAAATGTCTGAATTTGTGGGCTGATTTTGCTGCACCTGTGAGTTTAAGCTTTCAGTTTTAAATTATCATCCTTAGATTCTTTCATTGTGCGGGTTTGGGATTTTCTTTAATATGAAAAGAACAATTAGTGGTCCTTCTACCTAGCAAAAATGTGCTCCTGATAGCGAAATATTAGGAAGATGATAACATGTTATACTAAGTGACTGATTTACCCTTCTTCACACAGGCCAATTTATTGCAATTAAAGATTGTCACTTCACTACAGAGGTCAAAGACTAGGGCTTGTACAATCATCTTCTAAAGAAATTCTGAGGAGGCAGAAGAATGGGCTCTCTGCTCCCTCCATCATTTTATTCTGCCTCTGATTTATTAGCAAGGCTTGTTGCTAAAATGTGTAATTTGCACACACACAAGGAGCTTAATTTTGATCTCAGTTACAGCCTTGTTATTCTAACCCAGAGCAAACAAAAACAGCTTTATGTAACCAAAGACTGAACTAAGCCCTGAGGGCCAGTCCTGCAAGACCTTCCTTGTGGGCATTTAAATTCAGATGACTGATTTGGAAGGAAGAAGGTAGTACAAACCAGACTGTATAGAACTGGCTGCCCAACTGGTACAAAAGTGGTAAGTATTCTCCTTTGGGTCAGTCCTTACCTTCATGGGTAACTACTGGGAAACTACCTCTGAGTCATGGTTCCTACTGTTCTGGCCTTTTTATCACTTAGTGTTGTGTAAACATTATTTGCTAAATAAGCAGAGAGACACACAAAGATCTCCCAAACACACTAAATGGCTCTACCTTGGCCTTGTAAATTAGAGGCAGTAGGAAAATAGTAATGCTGCCAGGCTTTCATGTTGCTGGTGAAGAAAGTGGGAATGGAAGGAGTAGCAAAAGCAGGGGGGAGTCCTGAGGAAGGGAAAGACATGGATGAGCTTTGATGTTGATGGGCAGAAAGAGAGAGGGTGTTTGTGAATATTTCCTTGCATGCCCAGAAATTAATCTACTCTGTAGGACAAAGTCACCAGTGCCAATAAGAAGGATGCTTCCCGATTGACTTTGGGTATTCCAAAATTTGGGGGTTGTTGTGGTGAACTTTGTACTTATAAATGCTGATTTTATGCTGGCACTACTGGTACTCTGATACACATTTGCACTTGTTTAATTGATGTATATTTTCTTACTCTGAAGTTGTCTTCAGCACTTCTTAGCTTTGCCCAAGAAGCAATTTAGTGCCAAATTATAAGAGAAACAAAATACACCACAGAGCCATCAGTTGGGTAGGAATAGTGCTTTCTCCTCTGGAAGTAACAGAAATGCATAATGGCACATGAAGAAGTTATCACTCTATTTAAATTAATGAACAGGTAAACCAAGTAAGGCCTCCAAGTTCTTATTTTCCAAAGAGGAAGAAAAGCAAGGAATGACTGAAACTAATTAAACAGGCAAGCTCAAGAATTTGCAGGCTGAGGGAACATATAAAATGTACAAAAGCCACCTGGAACAGACAATCAAAGCAAAGAGGAAAAAATGTATAGGTGTATCCAGGCTTAATTGATCCAGTTTAAGTGGATGAATCAGTTTAAGATTAATCTTCAAAATCATCAGCTCAGTATGCAGCAGCAGTCAAAAATACCAAGTAAATCTTGGGCATAACGAAGCAAGTGATTGAGAACACGACAAAGGGTATAGTTTTGCTGCTACAGAAACCCATAGTAAGCTCTGATACTGAGTACCAGGTGCTACAACTAGCGTGGTCCCATGTCTGCAGAAGAGTGCCACAGAATTAGGGAAAAAGTAATGACAGTCAGGTAAATCGTCAAAGTAGAGATGAAACAAGCTGGGACTCTGGATTTGGGGAGGTGAAGGCTGGGGAGAACATAATCAAGGATTTCAAAGTCATGAAGGTGATGGATAAGCCAAATGCAGAGCCTGATCACCCCTACCTGCTGTATGAGGGCTGGGGGATACTCAATGAAACTAGCAGTGCATCAGTATCGAAGAGATTAAAGACCTTGAGTACATCTTTACACCGGGGTAGAGATCTCATTGGACCTGATATACAGGAGGTTGTGGATACAGAGGTATCAGCAGGGTCAGAGAGGGATTAGAAGAATTCATGGACTACACACAGGCCCATGGGTGGATACAGAAACATCTAGGCAAGGACATACCTTCTAGCATCCCTAACAGAATAAATCTGGAGGAGAGGGAGCAGAGGGCAAGCTGCAGAAGATGGCAGACTCCAATGCTCAGCCTGAAGAGCATGTCCAACCTCCACTGTTGGAGACACAGCCTCAGGCAAGATGAACTGCACCTCAGATCTATTTCTTATGTACTTAACAATCAACTCAAAAGGCATAAGAGCACTAATCTTAGAAATGAAAATGTAGTGTTGATTTGATCCCTCTATAGAGGGAGTGATAACTGCTGAAGTCACTCTGAGTCAGCGTGAGAAATGTAAGGGAAAACAGATTGTTCTTGTTACAACACAGAAACAATATAGAAGTTAAAAACGCAGCACCCGCGCCTGAGGTTTACTGTATCAGCCACAAAGGCGGTAGGGCATATGAAACCCTATATAAAGGACAGTATTTCCAGAAGATGCACTATTACCATGGGAAGCACTGGTGACATCTACATACAGCTCTTAGTCAAAATAAGTAACTTAAATGGATACACCATGCAATGGAGAGCCTAAATTAGGAGGTGAAACTGAAAAAGTGTGCATTGGTCAGCCTAGCCAAAGAGAGCCTGAGAGGAGAGATAATTTGTTCTCTATAAACATATTAGTCAGGTAAATGTCAGAGGAAGAAGATGAGGTAATTAAGCTAAAGGAAAATGTTGTCAGATGAACTAATGAGCAGAGACTAACCAGAAATGTCCTCAGGCTCGACTTGCTAATCTTCAGAAGAGTTCAATTCTGGAACAGCTTTCTGTTTGGAGTGGGAGATGGAAAACGTGCTTTAAGCTGGTCCTTGATCCATCTGTGAAAGGAACAACACAAGGAGGGGAACTGCAATAGCAAAGGACCAGAACTTGATGACTCAGGAGATTCATTCCTTTGTGTCCTAGTTTGAGGCCTAAACCATGACAGTATGCCATGTCCCTTGCTCTCAGTATCCTTTAATTGTTAAGCACGTCATCAAATACGATTGGCAAGTCCTGTGGGATGTCTTGTGTCAGGTGCCTTGGGGAAGGGGAGGAGCAGATGTCTATTATTTTACGTGGTCTCACCATCAGGTCAGCAGTACCTCATCATCAGCAGTGTCAAAAGCGATCGACTAATCGAGTGTGAGGTTTTGAATGGCTCTACCTATTGTACCTATTGCATCCTAAAATGGAGGTCCTTAGCAGAAGACTGCAGTATGTGGTATGGATGGGGATGTCAAAGGCACTGGACATCACATTGTGTGCTTTTTCTAGACCCAAGGTCACAAGTATGTTTATTGAAAACCTGTATTGTGTCTTCCTCTGCCCATTTCACTGCCGTCCTTTTTACTCTTTGGGGGGTTTCTTCACTCAAAGCCTATTCATTGTTTCTCATTTTCCTCTTTCTCTATTCTCTTTTACCTGAACTGCTCCCACCCCTCTTTTTTATCCCTAATGCTTCTGCCTCCAGGGGTAAGCAGAGATGCACTAAAGCAACCTAACACCACATCCACCTTTGGTCACTTCCTTCCTAAACCTTCATATTTATATGTCAAGAAAAAGAGGGAAATAAAGGACTGGAGAATCTGCTGGGGAGGTTCTTTAAACTTGCAGTACTTTAAAAGTAAGCACAATATATTGAATATTGGCTATATTTTTAAATGATAGTAATTAAAACTTCACTGCTGTCTCCTGTATTACCTGGAATATCGAATAATACCACCAGGGTTTCAAGCTTTTGCCATTAAAACTGGTTGTTAGTTATTTTGAACAGCCTCAAGGCAGTAGTTTACCATTGTGCCTCTCCTCTTTTCTTCCCCCATGAAGTTTTCATATTTCCGAGTCACTGCACACAGTCCCATGATTACTGCTGTTTAAATATATTCTAATGCAGAGCATTTAAAATCCACAGGACCATAATCACACTCAAACCCACACAATAGCACCTTGAACACCAAAGTGTTAGGGAATAATGGAAAGGCCACACATATATATCTAATTAGCTGAATTTAAAACCATTAGAAAACTCTTTTATATTATAACGAACAGCCTAGAAAGCTAAAATTTCACTGCTGATGTGTCAGCTTTTCCAATATTCCTGTGACCTGTGCTTTTACAGTCCCAAGAATGACATCTGTACAAGTCTGCCTAGGGTGTCACTTGAAAGAGAACATGTGCAGAAGATACTCCAGCTGACTATTAGTAGTTCCCCTACAGTCCTATCTGCTCCACTCCTCCTGGGCAGGAAATGAATGGCCTAAGGAATGATGTAATGGATCTATCACTGATGCAACCTGTCAAAAGAAATGGAGGACCGAAAGTTTGCATCTGGTGCCCCGGTTTCTGTTCAGGCTGGGTGCATGTGGTCAGAAAAGAAATGAAGCAGGTATTGACATGCAAAGGTTGCGAGTCCCTCCAACCCCGAATGAAAAATAATATTAGCAATAGCAAAGGTGGTGTTAGATGTATGGATCTGAAAAAGGAAAAACCTTTTACAGTCAGCAAGTAAAGCGGATACTGGAATATTACCGAGAGGGTAGATAGAAAGACGGTTTCTTTTTGCCTGACTTCATAGAGGAACAGATCTGTGATGCAGCCGCTTTTCTGTCAAATTGCAAACCTGAAGTTGTCATACCTTTAAGGATAAAGAGAATAACAGCCTTTTAAACTCTACTCAAAGTGTCAGGGCTTCACCCCCCACAGCCACCCCACCTTTAAATCAACAGTAAAGGGTTCACTGATTTCCAGGGTAACAGGAATTTGCTCTTATTTGAATGTGACATCAACATGGATATACTGTTCTCAGGAGAACTGACTGCTATGGGCCAGAGCTGGACATTGATTTCACACCGAATTCCCCATTGATCAGGCGTGGTAGGAAGTCTATTCATTGAATTGAAAGCAGGATATAGCTATACAGTATTTGTTTTTCTTTTAATATATAGCCTCAACAACAAGCCATGCATGAATTTAATAAAAGAAGATAATAATCTATCCATTCCAGGAGCTATAGACCAAACCTGGGCGGTTATCAGACCTGCCCTCTCTGCTATAAATCATGTCAAATAGGAGACTTATTTTAGCTTTACGAATGAAAAGAATTCTCATGTCTTTAAACATGAGATTTCTCCTCACTTACATTCAGTAAGTCAGTAATGGTATTCCATTATGGTTTATACACGTAAAACCATCACCAGAAAAGATTCAGACCAATTGCAGCTTAGAAACCACACATTTGAAGGCAACAAAGTAGCTCTAAACAGTGAATTAAAGTACTTTTTGTATCTGTTGCAATGATCCTGAGTTGTTCGGTAAACTCAGTCATTGATTCGTATTTAGCTTTGGAGGTTTTGTTAAGGTCATTTCACAAAACAATAAAAGGAGATGCCTTGAATATGCTAATGACTTCTATCGCAGGAGAGCAAAAGCTGGTAGGAGAGAAAATGGGCTGATGTAAAAGTCATTGACAACTGTAAGGGGAACTGAATGGGCGGCACAATTGTTAGCAGAGTGCTGTGTCTGCAGCTCAATCTGCGAATAGATCCTTAGCAGTCATTTTCTGCTAGACACTTGCTTGTAAATGACAGAAGTTAGGCAAGAGGAATTACACCCATAATGCTTTTCAAGAAGAAAAGATCTGTCCTTTTAAAGCATAGGTTGAAAGTTACTTCCTAGATGCAGAAGTGGCCTAAATTCAGCTCTTACCTTCCATTCAGAGAGCATCAATGAAGCCGAGAAAGGGACTCTGGGTGCAGACTGGAATAAATAAGCAGGGCTGGCATGTGTGAAGAGTGCTGCCTCGCAGACAGTGTTCTTGTTTCATGGCACAACAGGCTGGTACGGCTGTACTTGCTGGCATAATTAAACAACAGAGTTTCAGTAAGCTACATCAACGCTTCTTTCTCCTTTACCAGCTCATGTGGCAGGAATGCAATTTCTGCTCTCTGCCTCACCTGAGCTGCAAAATGCAATGTGCTTTTGTGAAACAAAACCCTCAGAACAGCACAGAAGGATATCAGGGAGTAGCTAAAAGAACTGTGGATCCTAAAGGCTGCTTGCTCTTACCCCAAGATATGGCACTCCAGCAACTCTGCAGTAACAAAGCTGGCATGGAAGCCTGAGTATGGTAATGAGTTCTGCTGAGCTATCTAAAGCTACAAACAAACTAAAGGAAAAAAAAATTAACCCTTTTAACTTTCCTTTAATTGTGCCTTCGCAATTATTATAGCAATTTGAAATTAGGAAATATCACATAAAATAGAAACACTTGGGAAAGAAATTCAAACTCACTCAGAAATTAATTTATTCTCCGATGTTTAGCTGATGAGAAAAAACCCAAAAGATTGATGTTAGTTCTGTGCAATTCATTCACCCAGT
Organism: Jacana jacana; assembly: GCA_013400555.1. Taxonomy (NCBI): domain Eukaryota; kingdom Metazoa; phylum Chordata; class Aves; order Charadriiformes; family Jacanidae; genus Jacana; species Jacana jacana. The sequence goes on along the minus strand of VZTM01002791.1, from coordinate 15,314 downwards.
CAGCAAAAAGCACAGGAGATGACAACAGCCTGAAGAGAAGCAGCGGCAAGTGAACAGAAACAATGCAGGAGGGCAGGGCACAGAAACTGGGGCAAACTTCCTAATTTTATCACTGGGGTGATGCCAGGAATAGCTGAGATTTGGGAAAGGTGAGATAGGGCTTTGAGGTTTGTCCCGTGCTTGATGATACACCTAGACGTTCTGTTAGGACAGGACTCCTTTGGATACCGCGCAATTGAAGGAAAAGGTGAGAGCAGCCTCTGAAAGTCCCACCACTGACCCAGTGGGTAGGACCTATGTAGGAGATTTCATCTACACAGCTCAAAGTGCTTTTTTTTTCCAAGACACATAATGTTTGAGACTGGAAGGGATCATCACATGGCTTGACCATCCCTGCCATCAAATGTTATCCAGTTACTAAACCAAATACACAGTGATTGTCTAAGACATAATTTATACCCAGCTAAAACAGAGATTCCAAAAAGGTCTTTTATCTTGGACTGAACATCTTGGGAAATGGAGAATCAGTCTGTCCCAGGAATATATTCCAACATTTAATCATACTGAAAGTTTAAAAAATGTATATTTAATCTAAATTCCTCTAACTTTAGTTTCCAGCAATTGATTCTTCGCAGGCTTTTCTTAGATTGGTTAAAGAGTTCTTTAGTACCTTCATTTTCTTCTTGTGAAGGTACTTATACACTGCAATGAAGTCATTTTTATCCTACTCTGATAAGATTGAGCTCTTGAAGATCTATTATAATAAGTAGGGCTGTCTGGAAACAAGACCCATGTTTTTTTAGGTCTTCAGAATTCAGGTTTGTTTTCCTATTATAAAATAAAATGGAATTTCCGTAACCCACAACACAGCTAGCAAGATTTTTCCTATTTCCTCCCATATTACAGATTATCTGTTTAACAGGAATTAGACCTACCTGCAATACCTACATCCTTAAAAGCTTTCATTTATCACAGCTTCCCCTTGAGGATGAGCTGTCTGCGCTGTGCACTAAATTGACGCTATTTTTAAGCTAAGCAAAAAAAACCCCAAAAACAAACAAAAAAACCACAACCCAAACCAAACACTCTCCATTTTCTGAATAAAGAAATTGAGGTACAATGCAATAATACAACAGTGGCAGAAATTTAATACTAATATTGCTATCCATTTGGCCTCTTGCCACACGTTTACTTTGCTGGATGGCCCAAACCTCTTCCTTATTAGTCCTCTCACTTACTCTCTTTCCATTTTGTGCCCCAATCTTTTCTTTCCCTATGTTTTCCTATGGAACAGCTGAAAAATGCTTATAGTTAGGGACAACTTCTAAGGGAATAAAGGACAACTCTTAAGATTAATAGAAAAATCTGGAATGTAGGTACATGTCTTCTCTGACCACCAGTAGAATTGTAGGGAGATGGCTGAAATCTCCTGCATTTCCAGTTTTCAGCGTATTTGTTTCATCCAAGAGTATGATTTTGCCTGAAAAAGAACTCTAGCATTATGCAAAATGAACAAGGAGTGTGGAATATTGGATTTTTTTCAGCAGCTTCTGAGTTCCTTATTATTTTTGAAATATCAGTTCTGTTTGGAAGTTTGCTTTTCTTAAACTCTGGTAAACTCCAAAAATAAATTTTTAAAGTCCCACCAGTGTATTTTCTGAATTTTCAGAATGCTCCAAAATTCCTTTTGCCACTCAAAATTCAAAACAAACAAAGAAACCCTAAACAAAAATCCTAAGTCCTGCTCTGAACATTAAAAAGACCAAGAAGCATTTTTGTTTCTCATACTTTTCAACAGCTTCAAATTTTTAATCATTTTTGTCAAATTAAACCACCAAAACAGCAGGGTGACTAAATATCAAATGACTTAATCATTGACCTTTAAACTACAGTGTAGAAGGGGAAATAATACTACACAATGGGAACTGATAAATATCAAAATGTCTTCTTACAGAAAGAGACATTTTTGCTGTTGATAATTGAGGTTACTTATTATGTGATCTGAACAAAACCCAAGATTTTCTTACTCACTTGGCAAAATATTCCTGAATATTAAACAAGTCACAACATTTTCATTGCTGTGACATTCAAAGTGGGGAAAAAAAAGAGAATGCTATGTCTAATGAAAAATTCAGCCAGATTAATCAGGAAAAAGTTCTTAATTTTAGATTCAGATCTATACCTAAACCTGTTGAGGAATTTCTTCTCTAGAAGGTGGTTCCAAACCATCACTATTAAAAGTAAAACAAACTAACAATATCTAAGCCATATGGGCACAATCATTCCACAACCCATCTCCCTCCAATACTCAGCCACAGAAATTAGCACTACTACAAACCACAGTAGCCAGTGACATTGAATTTATAGACGGAAAGAAGCTTGGAGGACTAATATACACAAGACCCTCCAAAGGCAGGGAACAAGAGGTGAGAAGGAGCTATACCATCCAAAAACACTGGACTAGGTCCTCGAGATGCTGAGGCTCAAAATCTACTGTCAGGAGTGTGATGGAGAATGAGGTAAGAGTGTTTTGCTGTTGGATATTTGGGTTATCACTGCACTGCAAACTAGGATAAATTTTTATGAGTCTTTAAAAACCATGGGAATTCTGTGATTGAAACTTGAACATTACTTTTTCCTGCTAGCCTTTTTCCATCCATTGGTACCTGGTTTTGATTAAACCAGGAGGGTATAGTTCTGGATCCATGCTGTTGTTGACTTCAGGAGGCGCAAAGCCTAATCCAAAAAAAAACCATATTTGTAGCAGTTCTTAGGAGCCTAAATAAAGCACATCAGCATTTAGTGCCTACCATCTCCAGTAGGATTTTAGCACTTGGCTTCTTCTGAGCATCATTCTTGGCATTTATCTGTATCTTTAGCAATTCTAAATGTCTTCTAAAATCCTGACCCAATAAAAAAAAAGGAGGGATTAAATGATACCTCCAAATGACTGTTCAGAGGAGTTTATAATCCTGGCACATGTTCATTACATGCAGTTCCTCACATCCTGGCCCACGATAGCTAAACACAAGCAGGTCTTCTGCTGCCTGACAAGGGTTTGCTCTCCCGAAATCTCTGCCTCTCTGGAGTTGCCTGGGACCAGTTCTGCTTGTGACAGCTTGTCAGATCCTTTTTAAAAAATATAACCTTTTGACAATTATTTCTATTCTCATGCTTCTATTTTTATGCTTCACATGAAAAAAAACCCTCAAAGACAAAGTGGAGCTGCGTTGCAAAGGGTTATGAAGAACTGTGTCTCTGCCACTCCACTTCAAAGTTAGAAACACTTCCCTAGCTCCAGTGGCTCGTAGGTCTTGTGCACTGGCAGAGTGGAGTTCATTCCAGCAGGAGGGATCAAAGAGTTGGTATAAAAGAAAATCATGTCATCCCTTAAAATAGGAGTAATGTATGTTTCCCACTGTGTAGCTTTTTCCCTCATAGAAAGCATCCATTTTATCAAAATATTTGTCAGATTATACCAACCAGTGAGCACATGATAATACCAACCAGTGAGCACGTTTCATAGTTCGTAACATACAAACTAAACCTGATAATTCTGTAAATTCAGGGGAGCACTTTACTCATCTCCTACTTCTTGTGTGTTGGTCCATTCTGATGATTGATGCACCTCATTCCTCAAAATTTCTGTATTTTACAAAGCCTTACATTCCATCTCCCTGCCTTCTCCCTGAGAAATTAGTACATCGTAGACTTCTTTGAACATACCTCTGAGTGTCACTGAGAATGGCGTTCAGGTTTTGCACCACAAGACCTCTAGGATTATAGCTGGAGGCATCAAAATCTCATGCAGTTTTCAGAGATGTTGACTGCAGAGAATGCAAGCAAGCAAGTAGCAGGGCACCCAGACGGTGTGAAAATCATGCCAAATAATAGAGGTGCTCAAAAACTTCCCTAAAAGTCTCATGTCTCAACAGCTATGAACATCTCCCACTGTACAAATACCTTACATGAAAACAGGAACATCACTTTTCCAAGTGGCCACCCTGCAAAAAGAGCTCACAGTCTAACAAGTCTGTTTCTCAGCAAAAATACCCTGAACAGACTACATTAATTTAACTGCTAATGAAGGTAGCAGTCAATGGATCAGCGTATGCCAAGAGAGGAGAAATGGAGAAAATAAATGAAAAACACTTGAAGAAGGAACTTGTTAAAGAGTATATCTTTTTTAGAGTGCCTCCTTTTAATTATTCTTACAGAAAGCAATCAGGTTTGGACTCATCTTTTGTACTCAACCTATATTAAGTCTTTCATTTTCCTCACTGACTTAAAGCAATGTTCTTTTTTCTTCCCACTTCAAATGAAATATCCACATCATTTGTTAATGCAGGTTGTTGGTTGTCAAAGCTTGTAAGGGTCCTTCATTTTTGGGCAACTCACTTACAGAGCCTTAGGCTTCAATCCATGAGATGTAATAAGGCAAACGGTAATATACAAACCATGAACAGACTCATATCTATGGAAAAAAGGTTTCACTTTCTAATGCTCATATAGCTCAGGGTAAATTCAACTAAAATCCCGTCTGACTCTGACATAGCATGAAAGTAATTCTTATTCATTGGAAATTAGATGGTAGCAGAAAAAAAATAATCCTTATTTTATATAAATACGAGGATTTCCTCTAAAGTGGTTTTCACTTTTGTCCTGGGGGGAAGGAGGGAAAGGAGTTATAGGGGGATCTTATTGCATGTTTTGTTCTTCATGTATTCACATTCCTTTCTTTTTTCCCTGTAATTTAGGGAGGGGGGAAATTGTTCCATAACAACTAACTTTACCACCCTGATCCTAAAGGATAAACTGGGTGTTCATAGTTTACTGTTCCTACTTCTGCTTTCCTGTTACAAATCTAAGGAAAGGAATTTCATGAACACTGAATATCCCATACATCCTGATGAGTGATTCAGCCCTAAAATAATTTCTATGTCATTATTTTTGTGTGCTTTTTAACCTATTGTTCAAAGATAGATTAATCTTGTACCAGTAATCAGTGCTAATATGTGAATTTAACTCCATTATATGATTATAATTTGCCATGAAAAAATATTGGCCTTTTAATGGCCATGCTGTTAAATCTTTCTACTGTTCTTTATTTCTCATATCAGGTATTACAATCTGTCCCTTAGACGTTCTGATTCCTCTTAAAGTCTCGCCTGGTTGTTCAACAAGAAAAGGGATTTCCCTGAGAACCAGTTCTTCCCAGATATCTTGGCAGTACAGTGCCTCTGTATGGGGGTCAGTCTCTTCTTCCAAATTAAAAATGATAGGACAAGATAAAATGGTTTCAAATTGTGCCTGGGCAGGTTTAGGATGGATATTAGGAAAAACTGCTTCACTGAAAGGGTTGTCAAGCATTGAGTCACCATCCCTGGATGTATTTAAAAGATGGGTAGACGTGGTGCTGAGGGACATGGTTTAGTGGTGGTTTTGGCAGTGCTAGATTGACAGTTGGTCTTGATAATCTTAAAGGTCCCTTCCAACCTAGATGATTCTATGATTCCATATTGCATTCAACACGGAGAAAAGACGTGCAATCCCCTATAGCATAGTATATATTCTAAGACATGGGTTTCTAAAATCAGAAAAAAATCTAAGCTAATTAAAAGTCCTCATACCTTTAAACTATCTGGGCAAAATAAGCCAACATTTAAATGTTGTTGAAATGGGAGAAGAATCAGGCTCTAAGTAAATAATTTCAAAATGTACTGACAGAACTAGTACAACAAAGAGTAAAACTGGTTGTAGGATGTATTTGATACTATGTTACCAAAAAAAAAAAATATATTTCTCAGAAATTAACACTTTGATCACACTTTCTTGACTCTAGCCAAAAGTCTCTGGAGAAAGAGTCCTTTCAAAACTAGAATAGCCCAGTCAGTGAAGAATTAACGAAACGATATGGATGGCAACATCCCCAGGTTAGGACCGTGACTGACTGGGCAGAGCAGGCAGCCTCACAAACTTTTACTGGAGCCAGCACACTTGGTTACACATTTCAACATTCAGCAGTCCACTTCCAGCAGTTGCCTCTGCTGCCTTGCCATCCCAGCACCAATCTGGCCCAGCAGAGATGCACGTTTGACTTTACTCCAAACTCAAAAGAGCAGAGATCTCACCCTGCCCCTTTAGGGCTATTTGAAAGACCATTGCCATCATCTGAAGACATGACACAAAGTAAGGTTTTGATTTAGAAAATACTTTTTTTTTTTTTTTTTGCAAATAACAGCCTCTTCTGACAAGCAAACTGAACTCAAGGTCAAGAAATATGTCTGTGAACCCTGAAAATGCCCCTCAGTATTTAGGCACACATGAGTCTGTGAAACACTGAACGTTCCCTGAAATGGAGTGCTGCGGCAGCGAAAGAGTGGGTACACCCTGCTGAGTTCATTCACATGAATAATCCGATGGCTTTCTATCAGACGGGTTGTGTCAATACAGCAAACAAGTTTTGGCCTGTCCTGAATATTGTTCATTACAGTTTGCAACAGAGCAGATGTAATTATGTAAGTGAGAGAAAGGCAGCAGGAGCAGTTCCTAAAGGCAGGACATCATTAAGATTTCACAAGAGGAACATTTTCCCAAGGGATCCAGAGGAAACGAGAGCCATGGATTTCCTGAGGCCAGACTCTTATGTTTGCCTTCACACATCCAAGTGCATTCTTAATTGCGGCATGAACTTGAAAGGCATAAAGTTCCTTGGGAAGCAAACAGGATTTGAAACAAGTCCCAAAAAAAATGTCCAGTCCTTTATCCTACACAACATGGAACATGCGCTGGAAGAGGAAAACAGAGTGGTCAGCTTTGGAGATTTACCACATGCAATTTTCACTGAATATTAGAAAAATAAATGTGTGCATTGGAAGGAGTAGCAGTTGTCACACGTTTTCACAACCAGGGCAGTGTCAATGAGAAGAACCAAGTCTGCAGGACAATCTCAAAAACAAGTCAAGAGGCATTAAGAGTGAAAACAATCAAAGTTGGCCAATGAGCTTAATACATCCTATAGGCATGGAAAGAGGTGTTGGCTGAGCTTGGATTCAGATTCATTACAGGATCAAGAATCAACAACAAAATACTTTACCTTGCCTTATCATTACAGCAAATTCTTTATTCCAGGTTAGAAGTGGTGCTCAAAGCTAAGTAGTCACACCTTTGGGTAAAGAAAGTCAAAACATACATTCACTCCAGTTTTGTTTGGGTTTTTTTAATCTAGTGAAAACTGAATTATCATTAAGAAAAATCACACGCCGACTGGCTTTAGTTAAAGGGGAATACTTCAGAAATTGCTCCTTTTCTTCAGGAAATGTCCTGCTAGAAAAAAAACCCAAGAGAACTGCCATCTTGCATGTCTGTGTTGGGGTAAATGAAATTGTTCAGACGTCACAACAACGTAACACTATCACACTGCCAACTAGGCTGCTTTGCAGCAGGGAATATCAATGTTGCAGCTATGTATGAAACTATACTATATATCATTTTATAAATGCACACACACACATACCACACATACATGTAAGACAAATAAGAAGGTCCCAGGAACTAGAACCAAATTCTGATCTGATAACGATTTAATATCAGATTTAATGTGGCAGAACCCCTGTGTGTGAGTCTTGCTTAGCTCTGTTAGGTGGCAGTACTATTTCTGAATTGCTCCACTTCAAATTTTAATCAAATCCACTCCTTTGTGACTATAATACACCGCTTCATAATAATGAAGCTTAATGAACAGAATTAAAAGTTGATTAATTGCAAGCACAGTTAAACACAGAAATGCTTTGCTTCTTTGCCATAAAATCTGTCTACTGTTAAAACTTGTCACTTGCTGTCCTCTCTGTCTTTGGATTTTTAAACAGCTTTTATGGGCTTTTCAATTCCTGCCTGCAATTCAAATTGACTTTCGTTTTTGTCCTCCTTGGCCCTTCACCCTCCTGCACCTCCATTTTCCTTTATCTAAAGGCAGAAAGCCACATGAAGTTTAGGAGATGTGTGACACATATCATCTGACATTGCCACAACCTTTTTTACGTAGCTGGACGGAACTCATAGTGTAACAAGAGAGGATGGTGTCATCCTGTATCTGTGCAGAGATTCACCCAGAACTGCTCTATTCACTAGCTCATTAGCTAATCTCATAATATCTCATAAGGGAATGGTGCTGCCTTACAACGGATCAGACCTCAGTTCAATCCTCAGCATATTTCCAAGCTCTAAACATGAGGAAATTAAAAGAATGTTTTCTACATCAGAGGGAGCAAGGAGACAAATAGCTGAGGGAAGTAAAATATTGAAAAGAGAGGTTAAAGATTGACTTTGCCAGGGGGAAAAATAATGTTGAAAACATTTACATTGGAAGTTTTACGCAGCATTATGTGCATCTGGTTTTTTCTGATTTTGTCTTCCTTGACTGGCCTTACCTGGTTCATGGTCCTCTCGTGCCTTATAAATGCCAATACAGCCAAGGTTTCCACAGAAGTGCATTGAACAGACATATTCTTCAAAAAGGGCTGCTGTGAGAAATCCCAATGTACTTATTCCTATAGGCAGAAGAGTTAAAGTTAGGCAAATACTAACTGAGCCCCCTTAAAGCCTTTAGAAATCCTCATCTGGTATATACTACATGTTGAACACTTAACTAAATTTGACTGGTCTTAAGTGATAATTTAAACTCTCAAGTCATTTGGCCACACAGGAAAAGGGCTATTTTTACTTCATATACAGAAATCAGCAACTATATGTTCTACTGCCTTTTATCCAGGAAGGAAATGATTTTTCAAATCATTTCAGTCTCCAGACTGAATGGAGAAGTATTAGCTTTAAGTAAACTATTTTAACTTTCTTCTTACCAGATCTTCACACATAAGCCAAGATTCAAAAAGACCCAAAACATTAATCAGAACAATGAAATATTTTAAAAGTTAAAAAATACATATTAAAAATATAGATTCCCGAGATATTATGTATCTCACTCATGTATTTCTCAAAGCTCTAGAAAATAGGAAGATGATAAAAAGTCTTAACAAAAATATAAATGCACTGCGTCAAGTGAAAAATAATAATGATTAGTTTAACAACATCTTGGGTACGTATCTTTCATAATACATGATGTATTAGGAGTGTATTTTACTCAGATTACAGAATTAAATCAGTAGGAGGTCTAATTTGAATTAATATACAGGTTCATTGGGAAATATTGATAGGTTTAAGTATAATTCCTTGTAATATGTTGTTTTATGCATTTACAGTTTGGTCGATGGGGAAAATTAGTTGCATAGACTAAAATTATACAGTCTTCTTGAAACACATTTAAAAGAAGTTTTGAAAAAAGCACAATTGCTTTCATAAATCCATACCCCAGTGCATGTGGCCCATGAAATTGTTGTGATTTTTCTTACTGTACACTGTATCTTTAAAAGTCTAGGAGGTGCCTGCTGTTGTTCAAGACAGACTCAGTGAGATGTGCTGTGCTGTCTACTGCAAATTTGCCTTTCATTGTTTTGTTGCTTGTATTGCTGATACACATTATTCATCTCCCAGCAAGGACAAGCAGATCACACTGGTGGCAAAGCTAAGGGTATCCAACAAGGGTCATGCAGGTCCCATGTCATGGCCACCATATGGATTTCTGAGTAACCTGAATCCCTCTGGGATGAAGACCTACAAAGACCATGTAGGCTGATGCTCATTGCTCACTGATCCTCAACCACCATGGAGGAGCCCATGCAGCTTGGGATGTAGACCCCAGGCAAGTCATTTTGGGAGTCATTCATTAGTCGCTGTCAGGTCATCTCCTGACACCTCTGTTCAGACGTCCCCTTCCCCTTTTCTCTCTGTAACACGTATTTTGCCCCTATGAGCCTTCAGAGGATTTAGGTACACAGCTCTGAAGGCTGGCTACCTCTGAAGGTTGGTTATTTTGCCATGACAGTGCTGAAACCCTTTCATTCCATCCCCGGGATCACATTCTTTTCACAGTTCAAATGCAGGTTATTAGCACACATACATTTCTCAGCACTGAATATGAAAAGGTCTTAAAAATCAGTCTCCTAAAGTGAGATGACAACAGAAGTAGCCATTACCCTCTAAAACACTTATAATCTCCTAACTATTGGGAACAAAAACCATATGGTTAGCAATGAGCTCTCGCTGGCCTCAAAGTGCCAGGTAACTACACCAAGTCATAGTCAATCTGTAGCTATAGAGAAATACTGCAAATTTGCTCCAGCAAAATGTCCCGCTCATCATTAGACAACCTGGCTGGGTGTTTCCTGGTAGCTCCTTATGCTTGTGAGTGCCATTGTT
>VZTM01002790.1:74598-110460 GCA_013400555.1 Jacana jacana | reverse complement strand
TCCAGCCCCGCTGCAGCGCTGGGTCTGGTGGAGAGAGCGGAGAAGCGGCTGCCGTCGAGGAAGAGCAGCCCAGGCCGGGTGGGAGGCTGGGGAGAGCGTCCCGGCGGCGGGCAGCGATGGGGGACGCCCTCCCGGCTGCAGTCCCGAGGAGGGAGCAGCCCTCCACGAGTGCCTTCCCCACGGCCTCTCGGGTTTGGGCAGAGGGCAGCAGTCGGAGGAGGGGGTGGTAGGATCACCATGGGGCACCCCTTCTCCATGCCCCCGTTGGTGGGGCAACAATGTGGGAATGGAGTGTTTGACCCAATGCTGCTTCCCAGCGGGTGTACTGGTCAGGCTGGGAGGGAGAGATGGATGGTGGAGCATACCTGCGCAGCAGCGGCCAAAACCCAACGAAGGACCAGGGGGTTGGCAACCATGGCATGTGATGCTCAGTGGCCCTGAATCACTCGGTGTTGTGGTGCCAACTCAGGTGGCTCAGGACTGCCATTCCTGGGGATGGCGTCCATGCTGCCAGGCATGGCTGGGTGAGGGCAGAGAGTGCTCATCAAGCCCAGTCTGGAAGCTGCCAAGCTGTTTCTTGTTATCTGGGAGCATGTGCTGCTGCTGCCTTCCCAGGATGGTGTCAAGGGGTGAATGACTGCACTGGAGCTGCCCTCGCACTCCCAATCTCCTGCTTTGTTTCTCTGGACTTTGCAGGGGTTCATCTGCTGGCAGCAGAGTTCCCTCAGCACCCAGGGGAAAGGTTCACCGGTGAATAACCACTGAGGAGCAGGTATGAAGGATGGCCGTGTTTGAAGAGCGCAGCCTAGGCTGGGTGCAGGCTGGGGCGGACGCCAGAGTTGATCTACCTGAGCTTTGCTTGCTCACGTGTAAACTGGTGTAGATCTTTACCAGGTACCGGGGTCCCTCAAGAACGCTTTGCCCTCGGTATTTGCAGTGCCGGCGCGGAAACGGGCTGTCTGTCCCAGCAGGCCCTGCCGAGGGAAGGTAAATATGTTCCTTCTCATTTTACAGATGGATAAGCAGAAACAGAGAGATACCAAGTGACTTGCCATAAAGGTTAAACACCAGGTCTGAAACATAACCCAGGGCTCCCTGGGTTATGGGGCTGTTTCATTAAAGAAATCCAGGAAATTAAACCATTTTAAGTCGACAGGGCGGGTATTGTAATTCTAAACCTCTTCTGCAATGTGGTCTTCCAAATTCACAAAATTTAGTTGTTTCACAATCCTCTCGTAAATCACAGCAGGGCTTTGTTTTTAAGCTTCAGTACAACAAACATTTTTGTTCTACCAACAGAAAATGTTTCATTCTGCTGCAGTTAGAAACTCCCCCAGCCCATGGCAGATGGGCAGCTGCATCACGCCATGTGTGTGACTGGGCAAGGACATTGTGTTTCATTGCCACTAGATTTTTTTTTCTGTCCTGTCTGTATTTTTTCAGTGTTCATAGATCTCTTCTCTTCTTTTTTTTTTCCTCCCCTCCTGTTCCATAGCCTTGTAGAAGTCCTATCCTCCCTAAACCTAAAATGGGCTAAAGGTGCCCTCCAGAACTCCTTGCCATTGTGGTGAGGCGCCTTCCTGCCTTGCTGAGAATGGTGTTACAGTGCACCTGGGGGTTCATCCTGCTGTGTGGCATCAGGGGTGAAGTTGGAATTGCAGCCACAAACCTGGGTGTCCACCATCACCCATAACCACGCTCACCTTTCAGAGGTAGCCGAAACCACCAGCATTCCCTGGGTGGGTAATGAGGTGAGGTGAATTCCTGTCTGTCCCTCTCTGCAGTGCTCATGAGCGATAGTGAGTGGGAGTGTTTTAATTTGATTCTTCAAATGATAAAAATTCAGTTCTGTGCCCTGTCCTGTCCTTGTGGTCGGTGAAGCAGCTTTACAGTCCTGGGGTGCCTGTGTTTGTGCTGGGTTGGGAGTCTTCTCAGAAAAACCAAGTTGCAGAACTTGACCTCAGTGGGACACATTTGATCACTCATTTTCTTATGACGCCTAGGTACAAACAAAGGTAATGAGAGAATTCTTGATTAAATACATCTTTGCTTATTTGTGGGTTTGGTTAAGTATCGTTTGCGTTTTGATTGATGCTGTTGAAGTCAAAATGCTCTACAGCAAGACACTGATTTCAGTATTTTTTTTCAAGAAAGTTTTCTGAAGCCACCTCTGCCCACAAGGAAGAAGGCCACCGGTAACTAAAAATAGGCAATTTCGATCCAGAAACAGCATTTCCCCCAAAATTAACTTTGCACAACCACTTTAATTTTGCACCACTTCCAATGGGGAATGCTGCACAGTTGTAAACCTCAGAAGCTGCCACAGGATGGATTCGGTGTTCTGTAGCTGCTGGTCTCATCAGGACTGCTCACTTTGTGTGTCTGAGCATGCTTGGGAGAGGGCAGGGGAGGTTAGATTCCATACTGAATTTCTTTTTCCTGTTTCCATTTTTCTTCCAGTGATTTTTGTTTCACCCCCCCAGATACATCTCCCCTCTCCTGTTTAACTGCCTTGTGTTTACAGACTTCTCATCCTCAGGGCTTGTTGAAAGCCATATGGCAATTCCCACAGCCAACAGTGCGTTTTAGGAGGAAGTTCTCTTTCAGCTTCTGTGAATTCAGATTTTTAAAGCCATGAATGAAATAATTTTGGCTTATAAGCAGTTGGGAATTTTCACCTGAGCACTTCAGTTCGCCTGTTTGGGTGCAGCCTCTCCGTCACCTGGAGAGCCGCTTGTGAGCAGCTGGGTGAGCTGTGTGCTCCCAGTAAAACAGAGATGCTGCGTTTCGCTATGGTGAAGTCAATCTAAATACCTTCATTTGATTACAGCCAAATAACTTATAAAGAAGCCTCACACCTCACCGATGATTTTCTTTTTCTTAGGGTGCTGGGGTTCATCAAAAGCTAAACCGCAAGTTCCGCGCGTGCCGGGGCTCAGGGGTCTGTTAGATGATATCGGCGGTATCATTTGAGTCACCCTTTTCACAGCAGAAGCTGTTGTGTGGGTAATGCGTGTTGCACCTTGCCCTGAAGCACAGCTGGTTTGAGTTAGAGTCATCTCTGAAATATCATGTGGTGCCAGCAATTCCCATCCAAGCCCCCCCCACCCCATAGGAGTGTAAATTCAGCTCCTACATCAGGAGTGGTAACTTTGGAGGGTTTGCCTCCATTGGATCAAAACAATGCTCACTTTTAGATAAGGACTGTTTTAAGGGTGCTGCTGTCACGAGGAGGGTAAATGCTGAGAGCCTTGTGTTCCTGTGGAGCATTCCTTGTTTTACAGATGTGGCCTGGGCTGCATCAGAGCTCTGAAGCGACGCTGGGCTCCTCACCCCAGCTGAATGAAATCCGTGATGGAAGCTCACTGTGGGACAGTCCAGCTGGGTTTTAACTGAGAAAAAGCCACCGTGAGTCTGTTCAGCCTCCCGCAGGAATACGTGTACCAAGGGTGGGATTTTGAAACCAAGGCATAGCTCCCTTTAGTCTTTTTAAAACTCTAGCCTTTCTGGGGCTCCAGTCTTAACCCCAGTCTCCTTCTTTATGTATATTTAAAAAAAAATAATTATAAACGAAAATTTAGGACAATTCCTGTGTTCTTTATGGCTACAAGAAACTGTTGAGTGAACCCTGACTTCTGTGAAGTGTTGCATGTGGGAGAAGAGCTGGAGAAACTGTTTTTCAACATTTGTGGCCATGTAGGCTCGCTGCTTAAACCTGAGAGCTGGAGTTAAACCCCAGTTGTTGTTTCTGTTAGTGAAAACCGTGGGAAACCCCTTACAAGAAAAACAGGCGTTGCATTTGGGGGTATTGACAAAGAAATTACTTTAAAGTTGTTTTCAGCACTAAGCATCTGTGCACTGCCATCCAGTGGGCACTGGGGAATTGGCTGCCTGTCGCCCACCCTTAATGGCCCAGCACTGCATGGAAGTACTGCCAGCCCATCACTGTGAACGTAGGGGGACCCCCACGTGGTGAGGTGTTCCTAGTGCCACCCCCTGCTCTGTCTAGGTGAAGAGGTGGTCATGGAGGAGTGATGGTACACTGGGGACACTTCCAGTTGTCAGCAGGGATGGCTACAGAAGCCTCAGCCCTTCATCTGCATCACCCCATCCTGGTCTGTGCAGCCCTGAGTGGGGTTACTGAAGGGTTCAGCAGAAGACACAGGGTGTTGGGAGCCTGTCTTTGAGGCAGTTGCCTGCAGCTCTCAGCGATCCTAGCTGCTTACAGTGAGAAGCCCTAGGCTGTGCACCAGAATGTATTGGAGAGCTCTCTCAAAGATTACATCCTGATCAGTTCAATCAGCTGGTTTATTAAACTGTATTTCCTAGTTGCATATAAACTCAACTGGACAAAAAACAAAGATAAAATTACATTATTCACTGTGCCAAGATACTATAGGCACTTTCAGATCTATTTACAGAGAACAACCCTCTTCTGTAAATGTGCCAGGAAGCTCAGGAGATGGTAAGCACAGAGACCTCAGTTGCATTTTACCTGATGGTCTGTTCAGATCCTAACTTTTGCATGTTGCATACTTGCTTTCCTGCTCCGTGATTTCATTTTTAATGGCTATCACTTGTTCCTCTAGTTGCTTCAGTTGCTCTGCCTTGTCTTGTTTGGTTTGATTCAGGTCTTGAAGCTTCTTCTCCAAATCTAGAAGAGTAGAGACATGCAGTGATGTTCATATTTGTTGTGTAAAATCCAGGGATTAACAGCATTCCTTTTCCCAGCAGTTTTAGAGGCAATAAGCCTGTTTCAAATGGGGGATGTTCTATATGCCACTGGAGGGGAAAGTCTGGCTTCCAGATAGTAAGAGAAACGTGACAACCTCAAAGAAATCAGCATGTGCTTTTTGTCCATCATCTGGGGTGGGGCAGGACACAGAGTTCTTAAAGGAGTTGGTTTAAATGGAAACATTTGGAGGAACAGTGTGTCCACTGATGTGTGTAAAGCCTAGACAATTCAGGCATAATGGGCTTTGGTCTCCCTTGTTTACAGAAATGTTTTCTGCTTGTCCCCATGAAGCTACACCATTGTAAATTAGATTCCCTGTGTGCAGTTACATGATACGTGCTCTTCCTTTTTGGTGACCCTCTAACCAAAACCTGAGAGGCTACGTGAGGACCAGTGCCGGTACGGCCACAGCAGCTGTGGTCTCTGCTGCCTGTGACCCCTCTGCCACCCGGTCACAGCCCCACAGGTCCAGGGCATGTTGGCTTCAGTGTGCACAAGCCAGAATTTGTACCTGATTTGTTCTGCTATTGCTCAGAGTTAATGCCAGAAGGGGAACAAGTATGGAATGATGGAAAATGGCTGCCCTGAGGCTCTATAACACAAGCCATCACACAGGTAATGTAAGAAAAGACAGAACACAGAGGATCCCAATGCCCTAAACAAAGGAATCAATCAAGGCTTCCAGATTCATCTGCAGCCAAGTTTTATGCAGATTTTGCACTTCTGTTTTTAAAGTGTCTGAATGAAATCACGGTGAGATCCTGCGTGGACACTTCTTAAACTCTGCTTATAGTAACCAATTTATGTCAGAAAAAAGTACATAAACCAAATCAATTCAACTACTTTCAAACTGTTTGAGTAGCTTCAAGCAGGGGTTTTCGCCAGTGAAATTGTTTTAAACTCAATTTCAGGTGAACCTAGTCTGTGGGCAAGGGCTTCAGTTTAATTGGTGTCTGCCACAATTTTCACCACTTGTTAACCACCTGTTAATCTTTTAATTTTTTTTCCAGTCTCTTCAGCCAGTTTTTCTGCTTCTTCTTTCAGCTGCTTCACTTTCTCTAGGGTTACTTTTGGAGGTACTTGGGCTTTTAGCTTTTCTTGAAGAATGGTGTACTTTCTTTTAATGTCAGCAAATTCCTGTAACAAAATACTGTTACTTAGTTTAAGAGCAAATCATAATTAATCTGGCATACAGAAGGAAACTTTTATACTTTTTGTTCAATTGTCTTCTTTGAACCATACTTCAAATCTCTCATTCTTTTAAACCTTAAAAAAAAATAATATACCCACAGTGAGCACACACTGAACGCATCAATTAAAACAAACTGCCAGAGGAGTAATCCAAAGGGGGGGCAAGGGTGTAAGGAAAAAATGATTTAATATGACAATTCTGTAAATTTCTTTTTGCCATGAGGCTTAATTCAAATGTAATGTACTATCTGTAGTAACACTGAGGTTTTTTACATTTTTGGCTGCAGTAATATTTAGTGGATAATCCATTCCCTGCTGATTTAGGTTGCTATCCAGGCAGTAGTTTAGATTTCGACTATGTTTCTTGTACCCTGGAAGCCTGGTCATGCTCCAAGCTTGTGCTGTGGCTGCCTGGTTCTCCTCACAATTTTAGCAAATTTCTAGCTGCAGTCTCAAAAATTGAAGTTCCTAAAAAGCACCCAGCCAACCAAAACCTCCAAGTAACTCCCACAGCAATTTTCTCTGAAGGAGAATAGCATGGGATGAATGGCCAGGCTGCTTCCATCACTCTCATATTTTAATATCTGGTTTTGTGATTTATTCTCCTGTGTTTACTGGTGCCCATGGTGACTACAGGCTTATACACAGCGCAAGGAAAAATGTCACCAAGTAGCCAGGGAAATGTGTATGTTTTCTTTCAAGCAAACAGAAGTGTTATATGGCAGAAGCCTTAAAATAAAAAAGAAATGATTCTTTTCCTGTGACATTTTACACTGCATGGCATAGAGAAAAGGTTAACAGCTTTGAGGGCAGCAGGGTAGTAAAATCACACTTCTGAATCAATGATACTATTAAACATGGAGGGAATCTTTTTTCCATACCACAGGCCAGAAAGGCTTACTTGATCAGTGTTCTGGGCTCGCTTGTATGCTGCTTCTGCCCCTGCTCTTGCCTGGGTAGCTTCATTCCTGTTCATCTGCATTTTTGCCTCCAATGTGGCAATTTCATCTTCCATCTCAGACTGTTTTGCTGACAAGTCATTTAGTTTTTTGTTTGTCTTGTTCACTTGGTTCTCAGCCTAGAACAGAGCAATTGAAGGCTGTGGTTTCTCCAGCTTGCAAAGTGTGGTAATGAGGGAGATTAATGTCAGCTGATTAAGAGGAGATCCTTAAACATTGTGAAATTCAGTGTCATATCTGTGTCACATTCTGATTTTATTTATTTAAGTTTATATTAAGGAAACTTTGAGATGAAGTATCTTTTTCTAAAATGTATGTAGTAAATAAATTAAAAGATTTACAGCAGGATACCTGTGATACTTGCGTTCTGATGCTTCGTATCTCTTCATTTAACTTTATTAAGGTGGTTTTGGAGTCTCCTTGGGACTTCACAACATATTTTAGTTCACTATTAATTTCATCCACAGGTGGAAGAGCTTTAGCTGCTGTGCTAAAATGAAAAAACAGAAGCTTGTATAGTGTTGTGGTACAGAGAGCAAAGAAAGAACCCGTTTTAAATGCACCCATGCTCACATGCAGAGATGTTCTCTCAAGTCCAACAACAATGGTTAAAATTGTGGTTCATAAAATGGCAAAGCAAAACCTCAGTTAGGGACTTTGTGAGGGAGCACGTGAGCTGCTGTATTAAAGGTGAGGCTGGATTCTCTGGCTGCCTGGTGGTGCACTGCTAGTAAGGAAGGTGAACATCTTTTCTCCCTCCCCAGTTGTTGGTTCTTTCTCACCTATACTTAAACCTCCCAGTGAACCATATGTAATGCTCCTCTAGGTCCAATATGGAAGTTGGTAGCTGCTTTGGCCTCTGACTCCAGCAGGCAGAGGAGCCAAGAGCTGGAGGGAGCTGCCTTCTTGCAGCATGTCAGCTCCCGCAGCTGGAGTGGTCATGGCTCATTCCTGCTGGAGAGTGGAAATGGCAAGCTGAAATCCGCTGTCACCTGAACTTTTCCTCCAGTGTTAGGGTACTGTCTGGGGTAAGGAGTAGTCCTACTGTGCACAGTGCCATCCTGGCTGGAGCATCACACCAGACCACGCTACTCACTCAGCTGCTTGTGCCTTCACCAGTAGAGTCCGAGCTTCCTCCCTTTTTCTGTTTCTTTTGTTTGTATTAAGTTTGTGCTTCTCACAGTGGTTCACAATGCCTCTGATTTTGCCAGGCATGTCTGCGAGCTCTTGTGCAGTCAGGGGAAGGTTTATTTGCAGAACGTAATTCGCCACCTTCTCGATGTCTGCTGCAGGCACGCTCTCATCTGCAACAGAAATGGAGCCCAGGGTAACCTGAAGCAGCTCTTCCTTCCCAGTGAAACGTAAATGGGGATAATGGCTGCCTACCCTTTGAGTTATGTGGGAAAATAGGGCTGACAGGCACAGCAAGGGGGTAAGAGAATTATTTCCAACATTTTGTAATTTAGTATTATGCTTCCAGGTACTGCTGTTAGTGTTGTCAGAACTGGCTAAAACGAGGATTTGAACCCACTTTGAACTGGGTTATTAAAATTCTGATGTAGAACTGAGCCCACGGACGGTTTTAAATCGGTGCACGGCACAGCTAGATGTGTCAGGGCCCATTTCTCCCTTGGCCCCCAGATCAAAGAGGTACTGGAGAGACTGGGATGTGAATGGAGCTTTCCAAGACGGCCGGTAGATGTAATCCCTTCCCTGGAGTCGCCACAATGTTGAGAAAGTGGTTCCTTCACTGGTTAATGAGAGAGGCTAATCTACAGAGCGAACGTGGGTCAGACTCAGATAGGACGGGAATTTACAGTAGAAAAAATGTATTTTGACAACTCCTCTTACAAATGAGCCCGTTCTAGTTCTCTGTAGTCAATGCCTCGTGAAGGCTTATCCTCACTTCTTTTTTCTGCTCACTTCCCTTCACAGACAAGACCTTGGGTGATAAAAGAGTTGAAACAAATGTTTGTGCTAACGCTCCGGTGTAACTCCCCAAGAATTAAAGAGGGGACATTTACTGTGCAAACAGCAGTGCGGTCCTGAGAACTATTTTCTGTAGGAATATATTCATCTAAAATTACCATTCACATCAGAGTACAGCAAATGTAATGTAATTGTACCTACCTCAGATGTTACTCTTAACTTCAATTTACAAAAGTTCATGACAAAAAGCTTTTATAACTGTTAATAAATGCTGAATGTCTACTAAGAAACATAAACAAAGAGCCAAAGGTGGATTTTTCAATTGCTATAAAAAAAATGTACCTGAGAATCTTAAGGACTTAAATGGAGGTTTTTGTCCTATTCAAGAAAATAACTTAGATGTTCCCAAACATAGGAAGTTCTCTGCCTTTAGTCCCATTTGGATGTAGAGATATGAATGCCACAGGACTGCCAACATGCAATCCTTAGAAATTTATGATATCAGCTACATTCAAGAGATTAAAAAAGTCCTACCACATTTGAACTCCTTTGATGTACATCTGGTGAAAAAATTCAGGGTCCATTTCTTACATCATTTCTCTGTAATTGCAAGGCTAGAAATATTTTTAGGGTGTATATGGTTGCTTTGTTATTTTTTTTTTGTGAGAGCTGTGAAGTTCTACCAGAATCCTTTGATTCCTTGAGTTACAGCTTTACGGAGATGATGGAGTGGTATGTGTCCTAATTCCCACGCTCCCTACAGAGAGCCTCTATTTATGGGTCTGGAAGAGGGGGGTGGAATAGCAATTTAAGGATGCATTGGACACGCCCGGTCAATATATATTATCTGAAATTATCTTAGTAGTCAGTCCTTTACTCAGATAAACCAGGAACTGAGGGAATTACTTGCATAATTAAGCATAATAAAAGATGGCAATCAGAATGTAACAGAATGTAATTGGAAAATTAATATAAAGTATGGTCACCTGGGAGAAAGAAGAACTAGAAAAAAAGGCATTGAAAAAGATTGCTCGGATCAGGAGTGCAGGCAATTTCATGTGTATACAGATAGCTAATTTTCTGGCCATCTATTATGCTGTATTATATTGGAATATATATATTAGAAATTAGTCAAAAAGAACTTTGCATATTTACCTAGCAAGAAGTCTTTCACTTTTCTGATGAACTTCTTAGTGATCTCTCCGTCAGCTTCAATTTGACTGTTAGCCCTCTCTAGTTGCCCGTTAAACTGTAAGCCTTCCAACCTGCTGTCTTCTGCCATTTTTCTAATGCTTTCAACCTGGAAATATGAAAAATAGCAGTGCCGTTTTCTGGAGGTTATCAATCCTTGCTTGGTAAGTTGAGCTCTGACATAAAATTCTGATCCACGGCTCAACTGCAATCTCTTGATGTGGTCTTGAAAAGTAGTAGGAGACCCCTTTGGGAAACTCCAGAAGTTGCTACATCATGGCCTTCATCTGGTTTCAGAAAAGCTTAATTCAAGCATTTTTTTCTCTCTGCAAGCAATGCTAAACCACAGCCCCTTCTATTTCTAAAAGAAGGTTCGGCTGTTATTTTCTACTTTAGTACTGTAGCATGTCAGTCATCTGATTCAGTACAGAAAAGGCACTAATTTACTTCATTTGCCGTTTCACATTGTACTTGCTGTTGAAAGTACACTTAAGAGTACAAAAATAAGGAAGGTAGAGCCTAAAGCTTGTCTTTAAAAGTTACATTTTGCTATTAAATTAGTATTCTTGATAATTTACATAGAACTAACTTTAGATCACAGAATTGTCAGAGTTGGAAGGGACCTCTAGAGATCATCTAGTCCATCTCCCCTGCTAAAGCAGGATTGCCAAGAGCACATCACTCAGGACTGCATCCAGGTGGGTCCTGAAGGTCTCCAGAGAAGGGGACTCCACATCCTCCCCGAGCAGCCTGTTCCAGGGCTCTGTCACCCTCACTGTAAAGAAGTTTTTTCTCATCTTTGAATGGAACTGATGGAATTAATCATCAAGTTCCAATGATATTTTGCTTTGCCTTAAGGAATTACACAGGTACTGGCTCTCTGCAGTCTGTGGAGGGAAGAGATTTGCTGTTTCTCCAGGCAACAAGACAAATGGTTATGTTTTTACTTCTGAAACATCTCAAAATTCTTCACTCATATTATCACAGTGGTGCCTGAGATTTGTCAGCACTGAAGGAAATGTCCCAGCAGCCTGGTGCTCACCACTTCGGCAGGTGCCTTTTGCTGCCACCCCTTGGTATCCTGGGGTCCCAGGCGTGTGCCCCGATTGCTCACTTCTAACCCCATTAGCTGGGATGCAGAGCGTCGCGTGCATTTTAGAAAGGAGAAATGGATGCCCTGGCACCCTGCAGGGACAGGACAAAGCCACAGCAGAATGACAGTTCTGTTGGAAAATGTGTTTTGCCTATAACTGTAACAGGCATCATCTCTGATTGTTAATAAGAACAAACTGTCTTTACTTGTATTTTGGGATTTGCCTGGTTTGTTTCCTTGGCACAGGTTGCATTGGCCACACTTTGCTTGAGTTATTTTTCACTGCTACTGTGCAGTTCAGCCAACTACTTGATGCTCTTCTAAACATCACCAGGGGCAGAAAAGTCTTGAAATTATTTGCAAAAATTATTTAACAGCAAACATAATACTCATATGAAGTTGTATAAACAGAGCTTAATGCTGTGGCACAGCAGTAATCCCGCTGCAAAAACCATGGGACATACTCAGGCAACTGGCAAATGGTGTCATTTGAATCTTTCCCAATAAAAATATAGACAACACTAGCCTGATGTCACCAGCTTCCATAAACACAGGGCATCATGACTCATGAGACCTTGGCAGCTGTTAGGAAGAGGAAGGCATAGCTAGAGCCACAGCCTCTTGGTGGGACTGGCACCTAATACTCCTGGTACTGAACCATAATGGTTCTGTCATGTTGGGATACAGTCCATCACTATATCACTGCTCTTTGTCCAGGGAACGGGTTAACTCTTGTAGAGTTGTGACCTCCCAAATCTCATCCTCCATCCATTTCTCTGAACAATGTAGATTTGATATACAGCACCTGAGTTTCAGGTTCCCGTAGCCGAGGAGTGAGGTTATTTAGCAACACAGCAGTCTCCTCAGCTTTCCTGAAGGCATCAGTGGAGAGAGGAAAAGCTCCGCTGCAGTTTGGGCCACCGCACAGCCTGAGTCCGTTATGGTCCTGACACAAGGCTCCCCCGCAGGCTGCTGTGACGCAGGGCTGGTCTCCTGGCACACCACAGATCTGCAATAAGGAAGATGCTTTATGTCAGGACTCCTCTGGGGAACTGAGGTATGCTCCTGGGGGAGGAAGATATTTGACATCATATGAACATTGAACACAGAATGGGATTTTCCTGAAGACATGGCACTCTGGGTGTTGCTGACAGTTCCAGGCCCTCCTCCCTTGACTTGAAGGATGCAACATCAGCCCATGGCTCTGAGTATCTTTGCAGTAGCCATTTGTTGGGCTCCATGTGTTGCACTAAGACCCTCACTTCACTCCTCTATGGCAAAAAGGCTGAAACTGTCCCCTGGCCATATCCATCCCATAAGTCAATGACTTGTTCTAAAGGATCTAGGTCACCTCTCACACAACACAGTACCATCTCTAGCCCTCCATGTAGTTTTGAAACAGATGTTGACACTAAAGACCTAGATGGGACAATCTCTTCCAGATCTGGCAGGGCCTGCTGAAGGTGCTTTCAGGTATCCATTGCTGCCCTGCAGAAAGATAGAAATCCCTTCTTCTCCCATGGGTGATGCAAAGGATATCTGAGCACTCCCCATCCACTCCAGGGCAAAGCTGCTCTGCTTAGTTTAATTTCCTGTTGGAGGAGGCTGGGGTTAATCTTTCTGATTTATACTGATGTTCTCTTGAGACTGAGAGCCCTTAAACAGTTCCATGTGTTTGGTCTGCCTGGGGAGCACTGGCTTCCAGAAGGGTGGTAGTAACCACAGCTGAGACATGCAGCTGTTTCTGACGTGACTGCATGTCTGTGCCAGGGAAGTGTCATTTTCCAAATTTAAAAATGCATGTAAGAACCCTTTAAAAATAAAACCTACTAACAGCATCAAAAATTATATTCTTGTTTAGCTCACATTCAATACTCACAGCACCTACCTTTTCATTCAAGTTTTGGATGCTGGGGCTCTTGATCTTCTTGAGCTCTTCCAGCACACTGCTTGTGTTCAAGGCCTGATAGCCCACCAACATAGCGAGTGCGTGGTTCCTGGTGTACTCTGAGTATCTGACAATAGGGGTTGTCCCACTGGTCTTCCGTTCTGCCAGCAGTGATACTTGAAAGTGTTTCCCAATGTTGCTGATGGCCTCTGTAGCAGCAGAAATAGGGTTTAGTACTGATTGTATTTTGGTTGCATTGAATTCATGTATTTACTTGAATTCTGGACAAATGGTAAGAGACAGGTGATTCAGTCTGTTGTCACTGGGACAGCAGGGAGGAACAGGAGCTGCCATTTCCTCAGTCAAACTTTTTAATCCTTTACTCAGCCAGTTGCCAAACAGGAATAGTTATTGATACTCATAAATCCTACTAAAATACATGCAAATACAGTGGATCCTATGCTTTGGAGTCCAAAGTGTATGAGAAGCCAATGGAAGATACAAAAGTATGAAAGGGATTGCATTAATGACACAAACTGCTACTGATCTGCATTCATCAACAGCTCTACCACTGCTGCTGTTGACGATTTGATAAAGCTCCTGTCCTTTATGCTGTTTTCAACTCTAGGCAGGAAATCTGCTCCTGCCAGTTATAAAACCTATGAAATTACGAGCTTTCTGATTGTGAGTCAGGAAGGCATTTGTCCTGTTGGTTCGGCATAGCACCCAGAAGTTAAATGGTCTGCTGAACCAAGGCCAAAATTTAGATTACAAATGGGAATTTATGAGCTTTCTTTGGCTCTGGAAAATCCAATTTCAGGGTTGATGCACTAAAAAAAAAAAAAAGAAAAACACAAAAAAGCATTTCCATGATAAATTTGTAGGCCAGGCAAAAAAATACTTACCAGCAAGAAGTTTAGTGTAAGCTTTCCCTTCAGCAGACTCAAAAGGGCTGGAGAACTGGAGAACATTAAATTTTTTGCAAGACTAGGGCCTTTTGCAAGCTAAGTAATTTAAAGCTGCTGCTGTTGAGACTTCCCAGATCTCCAGAGAACCCAAAGTTGTCCCCAGATCCCCCAGCAGAAGTACGTTCAATGAGCCAGAACTGATGTGTCATTAGAGGTCATTGATTAACATCTCTCTCTGTGCTGGTAACTGACTCAGTTACTAGTTAAAGTCTATGACAAGGCACTGGTCAAGTCCTGCGTGCTTTGAATCAGTCTTTAAAGCCCTTGGCCTTGCTTTGATTGAAGCTGAACAAGGTTTAGTTATCTTGTAGAACCAGGGCTATTTATTTTATCTTGTAACTCTTGGAAACAATGTACAGTTTAAACTTAGCTCCTAATACAAAATACCTGGCAAGAGGCTGCTGTAACCCCGAATCTAAGCCAGAGACTGTTTTCTGTGCAACAGTTCCATTGCAGGAATATTTTACAGTGGTTCAGCTCTCCATTAAGTGGCCCAAATGCATTTTTCACGCTTAGTTTGTGATGGAGCTGTAGAGCTTCCAAGTTCCTTTACGTTAAACACAGCGTCTTAGTACAGGCTTGATTTACAGCCTAGAAAGCTGTACTCACTGCATTACCATACCACGGTGGTTGCAAAGCCAGGGGTCATGGCTGCAAAGATGTAATTTAATGACATCTCATAAACTGCAAACATTCTTTTAAGGATACTTGTGTCTTGTTTTCTCCAGTGATTTTAATTCATCGTTAGATATTGATGTTTCCAGGTCAGCCAGCTGAACATATTCCTCTGAGGAAGCCTCTGAGCCCTGATCCTCTGCAAAGAGAGGAAGGTAGGAGCCCATTCCCCATGTGTGTCTAGGACACAAGTGCCAAATGTGCCCTAGATAGTGCAGGTGGCCTTATCCTGCTCTACCTCAGTAAAAAAGAGGGAGGAAAAAGCAGACAGAGCCATACCTAGGATGGACTGCTGGACCCAAAACAAAGATGGGGTGAAGGAGCCAAGCTTTCTCCTGGATACCAGCGAAGCTTGTTATCTTGAGGGAAATGTTATTTCTGTGCTGTCACTTAGTGGCAGGACCAAAGAATATTTGTGGCCCTGACCAGAAATTCAGTTTAAATTCAAGGTCTTCCCCTCCCCACACCCCCATGTGCTTTTTATAGGACTGCTAATCTGTCTCCTGAGGTTGAAAGACGAAGCGGGTTTGGAACATGACCAGTGAGCACCATGGATGCTTCAGCTGCACATCCACTGTCCTCCCTGGGATTTATTGTTTCTTTGCCTTCCTGCCTTGCTCAGATTCTGCAGAAGACTCAGTTGAATTGGGAAGCGGGGCCTGGGAGAGCTGTGCTGATCACTCACAGAGGGACCTGAGCGGAAGAGGCAGCCCTGGGGGCACTGCCAAGTTCAACGGGGCTGCGGAGGCCTAAATCTTAATTAATCCCTCTTTCTTTCCCTTGGCCTTGTATTCTGTTCTCTTTTCCTTCTTTTTTCTCAATCTTGTCTAGGCTAATCTTTTTCTCGTCTGAACAAAACACAGTGGAACTGTAACTGGGAGTGCATTGGCTGTAGCTTCTGTCTTCTGCAGTGCAGGCTTTATCTTCTGGGGGTTCATATCTTGGTGGTCATGTCTTTGAAGAGTATAGTGCTGACAATCTCCTGCTGCTGTGGATGATCTAGCATCTCTCCGAGATCCCTGACTGATACATCCCTGTCTTTCTCCAGAAACCAGTGTCATTAAAGACATTGCCATTACAGCTATTAGCAGCTGATGGAGACTATACTTAGCTCAAGCACAGACAGTGCAATTCTTTCAAAAACAGCAAGGACCTCAGTTCTGACTTCACATTTTTTGATGATGGAGAGTTTCTTACCATGTAAGTCATGCATTTTCCCATGGGAACACTAAGAACTCTGCACTATGACTCTCTAATTAAACAAACCATTTCTGTACAATGTTCTTTAAGCATTGCTAAATGCAAGACGAGTCAGAAGTGGGGGAAATGTCCTTTGCTGTTCTACTGTACAATCTGTGAGTCTATACTGTGAAACTGGGTGGCTTTTAAACCCTGATGTAAACATTGGGATTCATGAGATTTCTGACTGACAGTGACCCTGGCACGTGCATCTGAAATTTAGGATAGTAGCAATCATGGCATTTTAAGATAACACAGAGGTGGGAAGTCAGTATTAATTGTTGTTAGTATTTACATTTTTGAGCTACCATAGGAAGCTACAATCTAGAGATCTTTGAAATGGTGTATGGCTCGATGGTGAGAGAAACATTCCAAAATTTCACAGAAAATATTCACCTGTTTCACCAATTCACTAATTTCACCTATTCACCGATATTCACTAATTGCTGTCTGCCTTACCTTTGAGGCTCAAGTACTGAAAAGACTGATGCAGGTGTATTTTCTGTTGTAGAAGTTCATACACTAAATCAGCTTCTTCCCCAATGTCTTCTATATTCTTGTTAAGGTCAGGAAACTCATACAGAGTATTGTGAAGGGGATCCATTTGTGCAACTTTTTGTCTGAAATTGAAATGGCAGTTATGCAGAAGTCAGACGAGATTTTCTTAAACTAGAACTGAGACACACAACATTTTAGAGGACAAGAGATGAATTTCTAAATGGGTGGAAACATTTACTTGTTACGGCTTATTTAGAAAACTCTTAGGATGAACTGGAAAATTCTAGCACTTAAGTGTATGTTTGTGGATGACAGATAATATATATTAAGATTATTTTGATCACAGATCTATCAAAACCAGTGACTTAGTAGTGCCACATCTCTGTGATGATGAGAAGTAGAACTTCATGTATGGGGACAGCTAGTGGTGCCCAGGTGAAAACTGCTTTTTCAGCCAAGGGATTTTTTCAGGGGGAGCCAAGCCCTTACTGAATGTAGCCCTGAAAATCCTTGATGCCTGAGAGGGCCTCCAGTGAAAGAACAGGATGTCTCAAAATTCTTTCAATTTCAGAAATGGCATCTTCAAAGGCGTTGAAGCGCATGTCACAGCTGGTCATTCGTCCTCCTTTATCTTTCAGATTTGCAGCAAACTTCATTAATCCCTGCACAGTCTGGGCAATGGCAGCAATTTCAGAGTCCCACTGATGAAAACAAAGATGGCACTGACGGCAGGAGGGAAAGACTTTCTCAAAGCCACGGCCACACTGGTCACAGAACCGGCCAGTGACGCCAGCACGGCAGTTACATGCACCAGTGGCTTTGTCACACTTGGGCTGGCTGGTTCCCTCCGGGTTACACTCACAAGCTGCAAGAAAGGGACAGCAGGTTACATCCAGTTGTTCCTTTTCTGTGCGATTAATGCATGCAAAAGGTACAATCATGCATTTCAAGACAGTAAAATCAAATGGGTGTTTGAGTTAGAGCAAAGAGGACTGCCTGGCTAATGGCTTTTCTTCATCTCTAACTTCCAGGGCCTGCCCAGGGAGGTGGTGGAGTCACTGTCCCTGACGGTGTTCAAGAACCACCTGGATGAGGTGCTACAAGACATGATTTACTAGCTTAGTGGGTAGTATTGGTGACAGGAGAATGGTTGGACTGGATGGTTGTAGGTCCTTTCCAACTTTGTGTTTCTATGATTTCTATGATCATTACCGCAGAAGGAATGATATAGATAAATGATATTGTCGTGGTTTGGCCTCAGACGGCAACAAAGAACCACGTGGCAGCCACTCGCTCCAAAGCCCGTCCACGGTCAGGAGGGCAAAATCAGAAGAAAAAGGCAAAACTCGTGGGTTGGGATAAAAACAGTTTAACAGGACAACAAAACAGCAACAAATAACGCGAGTAAAGAAGTATGAAAACAGGATTACAATGCCGACCGCTCACCCACTGCACCCGGCACAGTCTCCGACCACCAGGCGGGCGCCTCCCTCCCCAACTTCCTGTCCCCCTCCCCTTCCCGGCCAGCTCCTGTTCCCCTCCCCCTGCCCGGCCAGCTCCCCACTACCCCCTGGGCATGGCTCACATGGGATGGAATACCTGTGCCCTGCTAGGAGAATTAACCCTGTCCCTCCTGGAACCAGGACAGATATAAACACTTTCATCCATCTCATACACACACACTTATGAAAGCCTGCTTCTCTAGATGCATGTCTTGTCTCCCTACAAATATAAAAAGTAAACATTTCTTTTGAGTCAGTTTCTAACCCAGCTATCCCCACTCAGTAATACTTACAAATGCAGTGCATCTGGGGATTGCCAAAGTAATTTTCCTCACATTCATCGCAACATCTTCCACTGTAACCTGTCTTGCATGGACACTGGCCTGTAAGCTGTAAAGACAGTTCAGATTAAATAACACTCTGCAATCATATTCTCCCTGCCACTTACGTCGTATAGTTGTATGGGACTGCAGTGACACTGCTTGCACACAGTCTTTGAACACCATGGTTTATACGCTATTGGCCCACATTTCCCATCTTCCTCCTGAAGGTTCTGAAAACAAAATGAACTTTGAAAGACCTGAAGATATGCAAGTACTTGTGTGTCCCAGTCTACAGATGCTCTTTGAGAACCCATCCTCTATGATTTGAGAGAGGATTCTTTTCCTTTGCAAAACCGATCAATTTCTTATCTTTGCTGGAGCAAATTACTCATCTTAACATTTCAACTTTTAACTACACAGTGTATTAATTGTAACTGGAAACCTCAAGGGTACATTATGCACATTGCCCTAGAAAATTTATTTTGGAATTCAGCTATTAAATTAAACTGCAGGGAATTACAGCTCTGATAACTGGTACAGCTCAGAAAAGCACTAGTAGTTCTTTGAGGTTAAGAGCTACATTTGCTAGGAAAAACAATAACTCCACTAAATAAACTGTACCAAAACAAAGCATATTGAAAGGAAAATGTGAGAGCTTGGGATAAGCTCCTAGTGCCCTGAAGTTAACAGCAAAATTGTTGTTGACTACATGCAACCACAATTACACCTCTCTATTCTGAAACACCGTTTTATTTTCCTACGTTCTAGGCCTGAAAAGTGTACAGGAATTAAGGATGAGAAAAGTTACTTCAGCAGTCTGATAGATGAGGCATGAGTAACGTAATGGCTACAGCTGCTACTTTATGAAAATAAACACTTTAAAAAATACTCGTAAGACTCTCGAGTCTAAGCCTGCACTTCCTTCTTCCCTATACTTTTACGGGTGAGGCAGTTGTTTTCTATGTGACATTTTCTTACAAAGTACTGCTGAGATCAGCTTGACAGAGGAACACAGGGGCAGAGAGAAGTGGCCTACAAGCAGAGCCACACTTTTAGAACAGCATGTTAGATACAATGACTCGAAGTGTGATCCTACCAACTGCAAACTTCCAAAACTACTGGTTTTCAGGGAGCATGACACAAAACTATGGTCATTTGTAAGTGGGTTCCCACCCATGAAAACACCACCACCCTGGTTCCTGGAAAGCAGAGTAATTTTCTTGCCTGGTTGCACTGGTTGCTTTGGGAGTTTTTTGGATCACAGTCACAGATCCGACATCCTTTTCCACTCGCAAGGTCCCAGTAGCCAGAGGCACACTGGTTGCACATTGTGCCAACCACGTTGGGCAGGCAAGGGCAAGCTCCTGTGGCTGGGTCACACAGACAGGCTGCGTCCCCTCCTGGGCACATGGCAGGGTGAACACCTACCAGATTGCACGTGCACCCTGGAAAAAGAAGGACAATTACTAGAGCAGACAATAACAGGGAGAGCTGATGGACAATCAGAGATGTATATAAAGTGTATGTTGCAGATTTACTTCTGGTAATCTTGAACACATTTTTAATCTCATGCATTTGACCTGTCTTTCTATAATATCCTATATATAGCTTTGAGCAAGCTCGCTGGGAACGTTCAGTACTTTTCACACTAGCACGAAAATGAAGGTGTAATAAATTTTGAATCTGATTAGAATGAAATGTTAAATATGCTGGGTAAGGAGAAGGTGATTTACAGTAGGCACTATCCAGCGTGGGAAACCCCAGTAAGCCAAGTAAGATAAAAAGCCTTCCTTGTGGGGAGCCAAAAGTTCTTGCTTAACCATTTCTAACAGACATCTCCACGAATGAGCAAGGAATGGGCTTGAACTGCATGTTAGACACTCCCAGAAAAAAATCACTGAAAAAAAAGTTTCTTGAAAATACCTGTAATTGCCTGGCATGTAGAAATTAAACCCCCAATCAGGCACACTTGTGGAAATAGTCTTTGAGAAATACTGGGAAAAAACTTACACCTTGATTTTCTTCCACTATCACTATTTACACTAGACAAGTGACGGTGTCCTCATGGAGTCTATTAAACTGCCTGATAAGGGTCACTCCAGCCACCTAATGAAAACCTCTGGGAAGGCAGAGAGCTCAGCAAGAGATCATCTGGTTAACTGAGCATTGCTTAGTTGGCATCAGTCAGCAACATGGATAACCAATTATCTCTGATTCCTTTACTTTTCATTCCTTCCTGGAAGGGCTGAATGCACATTTATTTTTCTAACGGAGTACTGATTTCATTTCACAAGTAAGTGAAATGAAGTGGAGTGATATCCAGTTTGAGGAGTGATATCCAGTATGAGTTCTAGTGAGACTTGGATGACAGAGAATTTAATAGATGCCATAATAACAGTTCTCTGTATCACTGGATAGGAATATTTTTAGTATTCTCATATTTTGCTCCATTCATCTGCTTTCGTACTACTGTGCCTCCAAGAGCTAACCTCTCTCTATAGACTAATTTCCTTAAAGCTTTTATTGGTAGTAATATACAGTTGCAGAGTTGTTGCTTACTTACTTTGACAGTTTTGATCGAGGGCTGAGCCAAAATACCCTGGTTTGCAGAACTGGCAGTTTGTTCCATGGGTGTTGTGTAAACACTTGGTGCATTCCCCAGTGACTCTGTTACAGGACTCTGGGTCTGTCACATCAATGTTGTTATTGCAGGGACATGGCATACAGTCAAGCCCAGGGCTGCCTGGGTTTTTGTAGAACCCACTAGGACACTCCTCACACTGGCTGCCTGTTGGAGAGGAAGGTAAAAATTGTTGCTGGCTGATGGGAACTCAAGTGGAACATATAATTTACGCAATACTGTTATAAGATTCAAACTGACTGTCCCAATTGCATGTTTCCAATAGAAAATATCCACCTGTTTGAGACTGTCACCCTTTAATCCTGTATCAGTTTAAATTACATCTCCCACACTGAAATCTGATGGAAACACACACTCCTCATCCCAAGTCATTTTTACCAAAGAAATCCTTTCAGTAGGAGTAAATAGCTATTCCCTCATATGACATCTTTTTCCAGCAAAGTCAGTGTTGGCCATATTTGCAGTATTTTCCCTTGGGCCTTCACCTTGACAGCAGCATGGAGAGGTGGTGTTGCCCTTTTCTGAAGCAACCCAGAGCCTAGCAGACCTGTCCTACTCTCTGTAACACAGTGGAGGATCACCAGGAGGTCAGATGAGCTCTGGGACACTCTGTGCTTGCTTGCTGGCATTGCAATTCCATCTGCATGCCATACCAATGCCAGCCTTGATCAGTATGCTACCTCTCTGCACCTCAGAAACTTTTCTGGGCCGGCTGGTGTTGCTAAGACCTCATCTACCAACTCATCCTCAACCAAGGCCTATGTTCCTTTACTGTGGTCCTCAGGACCAAAGCCTTTCAGAGTCTCTGAGGAAGTGAGCTCAGTGCCACAGAGGTGACCAAAAGCCTTGCTTGGAAGCAGCAGGAGGAAGAAAGTCCAGGACTGAGGATTGCAGTGGTTTGTGAGGACAGAAGACCGCTGGGTGAATACCAACTGGGATCATTTTGGCCCCACAGCAATTACTTGAGCAAAACTGCTCTTGACTTATAACAGAACCTGGCCTAAGTTTCTATGATTCTATAAGTTAAGATGACAGTATTGGTTTTGTTTTTTTGGCAGTGTTTGCCATTAGGGTTTACTTCTATCACTGGAGATCATTCTAATGTTGAGGGCGAGGGAAATACCTTCAGTTTTCCCTGCAGAAATTCAAGCTCAGTCAACAGGTTCTTAGGAAGCAAGGCACCAGTTTGCTGCAAAAACATCTGCATTTGGGACAGCTGAGAATGGAAAACTCATTTCTGAAGTTACCATTTGAATAGTGAAGTAGTGTTTTTGGGGCATAACATCAAAGCAAGATTATTCTATATGAAGAAACATTTTTCCTGATTAGGAAATCTTATCAGATCTTTTTGATGCCCTGTTCTTTCTGATTTGGGCTTCTAACGCTTGTTTTTCAGAGGTAATAGGCAACTGCAGTTCTCCCTGGCTCTCCCCACCAGATTAACGTAATGCCCATGGAAAGGAGGTTTCCTGACTTTGCCATCAGATTAATTATTTGCTTAACTGTCTCCACATAGGTGACTCCCTTTTCCAAACACTAATTGCACAATTCCCACTCTTCTCAGTCAGGACTTCCCCACCTAATTTCACTAAGTTTGAGTGTTAACTTCTCTTGTTTATTTTATTACCATTTTCTCACTTGTCATTTCTGAACAGAGGATAGATGGACCATGGTCATTTTTCCCTCTTACATTAATTTTAATAGAATCAAACCCAGTCCTTATTTTACTTTGTACCTGAATATCCCTCGAGACAATTGCAGACTAGTTGTGCAGATTTGGAGTCCTGGTAACAGGAACTTGCAAAATACCTATTAGTTGTAGGTGCCCCCGGGCACATGCATGGGCGACAGGGTTCTCTGCCCAGAGGGTTCCCATAATAGCCATCCATGCACCTGTGAAAGCAGTCACACAAAGCAGCAGAAATCAGCCACGTGCTCCTTTCAGTCCCTGCAGGTGAATCAATTTATATGTATATATAATTAGTTCAACACTCTGGGTCATTGTAATTCTATCTCCATTAATTGGTACAGATATATCAAGCTTCAAAGGTGATCTAAAAGGGAAAATCAGAGCTGCATTCCCAAAATCTGGAGCACAAATTAAAAATATATATGTTTTCTTTTCAAGGACTATTTCTGAAGACTTTCACCTGCTCTGGAACCATTTTAATCTAAATGATAATGTATACATGTGACATATCACCCGTGCTCTAAAGAGACAGCTAAAAGCTGCCATGTAAAAATTCTGTATACTCACCTATCACCACATATATCAATCTATTTCCATGCATACACACAGAGTGACTGGCATGACATTAAGAAGTCCTGGCACAGGCAAAAAAGAATTCATTCAGAGCGCTCATTTCATATTTTAGGTGCAGCATATGTGTTGAGATCAGCCATGTCTGACATGTTCTACAAACCCGGGGTGATGGCTGTTTTGAGGCAGTGGTGAGTCTGCTGTTACCCAGGCAGGTGGTGGACTTTGGAGGCCCTTTGGAGGCTTAGCCACCCCACCCCCCCCCATGCTGCCCACCACTGCCTCCACATCCCAGCTCATCCACATCCCAGCTGCAGCAACACAGCAGCTTCTGAAGCATCCTCAGTCTTTGATCTGCTTTACTGTGGCACATGGGAACACAATCCTCTCTGTGTACAAGCCTGGCTATAAGTCTTGACTGTTTGATTATCCTCAGTCTGGGGTCTGGAGCTCCCGCAGAGTCACAGGGCAACAAGTATTTTAGTCTCCCGTTTTTAATCTATTTGCCACCAACAAGCACAATAGCCAAAGGCTGTACTGTCCAAAAGCCCTGCAAGAAAAGCTCAGTAGGTTTCATGGGGAAATCCTCTTAAAAGTGAATGACAAGGTGCAATCCAGCCAAACTAAACTAAACAGCTAGTGCATTTTAATTCTGACGTCCGTGTTGAACTCTGACACTGCTACCAGTGTATACAATAGAAAAGAGGAGCTCTGTTTTCAATGGAAATAGAACAAGTGGGAAAAGTCATTTGCTGGTCATATGGAAATAATATCAAACAGGGCATGTGTATTTAAGCTCCTCAGAGATAATTGCAGGTATTAAAATGAGCATTGAGCACGAGGTTAACCTCTTGGCAATTTAAAAGCTGGCAGGAGTCAGTGTATTTCACATGCAGTGCTTTGCACATGTCTCCAAGCACATGGTGCTTGGAGATCTCAAGCACCTCTTGCTTGAGGTCAAATGCCCTCTTGCGGGGAGCCCACTGCAAAGCTGCATGCGTGCCACGCCCGCAGTCCTCCCGCAGGCATTACATGCACCTTCCCACATGCATTTGCTGAACAAATAGGTACCTGCCATTCAGCAACTGGGCCCAGTTTAATCCTGGGTTCAGGTATGTGTTTCTAGTTAAGGTTATTGATGCATTCATGGAGCAGTAGGTGGGCCCCTGCCTACACGTTTCAGAGAGCACCAGTGTTTGGGTGAGCCTTGCAGCATTGCCCATCAACTTGCCTTTCACAGTGGCTTCCAGTCGTAAAGCCGCGGCAGCCCAGGCACACTCCAGTCACTGG
Source organism: Jacana jacana (assembly GCA_013400555.1). NCBI lineage: Eukaryota > Metazoa > Chordata > Aves > Charadriiformes > Jacanidae > Jacana > Jacana jacana. The sequence goes on along the minus strand of VZTM01002790.1, from coordinate 86,078 downwards.
GTCACAAAGCTCCGCATAACCATTACATGGGCAAGGACGGCAGTGGGGAAATCCAAAATACCCAGCCAGACACCGGCTGCAGCGCTGACCATCCACGTCCCGGCGGCAGGAGCATTGCCCCGTCACCTGGTCGCACAGTGTGCTCAGTGAGCCCTGTGGGTGGCACTCACATGCTGGAAAACACCAAAAGCAGAGCTGTGTCCTGAACATATTCCCACCAACCCTGCTCATGCTGACACCGCTTGAAGGCAGCGCAAGTGGCAAGGATGGAAAATTTGTTGTTTGTGGAAGCATTTTTTATATTGCTTCACACATAATCAGGGATTCAAAGCCCTAAAAAGTTGGGGTATGCTTGAAGAGCCAGATACTGGTACTGGTGCTGGCTGCCAAGTACTTACCATAGCACCCATGGAAACCGAAGCCGTAGCTGCCAGCAGAACAGGTGTCACAGCAGCGTCCCACAACATTGGCTTTGCACTGACACTGGCCACCCAGTTTACTGCAGCTGGTGTTCAGTGACCCTTGGGGATTGCACTTACATGCTGCCAAGGGGAAAGAAAATCAAAATAGGTTTGTTATAAAGGAGTGTCACTGCTCTCGTAAACTTGCAGGTTTCGCACTTAAAAGAGGAAGGAAAGAGCTTGGTTATTCTCATCAGGGGTTCACTAACCATTTGGATTATTTGATGCTGTAGCATCGATGGGATGGTGTATCCGGCACCAGCACAAGTCTTTGTACCAGAGCTGCCCCATTCAGGGAACTGCCTCCTGCACATTTTTGGGATATGACAGAAGAAGGCGTAGCAAAATGTAGATCCAAAAGTCCTGAAGTCTAGACAGGTTTGACATAAATCTCTATCTGCAACACGGGACATAACCTGCAAGCAGTACTCAGACAGCCTGCATCTGTATATTGTTTGCTGCTTTCTGGACACCTTGGACTAATGTGTTGAGTGAAGCTGGTCTGCTAACTCACAGGGGATGCTCGTTCAGGATGCTCAGAAGCCAGCATTAGAACGCCAAAGGGCCATGTTCCACTGGGAGAATCCTGTCACTGTGGGAATCAAGCTAATGGGGAGTCAACACAGCCCAAACTTAAATGAAAGGAGGTCTGTGGCTGCATAGCCACGACTACATCACACAAGGTGTGGGCAAGGCATCAGTCCTTCTAAAAATAGCCCAAACCAAGCAGACGCTCTGAGGTCTATTGGAGGCAAGGCACCCTTAAAGGAGCTGGCCACAAAAGCTGTCCATAACGGTCCCTCCTTTGGGGGGAACCCAACACAAACGAAGTTTCTTGAGCCACTGAACCCAGCTGCCCTTTTCACAGCGGGTCCAGGAGACTGCTTGGGGCTTCAAACCCCACCTGCCACTTGTGTCTTGCTGAGACACCACTGAGGTTTTCTTGGTGATTCTCTTCCAGCGCATCAGCTTGTGTACCATCCTGCCTGGAGCCCTCTCAGAGCATCCAGCTGGCCTGCAGCATTCAGGGAGAGGGCTTAAAAACTTCTCTGTCATTTTACAGCAGCCAGAAAACTAAGAAAGTTACTGCTTTGGACATCTGGTGAAGCTTCATCTGATTGAAATGCTCTTCAGAAAACACACACAAGCAGTACCACAGCACTGTCATGCTGCTCCATGAACCTCATCAGGTATGATGGGCTCCAAGAGCTGTGCCACCAAAAGGCATTTGCAGCACACTCCAAGTTCAGCAGGCCATATCCTACATATCCATACATACCACATGCTGACTGGCTTTACTTCCCTACACCCCCATGGTCTGAGAGCTCTCCAGTCAGCCTATGCTACAAACTCAAGGGAGAACCAGTAACTGCCCACAAGAGCTGCCTGTGCAGGTTGCTCCTTACCAACGGCACCGTTGTGAATACGGGCTGACATGCTCACTATGAGCCGTGTGCACGCTTCAGGCAGGACGTGAGGTCCAACTTCTGACGCAATCTCAATACAGCGATACTTCTGGTACTCATCTAAATCTGTTTCACTGCATAAGTTCTCCACGGAGTTGATTCTGGGAATAAGTCCAAGCTTTGGCGTTAAGAGGGAAAGAAAATATTTTTGCTTAGATATACTGAAAACCAGAATTTCCCACATTCTCTTACTGTGCTCCACATTGCAAGGACAGAGGCCTGGAGCACCATGTTTCCAAATCTGCTGTTGTGCTGCTCAGTCATCTAAATTCACTTATATCTGAAGGTCTAGACATTCCATGAGTTCTTCAAATAAAAGAAACTATGTACAAAAAAGTCAGATTATAATAAGACCACACATATATGCTCACAACTGGTTTGGAAGTGCCATGTTGATGATTCCAAAAGCAGCATCTAGCCAAAATTTTTACTTGTATTACCAAGATAGAGAAAAATCATCTGAAGGTTCCATGCCCAAGTATGGCCAGCCCTTGGCAGGTCCAGTTCTACAGAAGTAATTAGAGGAACGGACTTGAAAATATTTTTGCCAAGAGAAGGACCCAAAACTAGCAATCTGTTTCTGACTTGGTGAAAAGTTGAGAAATGTCTGGACCAGATCCCCTGGAAAATACAGAACTAATTTTACTTTTCCAATGACATCTTTAAACATATCCATGATTTTTTATTTAGATTCAGACAAATATACAGATTTTTTAAAAAACTAAGTGATAAAGAACTGCATGAGTTTACATCTCTAACCACAGCATATGTGGAGTGTGCTCATAATAAATGAGCAACAAATAGACATTTTTGACTATTAACATATGCAACAAATCTGACTTGATGAGCTATTATGGCATTGCTTCATGAAAACTAAAACAGATACATTTCTGTCTTTCCACAGAAAAGCATGCAAACACAGTGCCAGCGGAAGTAAGCAGAAGTGCACTTCCCTGAATTTCTAGTAAAACATGCTATAAATGATTTTTAAATATTTTGAGTAAGTCTGTGCAAAAAAAATCACCCTGGTGTAAATACAGCCTCAAGGCAATTGTGACAGAAACACTCACGGAGTCAATCAAGATGGACGATTTCGCCTTTGGGTCAGAGGCAGAGGGCTGAGAAAAATACACATCCACAGAATATTCTGTTCCCGGCTCCAGGCAGACTGGAGTTTGCAGAAGTGCAATCCTGTTTAGCAGAAATGAAACACAGTTATAGACAGGAGTTGGGAGAGGGCAAGTTTAGAGGATGTGTGAGCTCTTCCTCCCCTCTGTGCCTGCATCCTAATGCCTGCAGCCCCAAGCAAGCCCTGCTGCTGTGGGGAGCACACCCAGCCCCACCACTTGCAGCCTTTGGGAAAGCTGCAGGACTTCTGCCTGGATGACTCACCAAGCACAATTTGAACCTGTGAGATTAAACTGAAAATGGCAGGGTTTACTGCTTCAAGCAAAGGAGTTTGCAAATTGCTGTTCATATTTGTCCTTTCCTGTCCCTGTTCAATCACCAGTTTGGTTACATCCTCTTGGCTCCTCTCTATTCTTTACATAGGTCCAAGCTGAAAAAGTGTTTTTGAAACAGGACAGTGACTTTAAGTCAATATTTCCTTTCTATACTGAAATATTTGCAGTTGGATCTTCACCAAAGCAATGACTAACCCCAGTCATGGGATGCCCTCCTGGCTTGGGCAAACCTTTGCCAGTCTGAGGACTGGAGCATCAGATTCTTCCTTAGAGCCTACGTGAAACTGTGGTGTGACAGCAACAGGAAAGGCCACACATGTTTCTAATATTCCCTCTTTCCTGCACATTTATTGCTCTGCAGTGCTTCAGTAAAAGATCTGTATGCAGAAAATCTACAGGCGAGAGGAAAGGAATAGTCAGACCTCTTTGTAGCCGGGAGAGGCAACGCATGCGGCTCCTGTGAAAGGCCCTTGTTTTTGCAGCGTTGACTTGACAAAATACCAGTGGGCCGGACAGCAACGCTTGCCAGCCAGTCTTCCAAGGACTATAAACAAAGGACAACATTTATGGTCATTTTTCATATCTGAAAAACCTATTTTCTTTTTGCCAAGGTTAACAAGAGCCATCTGAATGACTGCACACTGCAATGACAACACAAATTTGCTCTTTGCTCTTTACACGACTGAAAAAATAATGTTATTTGTGAAAAATGCATTGGGTTTGCAATGGCTGCCTGAAGAGCAGAGGCAGAAATGGGATCCCAGCTGGTGCAAATGGAAACAGCTCTGCTAAAGCCATTCGAGTTGTTTCCTTTCTTAGCACAGCGATGTCCAGGAGATACCCTTCATTATCTGCCTTCTCTCACATTTAATAAGGAATAACAAATATAAAATACTTTTTAATAGAAGTCTTAAAAATTCAGTTGTCTAATCTGATCCTTAGGAGGAAACAGCTACATCAAACCAGCCCACAGAGAAACATTTCTTACACTTTAAGGCACTGGGAGTTCTGTTTGTTTCAGAAGGACAGTAAGAGAACAGAAGACAATAGATGAAAGGAGGATCTGGAGTGATGGGATTGTCTCAGGGAGCTGCAAGGCAAATACTGGTACAAACCACTTGCCTGTGTTTTTGAAGACATGGGTGTGGACTTAGGTTTAACCAAATTTGGTGTAATAGATTTCCCCAGACATGTCTTCATCATTGAGAAATTTTGTCCAGGCAAAAAATAAGATTTTGGCTATTTTCCTACGATTTTCACACATCTTGGAGCCCAGCTGGAGCAACTGGGAAGCTGGATGTCTGCAAAAGCCCAGGACAAATATCTACTCAGCTCACTCCTGCCTGCGCATGTTTTCCTGCCCAGAAAATCCCAGTTAGAAATACAGGATGTCCATCTGAAAGTAGCTGCATTTTTCACGTGTCTGATTTGTGAATGCAGGTCCAGTCCAAGCAAGGGTACTAAAAGAGGAACTCCAGAAGATGAATTCTTGGCTGGTGCTTAGAAGACGCTTGTAGTGCTGGTTTTTCAGATTTGAATGGAAGGTGTTATGGGGATCAGTGAAGGACACGTTACTTGCTTGATAAGGATGAAAAGGCAAACAATTTGACTTCTAAATATAAAGAGTGGGACAAGTTGCTGCATCCTATGATTGCCAAAATACACCATGCATCTATCAGAACATCACAAGACACATAAAACATCACACGTACCTCAGGTTCATAACGAATTGTGATGTCAAAGTCCATGGCAATGGGAACGTTGTTGATGGCAAACCTCAGGCCAGCTCCGCTGGGGACGCGGGCAAAGCCAGGTCCCGTCCATGTGACAGACCGACCGGTGGTGGGCTGCCTGAAAACCACTGCCACACCCGAGTCCTGTCCAAACCCCATCGCACTCTGCAAACATAAGCAGACATTTTCAACAACAGAGTCAAATTACAAAAAAAACAAAACACTCAGAAAAAAAGAAAGGAAATATTTTTGCCATGTTGTTTACTTATTTTGTCATCAGTCAGCCTCATTTTTTGAACAAGTTCAAGATTGACAATCTCTAAGAACTATCCCAAATGTAGGATGTTTGGAATCACATATAAAGAAAAGCTTCCTATAGCTTTGCAACAGGGACTAGAACGATCCATCCATTTCTGTATATTTGGCATCTCCTAGTATTCTCATTGCAAACATTAAACAGATTAAGCTTGTTTTCATACTTGGCTGGACTACTTTTCATTATAAACTGAATAAATAAATATCAATACTTACAATGTCAAAGCTGACAGCATTTAGATGCTGTAGGTGCCATGTTAATGCCTTAGTAAACTTGTTGGAAAATGGTAATGTTGGAAATGTCTTGCAATGAGAAAAAAAAAATTCACCACCTTTCATGGGTGCTCTTCTCTTCTAAACAATTCGTTGAGCCTGAGTCTACAATGGGACTAGACACAGAGCAAACCTGTTGGTGTGAGTTACAGAATGTCTGGCCTGACCACACACCAAAAAAATTGATTTCATTTACGTCAGGATTGTAACATCTAGGTCTGCGAATGCCATGTGCTCAGACATTTCCTTGCCCCCTGCTGCAAACCAACGTTTTAGTATTTGGTGTAATCTTAAGTAACTATTACTTATTTACCTGTTTTACTATTTACCTGCTCCAGTCCAGATTTTCTTACACTTCGTTTCTTGCTCCTGTTTAACACAATCTTTCCATTTTCAATTGTGAACTCATAGCCTTGCCTCTGGAAGTAAATGTCACACCTTGGAAGAATGCTTGGTTTGACCTATGAAATAATGAGGGAGGGGCAAGTTTGAAGGGTAGGTAAGCAGCTAAATGAAAATCCACTTTCTTAGAACAAGCTCTGTTCTCTGCCTGATGAAACTCTAAAGTATGGCCCAGCAGCTGCTGGAAACCTTTTTCCCTCACTCCCTTAAAATTAACTTGCACTTCCTCCCATAAGCTATGTCCCAGACATCTGTTTTCCATTTAATTATTGGACTGTAGGATGATTACTGGTTGTGATTATAGCTAAGTATTTGCGGATGTGACCTGCAAATAAATATTTTTTAATTATTCCATCTCTATAGCTTCTGGACAACACACTGGAGAAGAAATGTTAGTAGAAACACAGGCAGCGGAAGGTATGCATTCCAGACTTGGACCCGTGCATGGGGAACAACAACCCCCATGTTGAGGGAGGGGGAAAAGAAAATAATTAATTTTTCTAAAAACATTACAGATGGGTGCCAAATTCTTGAGGAAATTGGGCTACAATTAGTGCCATTATATAAGGCAGTAGGAATGAGTCCAATAGAGAAATAAGGAATTTGATACTTCCCCTTTTGTCCCTGTTGGACATTTCAAAAAATGATTCCCAGTTCATGATAGCATGGAAATTCAAACACTTTCCTCTCATTTAAATAATTAAATTAATTTGTCTAGTTAGTTCCAGACCAGCTCACTCTTGAGAAGCAGCAAGGACAGCTTTGCAGGTCACACCATGCTGTAGAGACTGTCCCTTGGCAACAGCCACAGTTAAGGGATAGTCACGTCCGTGAAGAGCAAGGATGAAATGCGTGAGGATGGTCAAGGGACTTGCTTTGTATCATCCTACTAAAGAGCCACTCTGGCTGCTCCCCAAGCAAGGGCTCCTCTCCTCAGCCTCAGCTCCTGTGCCACCACTGCATGGATCCCCTCTCAGTACACCACCTCAAAAGCCATCTACATACCAAGGGTGCAGAGCCAGGAAGGGGCTTTGCATGCTCAGCTTCATAAATATAATAATCCAGGGGTAAAAAGAAGTAGCCTGGGGCTGGCTCATTACACTGGCGGCTCACGATGTTGGGAAGACACTTGCACTGACCATCCTTTGGTGAGCACCTAGAGTGAGAGTTGGTAAAGGGAGGACATCAGAATGCAGCATGGCTGGGTCCTCCCAGCACAAGAGCAGCTCAGCTCCACCCTTGTTTCAGCTGTGCTTCATTTCTTCCACTGTTGGATTGCCTCCTCTAATAAACTCCTTCCTAGCACCCATCCCCTCCATTTCGGATGCTGGATTTATTCATTGCTACTTTGTCATTGCTTAGGAGACATGACATGCTCCATCCATTCCATACCTGAAGCAGAGATCCTTTTGTTTCCTGAGCATCTGTTACTATCTATTCCTGTATCCCTTTCTTGTATCTATTACTGTATCTATCACCGTTCTTAAGCACCTATCATCTGAAATTTGGGAGGCAGACATGAGATGAAAAGGACCTTTGATTTGACGCAATATGGTAGTTTTCAGACACTTATGCTCTTGGGTAGAACAGCAGATGATTAATAGCTTTGATTTACCTGCTCACAAGGAGCTTCTCTACAGCATCAGACTATGTGCTCCTATGTCTATAGTCTACCAGCAGTAGTGAAGATCCCTCCCCAACAGAGTCCTCTACCAGCCCAAGTGAAACCAAGCTTGCTCCTATTTTGAATATGAGCCAGTACATCAGGAAAAAAAAGAAGAGATATTTCTAGCTTTTAAAGTAGATATAGAAAGTTGAAGATGTCACCTCTGACTTACTTCTTATTGCTATTAATATTAGGGCATCTGGTTCTCTTAAGCTGTGCAGTTTATATTTTATATTAAACAAATCTTGGCTCAATCTGATTCAAAGTTGGCTTCAAAGGGAAAAGGTGAAACCCCTTATCACAAATAGATTTCCAAGATACCTGACTTTACACTGTTCATATATGATGAAATTACATCTACAGTTTATTTTCCCATTTGCAGTAAGACTCTATTAAACTAATTACAAAATTTAGCTTAAGAGCTTGCAAAAATTAAAACCAAGAAAGAACTTGAAGAACATTGACTTACAAGTTATTCTGGGATCCACCAATATCACAGTCACAGGGAGAACAACCATACAAGCTGTTGCCAAGACCCCAGTATCCTACCTGGGATTAAAAGAAGGTGAAATATTTTTAATTGCAAATATTTAAGTATGAAAAGCACAACAGAAGTACTCCCCTGGAGGACCGATGCTCTGGAGCAGTACTGTGCTGCTGCCTGTGCTCGGCCATGGGAGGTTGCTTCTCTTACTAGATTGCATGGGTGCTTGGCCACCACAAGAAGAGCCAGATATTTACCCATTTGTGCAAGTAAGTTGCTCTGTAAACAGCAGAGATGACCTGAGGACATGGTTTTGCATTTCCCTTCCCTCCCCAGAGTGCTGCTCCTACTGTGATTTGACTGCACAAATGTTTGCAAGCAGTAAAAAAGAGCTAGATGTGTCAGTGCAAAATGGGAGCATGCAGCTGTAAAATTATTTTGAATTTTGACTAATTGTTTACTTTTTCTGGCAATGAAAAGGTGGGAGATAGGAGAGTAGAATTCTAAAACCACATGCAGAATTAATAACAAAAAGCTAAGTCCGTACGACGCATTTTTCACAGCGCCGCCCGGTGGTGAACTTCTGGCAGAGGCACTCTCCAGTGGCAGGATCACAGATGGAGAAGGGCAAACTGCCGGAGGGATCACAGTTGCAGGCTGTGGGGAGAGAGGGAAATACACAGTTATCCCTGCAAGCACCGGTGACGGCTGCAGGACTGGTGCTTACTTTAGATGTAGCAGCAGCATGACAGGCAGTCTCTGTCCTCTGGATGGATGCTCTGTGGAGGGACATGCCCTGCCATCCTGCAGCCCTCAGCCTGCCCTTGGAGGATGGAGTTTCCTCAGTGGGTATCTCTAGAGGGAGTAGGGGCATCAGCAGAATTCCAGTGCGGTGTTTTGCCGTGTGCTGATCCACACTGCACAGTCCTGGCGTGTTGCTGAGTACCACGCTGTGGGCACAACATGCTCAGAAACCCACAGTGTGCCTGGGTAAGGGGCAGAATGTGTTTTTCAGCCTCTCACGGGGAAATGGCTGGTTGGAAGATCTTGGGGCAAGACAGCAGCTCCTGCCATCTGGACACTGCACTCCACGGTGCAGAGTCCCATCTGTGACATTTCATTCACCTTTACGCTGACGTTGATGCTAAAATAATTTTCATGTGTTTTAATCTTCCTTGTCAATTAAATTGCATATTTAACAATCCTTCTTTTAACAGGAATAAAATAAGTGGTTTACTTACGCTGGCAGCCCAGAGGGTCACTGCTGCTCAGCCCATAGTAGTTCACCTTGCACTTGTCACAGCGGAGGCCCTCCACATTCTCCTTGCAAGGGCACTGGCCTGCGACCGTTCCCAGAGCAGGATCTGTGTGGCTCTCACACACACCGTTGTGCAACGTACCTTCTGGGTCACAGTAGCAGGCTACAAGCATGGTCAAAGAGACACATGAAAGAGCACATATAGATATAAGCATGAAAAGGCAATTATAGAGCTGCTGGTAGGTACAAATTCAGGCAAAGATTAGAGTTCATCCATGCTTGCTGTGTTGGATGCTTAATGCACAGTGACTGGTAAGAAACATTACAAAAATGTTTCCAGGATCTGCTTTTTTTTTTTGAGGAGAGTTAGTGTCTTCACTTTGGTAGAGATATACCTTTTGCTCTGGGTAGAAATAGGCATCACTCATGCATTCCCTACCCTCTCCAGAGCACCTAGGGAGGAGCAGGGCCCATACTTTTGGCGACAGTCTCGTTGAAAGCTGTAGGGTTTCAGGTGTACCACACATGGGCCACCTCCCCAGAGCTAGTCTGAGTTGGCCACTGCCAAATTAATTACTGTAACCAATGAATTCAGCAAGGGAAACTGCTTTCCTGATGCATTCCTTTATTTCCTGAGGCATTTCTCACAGCAGAGCTGAGAGAGGTCTACCACACCACTCCCCTGGGTAATCACCCCTGGGGTCCTCAAGGACTTTTTCCGCCAATCAATTAGTACAATTAAATTACACTCAGAGCATTTTTCCATCCTATATTAATACTGAATTTAGCTCATGTTTCAGAAGAAGGGCTTTTATGCCCTTTTTTTCTTGCATATGGCAGGTATCCAGCAAAAGTTACTACTCCTCCCACCATTTTGCACCACTTCTCTATTCCCTGACTGTCACAGAAACAACAGCACTACTGCTACTCATATTTCTATTGATGTTCTTCAAGAAAGATGATCCAGCCTTGCTGGATTTCTAAGCTCACTTTAGCAATGAATTGGAATGTGCAGCCCTTTTTACAATGCTGGCTCAAGGATACTGTCATGCAGCTACTTTTTTAGGGTAGTTTGGATGTTATAGGTTTGGTAACATTTTTACAACAAATGAACATTTAAGAACAAGGATGCCATAGGGTTCAGAACAAAAAGAACCAGAACCACCCTCTTTCGAGCTGAGCCATTCTTGCAGGAGCTAAAAAAGGAAAGCTTACGGAGGCACGCCTCAGGGTCTGAGATGACTTTGAGTGGATCCTGGTAAAAGAAACGTTTGCACTGGTCACAGTGTTGCCCCATGGTGTTGTCCTGACAGTCCTCACAGACACCACCGCTGACCCCGCCACTGGCCTGGTACACAGCCATGTCAAAGTGGCATCTGCCAGAGTGGCCATTGCAGTTACACCCTGAAAACAAAGCAAACAACAGCGTGTTTTGCAACATGATTCCTATTATTGTGGTCTTGCCACCATTGCTGTCTACTGTCAACACAGGGTTACTTGTTACTCGATTGATTTCAGTGCCCCAGCAAGATTATACCTTCCCAGGCCTTGTGCTTTACAGCTGGGGGCCAACCTGGGAGACCTGCACTTGGAAAAGTACCCATGCAGGTGAGTGTGCCTGATGCGCAGTAGGGAGCACTGCTCCACCAAAGAAAGAGCTAGCTGAATACTTGCTACCTGGAAACAAATAATTTAGCCTTGTCCAAGTTCTTTCATTCACGAGAAAGACCTTATGCAAACCAATGAATGCTCTTTTCCACATTACTTTCTTCTTCCTCTCCTTACTGTTTTTTTCCCTTTATGAAAAATTATAACATTAAATAGCTCCCCTTCTTGTAGGGCAATACAGTACTGATAGATATAGAAATCCATCTGTTTTCCTAGATGAGGCTTGGAGGCATGGAAAAGTCTCCCTCCCAAAAACTTGGCCATCCCATTGTGATTGTTCTACGTCCTGCC